>CAIGQQ010034268.1:3557482-3583867 GCA_903798035.1 Danio albolineatus | reverse complement strand
TGCACCATAAAACCATCATAAATAGTGGTATTTATGGCTTGTGCACTGTATTTTATTTTGAAGCTTCACAGTCTTTATCCACTGACGAAGTAGCCTTTATACTCTTGAGAAATTCACTTTCATTATACTCTAGAAGTAGCCATTATATTCTTGAGAAAATTCTTTGAGTACCACAGAAAAAACAAGTTATATGGGTCATGACATGTGTTTGATTAAATAGCTTGAGGAAACTTGCTCACTCCTGACATCTGCATTTTCGATGTCCATTCGGTTCTGCTGAGCTTCCAGAAAGAGCTGAATGTTGATACCACGAGCACTGGATTGATAGTTAAGAAATCGTGCTGGGATTCTTCCAGTAATATCAGGCTCCTCGATACCAAAACCCAAATCCAGCAACAGTTCCTCAGGATCATCCTTCAGTATGTTCAACACGTCCATTATACTGCAAAAACAACAACATTAGTGTGAAAATCAACCAACCATAGCCTTAAAGTGAAATGATGACAAGTGGCGTAGTGTTTTTTCTATTGTACAATTCTCTGACCTGACGTCAGATGGTATCGATGGAGTCGATGCAAAACTGTTCCACCTGGACTGAGAAGGAGGATCTAGAGATGACCTGTGCACGGATGACATACGCAAAAAGTAAAAAGAAAGAAACTGAACACTGTTGACCAACCCTTCCCTACACACCCAAACCATCCTTCGCCTCTCCTCCCTTTCACCCATTTCTGGTCAGGAATCGTTCATTGCTCCATCGGTGACATTCCACCTCATGCAAACCAGCCCGGCAGCCCATGCGGTGGCATGTCAACAAATCAGCATTTGCATGGGAAATATGACTAAGGTTTCTGGCAGGTGCCTGGACACGCACATACAGACACTCACACATAGTACTCCATCTGATATATAGTATATACAGACATGTGCACTCTACATATTCATAAAACATATTGACCACCTCAGGCTATTTTTCTTCGGTGTACCATATACTGTAGATATGTAAACTAATAGTGAATATGTGACAGAACTGATACTAAAAGTGCAACAGTTCTTAATTCTTTAATAATAATTTAAATAAAATTGACCTCATGAAGCAAAAGGAATGCACAAATTCATGGTACAACATTGGTTATTGACTGAAATTGATGATGATCATGCAGTAATATCACTAATAATCAACTCTAATATGTAATTCCTTGCTAATTTTAAAACTAATATCTATTTTGATCATATATTATTATCAAGATGTCACGTTTTAAAGGTATAAATTAAAGTGCTGCATAAAGCGAACAGAGCATTAAAAGTGTGCTTACCTCAGTACGTCTCGTACTGCCTTGAGAGAGCGTTTGCCATATAAAGATGCTGCAGAAAAAGCACAGAGGAGTTCATTTAAAGATGGAAAACATCTGCGTTTTTAATTACACACCTCCAGACTGCCTCCTGGTCGCTATATTAGGTCAGAATTCTTCATTGTTATTTTGATGTTCTCGTCTCCTCTCATAAACAAGAGTACAGAAGACTTTTGGCATGTTGTCAAGGACACGCTGATGGCTTCTTTAAAAGTGGACCCAGTGCCTAACTTATTTTCCTAAAGCAAAGCCTTTGTTTAATCTTTGCGCTTTCCCAAGAGCGGCTGTCCATTCCGTCCTGTACCTTCCATTTCTACTGTGTTACGAAACCAAAGCACCTTATTCTCTAAAAGGGGAGTGTCTGACAGCATGACCGACACAACGAGAGATTCAATGGAGCTTTGCTGGTTTTCCTAGGAAGAGGGATGAACAACGACAAACATGAATTCAGAAGGCAGCAGTTTAGAGGAAAGACAGACCCAGCACACTAAGCAGAAGGCAAACAATTATAGGTGGTCGACGTGAATATGACCATTCAAAAACTTTAACAGATTTGAGGAACGTCTTGCCAGCAAGTCAATGCATGTGTGTTATGCACTAATGCATCATGTTATGTCACTGAATAACTTTGTCTTTTTTTTGCTAGCCTAAGTATATGTTTCCTTGTTAGTGGAGAACAAATATTTCAAACTTGTCTTTGCATAAATATTTCTCAGTACTAGGATGAAAACATCCTACCTTAAGAATCTTATCTATTGTGATTATCTCTGTGTTGGAGCATGTCAGAGCTCAACCTAAGACTTCAATGAAGTTTCTGTTGCAGCTCTAAAGCTAAAGTGGAAGGTCAGCTCAAGATTAACCTGTTCACGTTTTCCCTCAAAGTCATAACCTGGATGGTTTAGCTTATGATTTAGCCTTTGGGACATGAGCCTGTTATTAAAGGATATCCATAAAATGAGGAAGCATGCTTTTCATTTGAAATAGGGTGTGGATCGCATGAAACTGGTGATGTTAATACTAGCATGCAGACCCAGGAGTACACTCTTGGGGTTCTTGGGACTTTAGAAGGTAGTCTGCAGAGCCGGCCCAAGGCATAAGCGAACTAAGCAGCTGCTTAGGGCCCTGTGGCCACTAGGGAGTCCCCAAGAGTGCATAAAATGACTGACTTTTTGTTTTACTTTGTTGGGTTTTTATGGATTAGGGGTGGAACAAAATATCACTATACTGATTTATTGTGTTTTTCCACCAGGGATATATTAACAATACTTCGGCACCAAGTTTGGATATTTAGCTGAATGTACAAAAGATCTAGATTAATTAATCAGTACACTGCAGCCATTTACCACTTTAGCTGCAGTATACCCAGCTTCCATTAGGTAGTGCTTACCATAATGGCAGATCAACAATACTGAGATGCACCGGCATCATTTAAACCAGTGGTTCTCAAACTGTGGTACGCGTACCACTAGTGGTACACAAGCTTCCTTCTAATGGTACGTGGAGGAATCACTGAATAATTAAAGTAAAAAAATGACCCTTTGACGCGTACGATAACACCGATGTGATCAGTAAATTGATTTTAATAAGCTAAACCTTTTATTTAAGTGACTAACAATAATAAGTATTGTTGATTAGAAGAATAAATCTGCCTTGTTTTTGAACTGTGCAGAGCTGTAGCTGCTTCATTAGGCCTACTATGCTACTGTAATACCGGTTATTATGGTGGTACTTGGAGGGACACTTTTTTTCTGAGGTGGTACTTGGTGAAAAAAGCTTGAGAACCACTGATTTAAACCATTGACAGAAGGTCCGTTGCAAGGGTGAAAATCTCAGGCATACGGACACCTTCTTATGCTCAAACCGGACAAATATTTGTGGACATCCAGCTCTCCTGAATCTTCCGCAAGCATTACAGTTTTGTGGCAAATAGCCATATTGAAAAAGTGTGATCAATAGGCAGTTGTTTCTGCAGAATAATATTTAGAATTGCCTTAAAAATGCATATTTTATGATGTAAGCAACACAGCTACAGCAAATAGAATCGATAATGCGTGTTTAGTGGTTCGATAATGCGGCTAGTGGTTAATGCGTCGACACATAGCACCCAGGTGCTCGCGGCAACCCGAGTTCGATTCCCGGCTTGAGGTCCTTTGCCGAGCCTTCCCCTATCTCTACTCCCTACACTTTCCTGTCTGTCAATCTCAACTATCCTATCAATAAAGGTGTAACCCCCTAAAAAATAATAATAATTTTAAAAAGTAGTCTAACATCTAACACAACTCTTACCTTTGTTTTTTATTATCTTTGGAAGTGGTATTAGTAAGGCCAGCAGGGGGCACTCAACCTGCGGTCTGTGTGAACCTGCGGTCCTAATGCCCCAGTAAAAGTGAAGGGGACGCTATACTGTCAGTGGGCACCGTCTTTCAGATGAGACGTTAAACCGAGGTCCTGACTCTCTGTGGTCATTAAAAATCCCATGGCACTTCTCGTAAAGAGTAGGGGTGTAACCCCGTTGTCCTGGCCATATTCCCTCTCGGCCCTTAACCATCATGGCCTTCCAATCATCCCCATCAACCGAATTGGCTCTATCACTATCCCTCCACTTCTCCTATCTGGTGTGTGGTGAGCGCATTGGTGCCATTGTCCTGTGGCTGCCGTCACATCATCCAAGTGGATGCTGCACGCTGATGGTGGTGTGGAGAAAACCCCCTCATGATTGTGAAGTGCTTTGGGTGTATGGCCATACATGATAAATGCGCTATATAAATACACATTACATTACATTTAATGTATAGGAACATAAAGTAGACATTTTCTATGACCTTTTCTGCATTATGCATTAATTAATTCATCTAAGAATGTTTTTTTTTTGCTCAGTGAATTCATAATTGTTGCCAAAGATTACTATAAAGTCCATAAACACGCAATGTAAAATGTAATATGATTAGTGGGGTTGGTTTTCCTCCTGGAGCTACATGTTGATCCAGGAACATGTCGTTCTTGGGTAAATCATGTTAAGCACGTATTTCTCTGCTTTATCTGCTCCTTATCTTTTTCCATGTAAATAAAATCCATGCAGTAGCAGGTAAAGTTTCCACAGATGTGCATGACGCATCTCGGACTGTTGTCCCTGAAATGTGGGGCTGGATTGTTTCACGCTCTGCCAGTGTTTGTGTTAGGAGGTATGGTGAGATTTGCCATGTTTAAAATCCAGGTTTAGCACAGGCTGCTAAAACTCTTGAATGTAACATACAGTAGATGCATCTGTGCGTTATGCTTTACAATTACTTAGTAATCTTGACACCAACCAATGCCACTTGTTTTATCACCCATTCGTCTTGCTTCAACTGATGTCAACCAAGCAATACAAAAACAGCCAATGTTTACCTTCCACTCCCAGTGCCAGATCATCTTCTCCGCTCTCGTTTCTCCTTACTGGTTTCACTGAAAGCAAAGCTAAATATTTTAGAATGAAGCATTTCTGAGGCTCAGTAGGTCAGCTGATACTGTCAATCATCAAGGAAAAAAAGACTAATTGAAACCATAATTGTATTTTATTTTAGCATGTTATTGATATATTTACACAGAGAGGATATGAATATGAGTTGAGATTAGGGCTGCATGGGCTGCACGAACAAAACTGACATTACAGTATTTTCATTCACTGCGATATATAATCACCGGCCACTTTATTAGGTGCACCTTACTTGTACCAGGTTGGACCCCTTTTTGCCTTAGAAGTGCCTTAATCCTTCATGGCATAGATTCAACAAGGTACTGGAAGTATTCCTTAGAGAATTTGGTCCATATTGACACAATAACATCACGCATTTGCTGCAGATTTGTCGATGATGTGAATCTCCCATTCCACCACATGCCTTAGATGCTTTAAAAGACTGAGATCTGGTGACTGTGGAGGCCATTTGAGTACAGTGAACTCATTGTCATGTTCAAGAAACCAGTCTGAGATGATTCACGCTTTATGACATGCCGCGTTATCTTGCTGGAAGTAGTCATCAGAAAATGGGCACAATGTGGTCATTAAGAAATGGACATTGTCAGCAACAATACTCAGGTGGGCTGTAGCGTTGACACGATGCTCATTTGGTATTAATGGGCCCAAAGTGTGCCAAGAAAATATCCCTCACTTCATTAGACTACCACCACCAGCCTGAAACGTTGATACAAGGCAGGATGGATCCATGCTTTCATGTTGTTGATGCCAAATTCTGACCCTACAATCTGAATGTCGCAGCAGAAATCGAGACTTATCACACCAGGCAACGTTTCTCCAATCTTCTATTATACAATTTTGGTGAGCCTGTGTAAATTGTAGCCTCAGTTTCCTATTCCTAGCTGACAGGAGTGGCACCCGATGTGGTCTTCTGCTGCTGTAGTCCATCTGTCTCAAGGTTGGGCATGTTGTGCGTTCAGGTATGCTCTTCTGCATACCTTGGTTATAACAAGTGATTATTTGAGTTAACGTTGCCTTTCTGTCAGCTCGAACCAGTCTGGCCATTCTCCTCTGACCTCAGGCATCAAGATGGACAATTCTCTGTAAACCCTAGAGATAGTTGTGCTTAGAAATCCCAGTAGATCAGTAGTTTCTGAAAAACTCAGTCCAGCCTGCCTGGCACCAACAACCATGCCATGTTCAAAGTCACTTAAATCACGTTTCTTCTGCATTCTGATGCTAGGTTTGAACTGCAGCAGATCGTCTTGACCATGTCTAAATGCCTTAATGTACTGAGTTGCTGCCATGTGATTTGCTGATTATAAATTTTCGTTAACAAGCAGTTGGACAGGTGTACCTAATAAAGTGGCCGGTGAGTGCATATTGCAATATAAATGCAATTTTATCAGAAGATGTCTTGAATAGCTTGTGAAGAATTCATAATTTTAGATCGAATGATTCTGTAGTGGAGCGTATCTGCATAAAATATCATTTAAAAATGACAAGCAAAGTTAAATACAACAGACAAAAGCTGCAAATAAACAATGAGTTTTGATTTTTCTGGGGAGTCAAACAGTATTCACAATCAGAAATGTAATAATCACTGTATAATAATAATAATAACAACTACACCTGTCATTTTAATTGAGTAAATAATTATATAATGTGCAATTAAAGTTTAAGCTACAAACATTTATTTTATTGTGCCAAAATAGCTTAAGTTTGCATCAAATTCTTTCAGTCAGGTCTTAATTAAAACAATAATTATTAGGGGGAATTTTACATGTTCATTTTTTATTACAAATGCAAGATATAATTGCTAATATTGCTAAATTGTTATTATTAAATACATTATATAATAATCTGCTACATTATATTCTTTATTATGAAAGTTATTACATGTATAAATGTAAGCTCATAAATAAATTGAAGTAAACATTAAAAGTTATTGTAAGTTTTAACTGTCAGTTGTAAATAAAGATTATTAGAGCACGTTTCATTACATATTTCTAAAACTGAAATACTATTAAAAAAATTCTACTTGAAAATGTCAAAACTTTTCACAATTTCTATGTGTATTTTACTATTTGTTTGTCAAAGGTTGTAAAACTCACTAGCAGTTTATAAGTTAATTTTGCAAATTGAACATGTAATTTTACCTGCAAGGCTTTCATGGGCAACCTCTGGTTTCGTATCAGCCCTTAAACAAGGAAATCAAGCTGTATTAGTGAGCATATTACAAGAAGGAAACACATTTAAGAATGTCATTTGTTTAGGAATTAACATATTTTAGCACAAGCATTTGAGAAAAGCTTTATCCCTCATTGAAGCATTACAGAGTGAGACTTAAACACGTGTGAGATTGAACTCTTACTTGGAGATAGTCATAAGCCAGCGCTGTACACTGTCTTCATCACACTTCCCTGTTCAAAACAAAGAGGAGCAAAACATTGAAACATTCACCTTGCTTATTTACTCTTCAATCTGCTTTAAAAACAGAAAGCTCTGCATGAGCTATTGAATGACATGGGCGTTCACTGTCACTTTGCATTTGCTGTGAAGTGAGCCGTTTTTGACATGTGGATGATTCTTGAAGTTACGATTTGACCAACATTGTTTATCAATAAATGATAAAATTGTCTGCATTGTCAAAAGTTTTCATTAGCTTATTTTACAACTTTCCTACAGTTAAACAGTTGAGTTTTACCATCTTTAATCCATTCACTTGATTTCACTGCAAAAAAAAAGGTTTTCAGAAATAATAAGTTAAAATTAAGTGAGTTTTTATAAAAACAAGCAAAATGATCTGCCAACATGGTAAGCAAAATAACGTTCATTTTCACTTTGAAATACGATTATTTGTTAACACTTTAGTTTAGGTCACAATTCACAGAATTAACAAACCATTAACTAACACTGCTAGCTTACTAAATGACTAATTAGCTGTTTATTAATTGTTAAGGTAGAAGTTGGGTTTAGGTTTTGGGTGGAATTAGGGATGCAGAATAATAACTTAATAATAGGCAGTAAGCCAGTAGCTAATGGTGTGAATAGTGACGTAAACTAAAGTGTTACCAATTATGTTGCTTAACTCATTGGCAGATTAGCTTGTTTTATGGAAAAACTCACTTTATTTTAACATTATTTCTGAAAACAAGACAATCTGTTTGCTTGTCTAGAAAATGCATCTTAATTTAAGAATTTTTAGATATTTGGACTAGAAACAAGACAAAAACTCTAAGTGAGAAAAGCCTTTTTTTTTTTTTTTTTTACAATGCTCTAGGTCTGCCTGGAGCACTTTTAGCTTATCTTAGCATAAATCATTGAATTGGATTAGACCAGGGGTGTCCAGACTCGGTCCTGGAGGGCCAGTGTCCAGGAGAGTTTAGCTCCAACCTTAATCAAACACACCAGATCTAGCTCTTCTTATAAATAGAAACATCCTGGCAGGTGTGTTGAAGCAAGTTTGAGATAAACTCTCTAGGACACTGGCCCTCCAGGACCGAGTTTGGACACCCCTGCACCTCGCTCAAATTTAAGAAAATAATATCTATTTACATCTTCCTATTTAAAGCTTCACTTTTCTATAATTACACTTTTTATAAAGACTGATGGAAATAAAAAGTTGCTGTTTTCTAGGCCAATCTGTCTAGGAACAAAACCGTCATTCTGGTGCAATAATCAAGGAACTTTGCTGCCAGAATTCTTTATGCCAGAATGACAGTATAGTTCCTAGATATATTGATCTAGAAAATAGCAACTTTTCAAATTACTACACAGCATAACTACAGAATAGCCAAGCTATAAATAAGAAAACTATCAAAACTCTTTTAAATTTAAGCGAGATGCTAATGGTCTAATCCAATTCAATTATTTAAGCTAAGCTAAGCTAAAAGTCATTCGGCATAGCCAGAGATTAGCTGAATGGATTAAAAAAAGCTGAAACCCAACTATTTAACTCTATGAGTGTTGTAAAATAAGCCGAAAAAAAGTGAAGTGTTCATTTAGCCTCCATGTATAGAAGCTAGTAAGTAAATAAATATCTCTTACTGTACTTACTTGTGTCAGCATTAATCATCGGAGCAATCTCATATTTATCTGTTCTGTTCCATCTGTTTCTGGATGTTTGTAGAGTTGCTCTTCTGGCTGCAGATTCACTGGTAAATGTAGATGTGGTCATTACGTCTCCTATTCAAAAAGCACACCACGCTAGTGAGAAACACCTCATTATGAGCTCATTCTCTCTGGAAAAGTACTAAAAGATACAAATATATTTTAAACAGCTTATGGCAGTCGGCCGAATCACACCTTACTGAGGAAAAAACATGGAGCTTCTTTTTTTTTTTTTTTTTTTAACCTTACAAGACATTGTACTTGCATTGCACACAATAACATTAAACAATTATGTCAAAATATAGTTACTTATAAAAAATAGATATCTATATATACTTTAAAAATATAAAATAAAAAGTAATGACCAGTGTAATTTACTTAAAGAAATTAATTACTAATTACATAATTACAATTGTATTTACATTACTTATCTAATTACTTTGTCTGAAAACTAACTTAGTTACTCATAAAAAAATTATAATAATACTAAATAAAATATAGTTAAAATATAAAATATAGTTATAAATAATACTAAAAATCTACATAAAACTCAATAAGATAGAGCGCTCAAATTGGTTTGATTATTTAAAATAAGCTGAAACTCTTGAGTTTTTTTGACAACTTAATTGTTTTATGTTCAATCCACTTAAATTTGTAAAACAACAAATGAGGTAACTTAATCAATTTGTGTTGGGACAATAAAATGAATTGTGTGGAACCCATTTTTTTTTTTACAGCGAATTTAAAGTCATTCGTTCATTCATTCATTCGTTTTCTTTTCGGCTTAGTCCCTTTATTAATCCGGGGTCGCCACAGCAGAATGAACCGCTAACTTATCCAGCATTTGCTTTACGCAGCGGATGCCCTTCCAGCTGCAACCCATCTCTAGGAAACATCCATACAAACTCATTCGCACTCACACACACTACGGACAATTTAGCCTACCCAATTCACCTATACCACATGTCTTTGGACTTGTGGGGGAAACCGGAGCACCCGGAGGAAACCCACACAACCACAGGGAGAACATGCAAACTCCACACAGTAATGCCAACTGACCCAGCCGAGGCTCGAACCAGCGACCTTCTTGCTGTGAGTGAGCGTGCTACTCACTACGCCACCTTGGCACCCTGAATTTAAAGTCTTAATTATTTAAATTGAAAAATTTTCAGGACCTTCTAGTTAAAAAATTGTAAATAAATAAAATAAATAAATGACACTTAAATATTAACACTTAAATATGAATTAATATATGTATCAAAACAGAAAATATTTTTAAAGTAACACGATATTTCATACATACCATATATTTATATTTGAACATTTTTAAAACATTTTTATTGAAAAATATTGAAAACATCTGAATATATATATATATATATATATATATATATATATATATATATATATATATATATATATAATTTCTGCTTCTGTGAATTTATATTTATTATATTATAATGAACTAATTTCTCAATATTTTTTATTTATCATTTATCAATTTTCTTGATAAATAATAAATGTTCTTTAGTTAAAAAATAGTCATAGTCAGCTTAATATACTGTATATTACTCTGCCTCTCTGAATTTATTTCGAACTTGAGTTTACATAAAGCATTTAAGCAAGTACATTAAAAATAAGTGCATTAAAATTATCTAAAAATAAAAAAATATTCCCTTTACTTTTTCAGCTCAAAAGTAATTTAACTGCAATAATTACACCCAACACTGGTCATGACACAAACTTATGATGTTTTACAGTGTACATGTTTATTGTACAAGCAGGCCAAACAGCTGAAACAGCACAAACACAGAAGTGCTATACTAAATATCTGCTTGTCTCTGTGTACTGTGAGATTTTCCTAATCCATGAGCACAATAACAACACAACACTTTTGATGTAATTTAATCTAACTATGTTGCAGATGTCTGTAGATGAGGAGAATCCTTGAGAACAATTAACAATTTAATTATTTAGCTGAATTAAACATTTATTATTTTGTATGTAATAATATTGTTGTGTTATAGTTTAAATTGTTGTTGGCCTACGCATGAACTAATTACTATGAACCAAGTATTAAATAATAGACACTAAAACACTAAACATTGGAGTATTACTACAAAATATTTTTCTAAAATGTTATAATCCCCAGCAAAATTGATCACATGCAAAAATGTAAATGTTAATTTAATATTAATTATTATATAAAAATATAATATTATTAATAATAAAAATGACAACCGAGCAGAAAAATACATGAATTATTTCTAACCAAAAAATGAGGAAATACATTACAAATAAAGAAAATTAAAACATTTAAAAGGTTTTTAAATAGTTTTTAAAAAAACTATTTAAAACCACAAAATACGGTTGTTGTTGTTTTTTACAATTAATTTTAAAAAGACTAAAGCATAGAGCAACATTAACTGTCAAAGTACTTATCAAATAGTCTGTAAAGTTACATCAATATTTTAAAAGCGATACTGTTAGTCATAATTGTACTTGACTCTCCTTGTCACTATTGACTAATAATTTTCCTGAAGAGCAACCGTGCTTCACCACACCTTTATCTGTAATTGTCGATGTTACTAAACATCTTATTAAGCAACTTCAGCTGTTTTATAAGGTTTACAACTGAACTTTGCTGAAAGGCAGATCTCGAGGAACAGGATTGAACACTTCAATCATTTGTGTCTCTATAGCAGTCCCATCAGAAACACCGGCTAACAGTTAGTCGAACAAACCCATGGGCTACTAGATCGTCATAAATTCAGCATTCATCCTCAACACTGTGGTATTAGCTAGCACACAGAATATGCAAAAAAATCTAGTTAAACACAAATTTACAGAGTAATCAACTACAAAGATGTAAATGGCCTTATGTTGAAGCTAATATAGATTTTGAACAACCATTTGATAAACAAGAACTAATGAAGACTGCGTTTAAAATAAGGAAAACACCAGCACAAACACTCACCTGTACTTGACGCGGAGCAGATCCAGACTGACTGAACACCTGCCTCAGCACGCCTGCTTTATCGCTGTTATCACTATATCAACCTGAGCTAAAAACAGAAACACACACTTCTAATTTAGTCCACATATAAGGAAAAACACAACCCGTATGCAAATCAAGCGCGAGGAAAACAACTCGAAGCACAAAAGGCGATGTGTGTGAACGCCGTGCACTGCTTTAATCCAGATGAATATTCACGTGTGGAAGAAGTGAAAGAGGAATTGAGCGCTGCCTGCATGCAGAAACATGATATCTGTTGCCCAACCAGTTAGAAGGAAGTTTCTGTGCAATTTCACAGCCTGTAAAGCTGTAAATCGCGAGGGTGAGGAATTCGCAAGCCATCCACAAATTTAGCATTTACGAACATAATCTCATGCTAGTGCGTGTTTAGCATGTTTTGCGTTTGATGGATTTCGTGTTGTGTAGCTTATAGTATATTTACACTCTTATGAAGCTTGTGTTATCAAGCTTTTGATTATACTTACTAAGGTTCATATCCATCGATGTAAATTTAGCAATCAGAAACCTCTTTTTTCAGTGGTACTTAAGGGGAGAACAAACAAAAAAGCTCTTAAAAGTGTATTTGTTTGACACTTTTAAGTTATTGTGAGATAGCAAGGCCTAGCATTATTTGTAATATTTATTTTGTTATTTTAATTTGCTTTGCCTATTGAATTTTATACTTCTGTATAATTTTATTTTGCTTTTCATATTTTTTGTGTACACCTCTGGCATTGTTTTGTATGTGTCGTTTTTGCATTAAAAATAATAACAATAACAATAATAATAATATTAATAATAATAATAATAATAATAATAATAATAATAATAATAATATATTTACACTCTTAAAATCCTGCATTTCAGAATCAGAATGAATTTATTTGCCAAGTGTGCACAAATACACATGGAATTTCTTTTCAGGAGCTCATTGTATATACACTACACGCTTACATATCAACACAAGAGCACAAAATGGCATTTAAATAAGTGGAAAAATAAAGTAAACAATGAAACTTATGATGTTTTTTTTTACTGTATTGATAGCCTATTTTATATAATTTTGTATGTGTTTATGGAATTGTTTAGCGTTCCCTTTTAGATTTTGTCTCGCGAAATGAAGTGGTTGTTTTAATTGAATGTAAAATTAATTTACAGTACTATTTTCAAACCACTAGATGTCACTAGAGGTCTTATAAATCCTTTAGAAACCCACGCCTTCATATTCAATAATGAATGCCACCACGCATAATTAAGCTGTAAAAATGTGCGGCAGTTTTTTTTTCTCCCCAGGATAAAAGGTGGAAACTAGATCATTTCTCTGTGTGAATTAATATTCTGTGCACACTATGGACCTGTAAACTATTCACAAACAACTAGGTAGGTGACTGGCACAGATTGGGCTGCATTATTATGCATGTGTTCGGCAGAACACGGTTTATTTCAATGTTTTGTCAAGGAAACCAAATCACTTTTAGAGTTTAAGTGTCACAAACGAGCATTATTTACGGTACATATTAAAACATATTTTGTTAGACAGCTTCAAATGAAAAAAAATAGCTACAAAGAAATTATTCATATGCTTTTTTTATTTGAAATCAATCAGTTTTGATTTCTTTTTTTTTTTTTTTTTTTTTTTAGCAGATGTATTGAGTCAGTTTGACTCATATTTGCCATTGTTGATCACATTAGATATAGAGTTTATTGTGCAGTCCTTATTCAGCCAACTTATCCAGCATATGTTTTACACACCAGATGCCATTCTAGTCACAACCCAACACTGGGAAAATCTGTTAATCAAGATCTTAATATTTCTAATAAGAATTTACTAAGAGTGCAAAACATACATTATAAGGTAAACATAGACTACGTGAGCACCAATAGAACAGAAATGGTAATAACAGGAATGTCCGTAAACAGAAATGACGATCAGAATAATATTGGTAGTATTTATATATATATGTATCATTCATAGTCATGCACTGTAAAAAATGTTATGACAAAAAGTCAACCAATATTTTAGTTTTGCTTTGACTTATTTTGTAAAATTAATCAGGTTTTTACTATTTTTTAAGTTTTACAAAGTTTAACTTAATATTTTTAGTCAGTTAGATCGAAGTTAGTTAGATCGATGTTAGTTAAGATGAGTATAAATGTTGATTTGACTCAATTAAAAAAATTTAAGGCAGCAAGAATTTTTATTCAGTGTAATAATGATAATAATAAAACAACAATAATAAGTATAACAATTATAATACTAAAGTTGGTGCTGATATAGGTAATATTCTGTGATGACAGTAACAGTGATATTAATAATAATAAAGGTAATAATAATTGATGATTTGATTATATGGTAATGAAGATATTAGTAATAATAGGATATATTTACAGTTAAAGAGGCCAAAATATCAGCCCTTCTGTAAAATTTTAATTCTTTTAAAAGTATTTCCTAAGCCTTGTTTATTGGATTTGTTTCAACACATTTTAAACATAATAATTTTAATAATTAATTTCGAATAACTTATTTTCTCTTTGTCATAATGACAGTACATAATGTTTATCTACTTGTTTCGCAAGATATTCAGCTTAAAGTGAAATTAAAAGGCTTAACTAGGTTACTTAAGTTAACTATAGGCAGGTCAGTTAATTATGCAAGTCATTACACAACAACAGTGATTTATTCTGTAGCCAAGCTGAAAAATATATTTCTTAAAGGGGCTAATAATATTAAAACTGCTTTTATTCCAGCCAAACTAAAAGAAATACTATAGAAAACACAGTGAAAATGTTGTTGCTCTGTCAAAAATGGCTTGGGAAGTATTTGAAAAAGAATAATAAATTCATAGGAGGGTGAATAATTTTGACTTTAATATAATGACACATACTCAGAACATCTAGCCCTCTATTAAGAATTAGCAGCACATTCTCCTATTTGACCTGTTTAGATTTCTGCTCCTCTTTCCGCCAGTCCTCTTGTGACTCTCCATGCAGACTTTGCAGATTGTGAGTGGGATTTGACACATGCTGACAGGGGCACATCTGGATCAGACTGGTGTGAAGAGTCTCGCTTCAGGGCCCTCTTTCACTACTCAGTGTGATGCTTCCCACGACATCTCTTAGAGCCGGAGTCTTAAACTTTCATGAAGCTCAGAGCTCAAGAAAATGCTGTTATCACAGCGGTGCGTTGCCGGAAAATGTTTTAACTGTCTGTATGTCTTCAACGCATCTCAGTCTCCCACACGAGTGCCCTCGCGCAGATCCAAAGACATCTTCACCTAGAAATATCTACTGGAGATTTGTGCCTTACGTGAAGGAAACAAAAGCAGGGAATTATCAAGTAGTGTTCAAGGGGTTTTCTTCGTAATGGTGCCCGTTCTCAACGCGACATGAATATTTGAGCAGCCTGCAACTGCTAATTTAATCATTCAACATCTGTTACAATTACTCTGGCTTCCACACCAAGATCTGCCTACTAGAAATGAATGTAGAGTGTTATTGTTTGTCGAAAAGCTGGAGAACAAAGAATATAAAGAATCATTAATTAAAGAGATTTACATTAGAGTCAAATACTTTCTTCAACTTTCAAGACACCATCATGCGTAATGATTTCATATACGGTAGAAGAATTATTAGCCGCCTGTATATTTTTATGTATGTAGTGCTGTTGCCTCACAGCAAGAATGTTGCTGGTTCGAGCCTCGGCTGGGTCAGTTGGCATTTCTGTGTGGAGTTTGCATGTTCTCCCCGTGTTGGCGTGGGTTTCCTCCGGGTGCTCCGGTTTCCCCCACAGGCCAAAGATATGCGGTACAGGTGAATTGGGTAAGCTAAATTGTCCGTAGTGTATGTGTGTGAATGAGAATGTGTGGATGTTTCCCAGAGATAGGTTGCGGCTGGAAGGGCATCCGCTGCGTAAAACAAATGCTGGATAAGTTGGCGGTTTATTCCGCTGTGGCGACCCTGGATTAATAAAGGGACTAAGTCGAAAAGAAAATGAATGAATGAATAACATTAAGGGCTAATAATATTGACCTTAAAATGTTTTTTTATTATTATTATTAAAAACTGCTTTTATTCTAGCCTAAATAAAGCTTTCTCCCAAAATAAGACTTTCTCCAGAAGATAAAGGAGTGCAAAATCCCACCTTCGGATTTAAAGCCACTAATAAAAGGCTGTATTCTTAACAAATGGCAAGCAGGATGGGATCAGTGCTCAATTAAGCCAGAAATAGGAAGAAAATCCCATTTATTTTTTAACTCAAGACATGATGAGATTGTTTATAGAAGATGCTGCATTAAACACACGAGACTCATGAACATTTACTCAAAGGAAAAGAACCCCCAAAATGTCAATATTGCAACTGAAACCAAACTGTTAAACATATTCTTGTGGAATGCCCTATATTTAATGTAATCAGATGACATTTTTTATCTGGAGAGACTTTAAATGATATATTTTAACATGTGAATCCTTTTAAAATTGTAAATTTTTTATCAAAAGTAAACCTTAAAAAACTGTTGTATCATTAAAAAACTATTATCATTAATATTAATACTTCTACTTTTTGTTACCGTTATTATATTATTACTGTTCTTGTCCTCCTGTTATCTCCGCATTATCATTATTATAAGTATTTCTACCATTGTCATTATTCAGGTTGCTGTCATTGTTGTTGTAGTAGTAATAGTAGCAGTCATTGTAGTAGTACTGATTGTAGTAGTAGTTGTGGTTGTTGAAGTAGTAGTAATAGTAGTATCGGTAGTAGTAGACGTCGTTGGTGTAGTATCAGAATTAGTAGATGTTGTAGTAGTAGTAGTTGTCGTTGGTGTAGTATCAGATAGTAGATGTTGTCGGTGTAGATGTTGTAGTAGCAGTCGTTGTTGTGGTAGTTTCAGTAGTATTGGTGGTAGATGTGTTTTTTTTAGTAGTATCAGTTGTAGTAGACATTGTTGTAGTATCAGTAGTCATTGTTGTAGTAGTATCAGTAGAAGTAGACAATGTAGTAGCAGCAGAAGTAGCATTAGTAACTTTCTGTAGTAGTAGTTGGTGTAGTACTTGTAATTATTATTATTATTGTTGTTGTTGTCAGTTATTATTACTGTTGTCCTTTGTTTCTTTTTACTGTCATTATTACTATCATTACATATATCATTGTTGTCAATCCTCACCATTGATTTCTTTCTCTCTGTTTTATTTATATCTGTTTTATTATATTATTTGCTTCATTTATTGACTGTTATACATGTTGTTTATGTATAAAAACTGATTTAGATTTTTACCTGATTTAGATATGAATTTTACCTTGTGTATTCCTTATTGCTGTTGATGACTTTTAATTGTTAGAATATTTTTATAATTATAGAAAAGTGAGATTTATAAAATGTGGTAAACTTGATTTGTTTTTTTCCCATGACATAACCGTTGAAGCTGAAACGGCAATAAACTCAAAATTCTCTCTCTCTTTCTCTAAAAGAAAAAATATTATAGGAAATACTGTGGAAAATTCCTTGCTCCATTAAACATCATTCGGGAATTTTTTGAAAAAGACCAAATGTACTGGAGGGCTAATAATTTTGACTTCAGCTGTATATATAATTTATTTTTCATCTACAACTGGATATTTGTACTGAAAAACAAGACAAAAAAATACTCAAATTCTGAGGAATTAAGTTTACCTCTAAAGGTTTGATTAAAAGAAGAAAAACAAAATCTGTCAGTAGAGTGAGAAAATCCTATTCAAAGGCAAAGCATAATTATTTTTCTTACCTCTCTGACAGAAAATGAGTTGTGTTTTATTCACAGTTAAAGTCAGAGTTATTAACCCCCCTGAACTATTAGCCCCCCTGAATATTTTTCCCCCAATTTCTGTTTAACAGAGAGATTTTCTTCAACACATTTCTAAACAAATTGGTTTTAATAACTCATTTCTAATAACTGAATTATTTTATCTTTGCCATGATGACAGTAAATAATATTTGACTAGATGTTATTCAAGACACTTCTATACAGCTTAACGTAACATTTAAAGGCTTAATTAAGTTGACTGGCAGGTTAGGGTAATTAGGCAAGTTATTGTATAGCAGTGGTTTGTTTTGTAGACTATTGAGAATATATAGCTTAAAGGGGCTCAATAGCTTAATAAAATTGACCTTAAAATTGTGAAAATGTCCTTGCTCTGTTGAACATAATTTGGGAAATATTTAAAAAAGAAAAAAATGAAAAGGGGGTTTAATAATTCTGACTTCAACTGTAAATATTCACAAAACTAGACTAGTTTTTATAAAAAAAAATATATATAGTTATGGAATTTTGCATTACAAGTAAACATATCTATGTAGATATCTGTACTAAAAAACAAAACCAAACAAAATCTGCCAGTGTAGTAAGAATAATAAACCTAATTCAGAAGAAAACAACGTAATTTTTTTTCTTTAAACTAGACTTAATAATGTAATTTTGCTTGCCAAATGAATGTATTGTGATTTAAGATTCTGCAGACATTTGTACTGGAATACAAGGTGAGAATGAATCTTAATTTTCTCATACTACTGCAAGATGTTTAGTCTTGTTTTAACCAAAGGCTACATTTTATTAATATCGACTGTAAAATTGCTTATGAAGCATGTTGATTTAGTTTGTGTAGCTATTTGCACAAAAGAACACCAACATATGAAATTATATTTGCAGTGCTTCTGCGCAGCTTCAAAAATCCAACAATACATGATACTCTGCCAGTTGATGGCGTATTGAATATTGTTGGATGAAAAAAAAGAGTCATATTCTTAACAATAACTTACAACTTTATATGTGTGAACTCCATCAGTCACATGCACGAGTCCCGCTTTAGATCTGGCCAGAACGGCGACGGATCTTTTAAATGTGACGGCTTTTGGACAGAGCTTGTTACAGGCGGTCTGTGGGTGGGATGCACAGACCCTCGCGAGCCTGTCGGGCGGTCACAGGGTCCAGACCATGACTAATCCAAACCCCACCAGGCTGACCAGATGGGGCCTTCAGATTGCCTGAAAACAAGAGCAGGCCAACATTTCAGAGGACGAACAACGACAATAGCGTTACGTAATGCACAGTCAAGCACCCATATGGAAAATACAGATATTATAAACATGAAGATTAGCAAGAGGTCTTCAAAAATATCCAGTGTAAGCAAACGAATGCATTGGATATCTTTATAATAAACACCAGCCCTCGTGGGTCGCTGCAGAGTGTGTTTGAATGAGAGCGAGCGTCCGAAGGTGTTGCCAGATTCTGTTTTCCAGAACATTCACAGGAGCCTCAGAGGGTCGGAGAGTGGAGATTAAATTAAGGTCTAAGTGGGGACAGCTGCCTGCTGAAACCAAGGACATTTAAGCCCATTCCTGAGGGCGAACCGTCCTGCTGGCTGTCCAAAACGGCTCCAGAACCAGCAGCCTCGCACTGGTACATACTGAGGTTAAATTGGGTACATAAAAATAAAAACGACTACAGCCAGATGGGATTTGGCACAAGCAGAGCAATATATGAGCTGCGCTAAATGGGACAAATCTGTATGAAATTGCGCGCACTTTCGTGGAGTCACACTTCTAAGTGGTTATGAGTCTGATTTGCGAGTAGCGTTTCAGATCTCTCTTTTTAGGCATTTCTGGCATGTCTCTCTTGCGGCTACGGATCATTAACATCACTAATACACTGTTAGGCTCTTATTAGTGGCTAAAGAATCAAACAATAGTGCATGAAAGGATGTGAATTTTATTACTTCTGAGATACGCTTTCCTTCTGAAATAGTGCGAAGGACACAAGCCAATGATAAAAACCAAAATGGCTGATTTCCAAATCAATATTTGTTGTAGTGGCTCTCGTTGCGTCAGGGCAGATGATCAGACAAGCCTGGAGAGGCTGCTGATGGCAAATGATGAAATGACATGCAAAAATGCAGCTGGGGCCTCGCTAATGCATAACATTTACACAACATTCCAGCAACGTTCAAGTAGGCATGGGATGATGACCAGTTTCAAAGTGTATGGTGGTTTGGAAAAGTCAAGGTTTTAAAACTGAAAAAAAAAAAAAAAAATAGTACATATACCGTAGGAACGATATAACAGAAAATTTGAGCAAATATCTTTAGTTTAGCAGAAAATGAGCCTCCACATCAAAAGCCCATAGTCCAGCAGACGATTGAAAATCCATTCATTTTCCTTTGGCTTAAGGTTGGTTTATACTTCTGCATCGGCATGACCCATGGAGCATGCCTTGCGTGTAGTCGTGCATTTATACTTTTGCTTGCTGTTTGTGTTGCTCTACAATAAAACTTCCGAAACGCTAGCTGGCAGTAGGTTTTATATCTCTCTTTGCGAGTTTCTTCGCAGGTATTTTGCTTTTTCTGAACACTACCTTAATATACAAATAGCTAAAACTCGCTCATTCAGAGGCGGGAACCGGCAGATGTGCAACAACTTTAATCATAAGGTAAACATAAAACAAACGTTTCCATCTGGAGCTCCTTCATGGGTCTCGACACTTGTAAAAACTTGCTCATTCGGCTCTCAGCTCAACCCACGCTCATCACAGATACCCAAGCTGACCAATCACTGAGCTTGCGATAGGCATTGTTGCAACATGTCCGCTTGTTAAGGCGTGACGTAGCGCTGACATATGGAATACCGTTTCTGGGTCCAAGCCGCATCTCATTTGAATTGAGAAAATGTTCGTTTATGACCACTTTTTAGTCCTATCACACATTAAAGTGAGTTTTATATAAGATCATAGTGTACACAACAGACTCTGGACTTGCTGCATCACAGATACCAAAATTTTAACAATTTATAAAAAATTAAGCACTTTCCGCCCATTGGATATTAAGCATGGATATATATATATATATATATATATATATATATATATAATGCGATCGTGATTTTCGAAAGTATTACATCGCTTTGTAAACTATTATTATTACCATTTGATGAGTCCCCCTATACAGTCTGATAGAGCGCTTGGACCAGGAAGCCCCTTCGCGTGATGTCACACTTAACAAGCAGATAGTTAGCATCTACATAGCATCTACATGAGCCACAGTGAGGGCTGTGCGACCGTGTGAAGCCTGTGCCGGACCATATGCGTGTGCTTGACTCAGAAGTATAAATCAGCCTTTAGTCTCTATTTCAGAGGTTTCCACAGTGGAATGAACCACCAAATATTTCAGCATATGTTTTACGCAGTGGATGCCCTTCCAGCCACAACCCATCACTGGGGACACCCATACACACTCATTCACACACATACACATTCAGTTTATTCAATTCCCCTATAGCGCATGTCTTTGAACTGTGGGGAACTGCAGCACCCAGAGGAAACCCACATGAACACGGGGAGGACACCCAAACTAAGCACAAAAATGCCAGCTGGCCCAGCCGGGACTCGAACCAATGACCTTCTTGCTGTGAGGCAACAGTGCTGCCCACATTTGAAAATGAAAATGGCTTAATCGCCAACAGACAAGCATGCTATAGACCTGAACAGTGCAGTGATTTACTTTATATCCAAAGAAAAGAAAGATATCCCAAGATGCCTTTTCAAGTTGTAAAGAAATCAGTGTTCCTGAAACTGAAGTCAGTGATTTATTGAATTATTTAGCTTGACATGTTTACTGTTCCAAAATATTTAAAATGTTTCATAAAATAAAATATACTGTGATTAATGGAGGAAAAAGTTGACATTAAAAAAGAACACGTTTTAAAGCAGTAATCACAATACTGTGATATTAGTATCCTATGCTATCAAACAGTCAAAATCTTATGTCTGTGTTCAAATAACTAACTAGTCAAGAGTTCAGCGTTGTTGTATGAGGGCACTTATTTTGAATAGTTAGCTATCTACAATGCTTCTCAAATAAATCGCGTTCAGATGCTACTTTATTTTCCACATCACAAAGTGGGTCCTTTCTTTCATTTAGATGTTGACGAGACACATTCTGGTCTCGCAAGGAGCCAAATATGGTCCTGACATCGCCACATTCAGGGATTTTTCACAAGCAGATGCCAGGCGGTTTAGGAAGAAGCCCAGCATGAGTTTTGCCAGAAGAACCTAATCTGGACTGGGCACCAACTGGAAGAGACTGCAGGAGACTGTGAAGGACAACACCGGTCCAATGTGTTCCTCCGCAGGGCCAAAACAGAGGCTACGACCCATTTAACCCATGCCAAAGACTTCACCCCTGCCAAATCACTTTATACCACATCTACCTTCCTACCAGATCAGATTTAAGCTGAGGCGCAGGCAGAGATGCAGGCAGGGTGAGGTTGTTCGGAGAAGGTTCATCCTGATGGGCACACTTGGCACCGTTCCGAAATAAATCACAGTCACATCAACATTTCTGGCACGATGCATCCTCACCCCAGACACACACACACGCACGCACACTTCCCCCATCCGCTCTTTCTAGTCCCTGGACTATAGCATTGGCTAGGTACAAGAGTGAAATTAAAATCACTTAACAGTGTGGATCAGCGGCACTGAGCAGATCATTTCTTCATGCAAATCACAGAGGGAAATGGAGTCTTTGTTTTCAAGCATGGCACAAGTTCATATTTTACATCAAAGGCATATTTTGTTTTGGCTTGTATGCGGTTGTGTGTTGCAGTAATTCTAATGAGAGCAGGGAAATGGGAACTTTAAAGCTGCTGATGCCCTGATGACATTTGTCTGTGATATTTATTTCAATTATTGTATTAAAGATGCCATATAATGAAAATCTGGATATACCTATAGGCATAGCTGGATAATCTGTGTTGGGTATTTGGAAATAAACCTCTAACATCATCGTTTCCCCATTTTCATGTAAATCCTATGAGAGTGAAAGAAGAATTGGAACAAAATACAGACTCTGAGGATCCACATGGGATCATTAATATGCACGCCCCAGGCTGTGTTTGATTGGCCACAAAAGTTTCCTAGTAAAATTACAAATTATTTTACATTTTATCTAAGCTTATATTAATAAACATTCGTACACTGTAAAAAAAAAAAATGTAACAAGTCATGGCTACGTATGTTTTTTTAAAGTTTTTTTACGTTGTTTAAATTAATTTAGAAAGTTAATCAGGTTTCAACTTATTTTAAGCTCTTTTGATTTTTTTTTCAAGTTTGATCTTTAAAGTCAGCCTAAGTGATGTATGTTAAAATGACTTGTAAAGTTAAATTGATTCAACTTAATAATTTAAGTGAGCAACATATTGTTTTACAGTGCATATGGGACTCTTATTTTGAAAATAGAAGAAATAGTTACACTAAAAGGAGCAGTTTTGTGAAGCAGGCAGACAAGCTTGAGCACATAGTATTCACATCTCATATAAACGCAAAATGCAGGATATACGGATTTAAAATTGATTAAGTGCCCCCGAAGAGGCATAAGGTCTGTTTGCATGTTTTGCAAGCTTAAATTGTATATTTAAAAATTTGCAGCATAAGTCTGTATTGAGGCAACAGACTTGTAAACTGTAAAATTTGTGTAATTGGGTTTGATTCCCACTTCGGGGGTCCTTTGCCGATCCTTCCCCTTTCTCTGCTCCCCACACTTTCCTGTCAATACTCTTTACTGTCCTATCCATTACAGGTGAAAAGCCCCAGAAAGTAATTCTAAAAAATTGTTTAATGGACATTTATGCATCGTGTCATATCTCTCTGCTTTTAGTGTAATTTCTCTGTTGTGAAAAGACACTAGTAAATTAAATAAAACTCATCTGTTTATGCAGAGGGTCATATTAATTGGTGCCAATGTGTTTATATATGCTAAGGATTTAAAATACAACTAAATACATCTCTGTGTGTATAGTTATAATTTAGCATAAATTTCATTCACAACAGAGCTAAATAGGTTACTCTGGAGGCTTAAAGATATACCACTTACTCCGTCAAGCTAAAATAATCCTCTCCACCACTTCATTTTAAAAAGATTGTTAGTAAGGCATCTGCTAAATTTAAAATATGTTTTAGCAAATCAGGTATGAATATAAAATTATTATTTCCAACACTAGGGCAAGTCACAACTTTTTGATTTAGTGACTAATTTGTATAAACTCATACGACCTCATTTGTACAATTTAGTATGATCTGCTTACCCACCAATGACAGTTGGGTTTAGGGGTGGGGTTGGGTGCCACGCCTCTTTTGAAAAAGGATTTAAAGATATAAAACTGACACTTCCACCTTAATGGAGCAATGCTTTTTTTTCACGTCACCTCATACCATACTTTCTCATCAAATCATAACCAATCAAATGCTCTCTAGTATCTGATATGCCTTGCCCCCTTCAAGACACTTCTTGTTTGCTTTTCATTTTATGTGCTTGAGCTTAACCACCTTCGATGGCAGAGCGGTGATAAAACAAAACGCTATTGGCTGTTTTTTTAAAAGGGGAGGAGCTACACTATGTCCCACCCTCTCTTCGTGTTTCAGTTGAAATTAGGCCAAACATCATATAAAAATGCATGTTTCAAAGCACTTCACAGGACCTTTAGGAAATAGAAGGACAAAAGTTCTGGACGTAGCTATCTTTTTGATAAGGACACGTTATTACCTAAAGCATCCAAATTAGTGTATTGGTGTGGGTTTCCTCAAGGTGCTTCGGTTTTCCCCACAGCCTAAAGACATGCACTGTAAGTGAATTGAATAAAACTAAACTGGCCATAGCGTATGAGTGTATAATTGTGTGTGTATGTATGGCCGTTTCCCAGTACTGGATTGCATCCCCTGCTTAAAAGGCATCCCCTGCTTAAAACAATTGCCTGAATAGTTGGTGGTTCATTCCACGTTTGGTTCATGTGACGACCCCTGATAAATAAGAGACTAAGCCGAAGGAAAATGAATGAATGATTGTGAAATGTGATAAGATCAAGTACTTTACACAGTTGCAAAACTGTAATCGTTAAAACATTTTTCACTTTAAATGATTCCACATAAATATGTTTATGTATAATTCACAAAAAAGGTGCAATTTTAAGCAACAGTTTCTGCATGCAACCCTCCTTCTCCTCTGAGAAATAGATGTTATTCATTTTTAAAAACTGAGTTATGAATTATGCATATGCCATACTGTCAAACCATTAACACTGTGGCTGTCGTACACACGGGTATCTTTGTGTGTCAACCCCGTTTGATTACATTTAAAATATTTTAGCATATTTAATGACTTTTTACAAACGTAAGAAAAAGCAGCGTATTGTTTCTGATTTAAAATGAATTTTTACTGACGGAAATATTTTGTACTCAAGACGAGCTTTAGCAGACCAATCAACAGACGCATATACAACTCTCAAAAGACCATCTTTAGCAGAGCTACTGATCTTAATACTTGTGTGTGTGCTTGTGTGTTTCATGCCACTCGACGTGTGAACATCCGTGCCTTCATTTGCTGCCTGTTCCTGGCATCGCACTGTCCTTTAAAGCTGATAATGTGTTAATGAAATCACTGGCAGACAGCTCTTGTCAGCCGAATGTTCCACATGAGAAGGGGCCAGTCCTCCACTGCGAGTCTGCAGGGTATAAAGCAGGTCTGTCAGGGGAGCGGGAGTCTGTCAGGGGAGCGCATGTCTGCCCTAGAAATCGCTTTTGTGTTGTTGCATACTTGCTCTTTTATAATGTCACAGGTCCTTTCGCCCAGTCCTTCCTCCGAGTGTGCATGCTAAATTTTTAATGCGGGATGGGCCTGCCCCCTTTCCTTTCCCCAGCACAATGATTTATTGCCCAAAAAGACCAGAGAACTAATTAACAGAGTAATTAATTAATATGAATTTGCATATTTGCATTTGCAATTAGTGCAGTCAAGTGATTAGTCTGAAATGGGGAAGTTTGACTCATCAGATGTTGGTGTGTGTGCTGAACCGGAAAGCTCGTCACCAGCTGAGGCATTTTTGGAGGGGGACAGAAGGGGACCGTGTGTCTGTGTGTGTGTATCTGTGTGTTTCTAAACACAAACATCCAAGGGTACATGCCAATCATGCGTGACTGAGCCGTCGCTGTCAGCAAACTGCATCTGCATGCTGTGTTGGTTGTGTTTTTGTTGTGCTGATAAGTGCAGATCAACCTGGCCGTCCCGTCGGAAAATTGACTAGCTTGCTGCTAACGTGACTAGTAAAATTTGTCAACATCATGTTAAAGGTGCTGTGACGCTTTTAAAGCATAACAATACCATAATAAGCTTAGAAACATGCTGAATGAACTTACATAACTATCTGAAAAACAATGCTGAAGTTAGTTAATCTTTGAAAATGTGCGGGAATGTGGGAATGTAGGAATATGTCTTTGTCTTGATCACTATAAGTTTCATGTATATTTCAGCACCCAGGTTGTCCTGATGGAAAGCATATTTCTTTTCAGTCATGAAAGCTGCTGGTTCAGATGGTTCTGTGGGTCTCGTCTATTAAATCTGATCTTTAATTTGTATTTTCTATTGAGTCCGG
>CAIGQQ010034268.1:3549982-3554982 GCA_903798035.1 Danio albolineatus | reverse complement strand
TGTGTGGGTTTCCTCCGGGTGCTCTGGTTTCCCCCACAGTCCAAAGACATGTGCTATAGATGATATGGATAAGCTAAATTGGCCGTAGTATATGTGTGTAAAGGAGTGTATATCAGTGTTTCCCATTGCTGGGTTGTAGCTGGAAGGGCATCCACTGGGTAAAACATATGCCAGGTTAGTTGGTGGTTCATTCTGCTGTGGCGACCCCAGATTAATAAAGGGACTAAGCTGAAAAGGAAATAAATGAATGATTTGAAGTGCTTCTTTTATCCTCATTGTAAGGATTAGTTAAAAGTCTGCTAAATGAATACATGTAAATGTATGACAGTAATAAGAATAACCCAGTCATGATAATAGCAATCCATCTTCTAAACACTTTCCATTTGAGATTTTGTGAAATATCTCAATGTCTTAATCCCAAAAATATATAATTATTCTTTTAATGTACTTCTTGAAGTGAAATGTGATCAGTAGATGTTTTTGTTAGATTCAGTCGCATACTCAAGTGTGAATGTTTGTTTGTGAGGGAGGTGGAGAGTAATGGTGTGAGTGTGTGTGTGTGTGTGTGTGAGAGAGAGAGAGAGAGAGAGAGAGAGAGCGTAAACAAAAAACATGATTTACTTTCATATGCAGAAGAAACTCAAAACCCATGTTTATTCAGCGCCATGCAGACAGTGAATTTATCTGCGACTTAATTCATTTGGTCAAAGCGTCATGTTTCCATTATAATCAGGTGAACATCACAGCAGAAATTGGCCTTTACGATGACAGACAGTCGGATCAGTCATTTGGCAAACGCCCTTGAAGAGACTGACCAGGCAAACAAGAGCCATCAATCATCCACTTCTGCCTGTCATTCAGCAGCAATACACCTGACACTAATCTCAGCCCGTTCTCATCTTTATTTCCACACCTATCAATGGCTATGCATGAAAATCCAATCTTAATTTCTAAGATGTAGAATTGTCCTTCTCCGACCGCATTCCTGTTTGTCCATGGCATGCGGTTGTAATAATGGATGCTGGTGCTCGGAGCATTATTGAGGCTGCTTTGTGGTTTTGCAGTGGTACGCAGCTCGAGGCACATGCCAGATGATCAGGGGAGGAATACAGGTCCCCTGAGAGCCAGTCATGTGACTAGCCCATGCCACGTGACGTCAGCGGCAGATGGCATGGGTACCAGCTCTGGCAGTTGGCATCAGTGTCATTTCTCTTAGCGCGAGACAAGGAGAACAGTGGGGAGGTGAGAAAACCGCACGAGCTGTTCACCTGCTAAAACACCACGCTGAAAAAAAAAAAGTTCAGAATAGGAAATATGAAAACTGTCATCTGACATCATCATAATCCAGGTAAGCGGGACAGTTGGAGGGTGCGAATGGACATCTGTAATGCATGAAACTGCCAATACACATGATGGATTGTAAACAAGTTTATTGATTTTTATTTCAGCCACACTGTTGCTTAGTGTTCGTTGCATCTAGATTTGATCAGAATTTTTGTGTTTTTATTTTAGTGCATCATTGTGTTTGTTGAGCACCTGGTAAATGGTGGATTCAGAAGATCTTTTATCTTCTCCTCAGTAAGAGCACAATGCTGACTCTTCCCTTTGAGGATCCCATCATAATGGACACTCAATTCGGGGCAAACTTTCCAAGGGACTGCGTGGGAGACATGAAGGGCAATAAACAAGAGCCCTTTGAGAAGGAGGAGACTCTGTCCCATGTGATGGACGATGATGATTCGGAGAAGGACGAGGAAGAACGGGAAGACGGACAAGACGAGAACGGTCTGCCTCGGAGGAGAGGGCCTCGGAAAAAGAAAATGACCAAAGCTCGGGTGGACCGGGTCAAGGTGAGGCGCATGGAGGCCAACGCCAGAGAGAGGAACCGTATGCATGGTCTGAACAATGCTTTGGACAGCCTGCGCAAGGTTGTGCCGTGCTACTCCAAAACTCAGAAACTATCCAAAATCGAAACCCTGCGGCTGGCCAAAAACTACATCTGGGCGCTTTCTGAGATCCTGAGCACAGGGAAGAGGCCTGACCTCTTGACCTTCGTTCAAACCCTGTGCAAAGGGCTTTCTCAGCCCACCACAAACCTCGTGGCTGGATGCCTGCAGCTAAATGCAAGGAACTTCATCCCGGATCAGATCAGCGGTGAGGCATCTTTCTCCGGTAGGTCACCTTACGAATCGGTGTACTCGACCTACCACAGTCCCAGTGTGGTGACCCCTTCTGGAGCCTCCGTTGATGCCGTCAAACCCTTCAGGTCGTTCAACTACTGCAACTCCTATGAGTCTTTCTACGAAAGCGTGTCGCCGGAATGCGGAAGCCCTCAGTTTGAGGGTCCCTTAAGCCCGCCTATTAACTTTAACGGGATCTTTTCGCTCAAGCACGAAGAGCCGGTTGAGTACGGCAAGAGCTGTCACTACGGCACGCGCTACTGTGCGGTTCCGCCGCGCGCCTCCATCGGCCAGAGCGCGCGGGGCTCGTCGGATCTCCATTTCCCTTATGACATTCACCTCCGCGGCCAGTTTTACCCCGTGCAAGACGAGTTAAACACTTTTCATAATTAACGAGATGAGAGAGAAAGTCATATGTGAGTGAAAATGCAGGACGTTCAATCGCACATGTATTATTTATTATAAAAAGCGCCCTGTCTCTGATTCTGGGTTTGGGCCATCGGATGTTTTATTATTTATTATTTTTAATTAAATGGAAAATGTGCGGTGTTTCTAAACTAATTGTTTTTATTGAACTTGAAATTGTTCGCGTGTTCTTATTAAAAAAAAAACAATCCCCCTTAGAATTAGAGTGTGTTTTATGATTTTTTTTTATTTGTGAGGATTTATTGATCTCACAAACACAATCTGTAAATAAGAACTATTGGACTAAAAGGCGAAATTTAATTACGAGGTCATTAAAATATTTGCGATTAAAATTTAGGAAAATAGGAGAGCAATAACAGGGTGCTATGCAACACACCAATCTCTAATTCTCGATCTGACACTTTTATCCGCATAATTTGTCTAAATGTTTGCAGAAAGTTCAAAACACTGCTGTAAAAAAGAGGTCAAATGTCATTTTGTTTTTATAAACAACTCTTTATTCGTTTATGAAAATACTAACTTGAGATCATGAATTTTATTAATTTATATTTTAGAAAATTTCTATTCCTACGAAAGTTTTGTGATGCTTTACACTGCACTGTTTAGGCTATATGGTGGTAAATACATTGATTTAACAATTGCCTATTATTATAATTATTATTATTATTATTATTGTTATTATTATTATTATTGTTATTATTATTAACAACAAGAGGGTAACAATACTACTACTACTAATAATAATAATAGCCTACTTACATGAATATTTAAAGATAAGACGAAAAGCCAATTATTAAATCAATTCATTTTTTTCTGCCGATGAGGATTTACTTACAAATATATATGGATGTACTTCTGAAAAACAAAATAATTATGGTATGTTAACAATTTACTTTATTTCTATCTGTGTAACTTTATAAATATGGACAATCGAGTTTTCTGCATCATTTTGATTTCCAAATGTTTCAAATAAATCACCTGTGTCTGCACCTAATTTTCATAGAGTAAGATCACAACACGATGATGTAATTATGCAACAGATTGTTTGACAGTTCCATCTTTTCTCAAATATAAAGTCGTCGATATATTGGTGACATTGCGTACAATCTCGGAACTATCACTGTAAGCAAATGCATTTGAAGCATGTAAAATCTCTAATGGAAAGGTCTGTGTGGTGTCTAGTGAACTCATGTCACGGGAAAACCTGCCTTAATATATTTGTCAGCATCATTTATGCAATGTCATGGATGTCTGCAGTGGTGAATCCGTGCATTCTGATTTTTCACACCAAACGGAAGTTTTTTTTTTCTGTGCACAAATTATTAGATGCACCGAAACTGGTCTTTGTACACTGTCAAGCTGTTTTGTACAGTAAAATAAAGTTTAATTCAATACACTCTCTGTCCTATATTAAATACATGACAGAAATGTAAGTCAATTAATAAAAAATATATATGCATTTTAAATTAATAGACATCTACAGTAAACCTCAGTTTGTGTCACAGAAAAGGCGAAAGAACGCATTTCGTTTTCTGTAAGTGCAACAATAATAAAAATGTAATAATAAACGTCTGTTTAAATTGGAAATATGTAAAATCTAAAGTTATTCGATTACAATATTTTGGAAAACTATACATTTGGATTTTAGCATTTAAAAGTATGACAATAAGCAATGTTGATCAGAAAATATCTGAGTTACAGAAAAGAAAACACTTAGGACAAAGGAATTCGAATCCTGAAAACACCAAAACCTTCTCGTGCAATATAGGCCTATATGCGACACATTGGCCAAGGTTAATTGTAAAATGAGATGTTCTTGAGATGTTGTTCAGGGGAGTAAAGGTTGTCTGGGTTTGAGTCTCTCGTGTCTCCGAGTTCAGCAGTGATCTGGACGCGGGCCAAACAGTGACAGACTGCGGATCAGGATTCCGAAATCTGCTGCTATCCCCCTGCGAATGTGTATTGTCATCCCGGGGAAATGGCGCGACAGTATGAACGCGTAGGTTATAAAGAAACTGAAAAAACTGCATAAAACTCATATTTTTCAATACTTAAAGGGATAGCTTACTCAAAACGGAACATTATTTCATGGTGTAGGTCTACTCCTGCTTTACTAAACCTCGTTCGTCTGTACTTTGGATACTTTGGAGTAAGCCGTAACCATTGACTTCCATATATTTCGATGAAATATTCCATAATAAGTCGAAGGTTACAGGTTTTCAGCTTTCTTCAAAACATCTTAAGTGTTCAACTGAAAAAAGAGACTCAAAGGTTTGGAACCACTTGATGGTGAGTAAATAGTGAGTGGTTTTTCATTCATTAATTCATTTATATATATATATAGCTAAATATCTGTATATATATACTTATTATGGAATATTTCATCGTATTATA
>CAIGQQ010034268.1:3451831-3534982 GCA_903798035.1 Danio albolineatus | reverse complement strand
AAAACAATTTTTTTTGAACTTCCTCTTGTTTTTTGTCCTATTTTCTATTATTATTACTATTTTTCTATTATTACTACTTTTTTTGGAATTCTATAGTTCAAATAAAGCTTGGCAATTGCAAAGCTAGGATGTATTTTTTGTAGTCCCCAAACTTTGTTCGCTGTAGGTTTTTGCTATATCATAATGGACCACCTCTTTAAGGTAATTGGTTTATATGGGTTGAATTTAAACTTGAACGTTACTAGATTGAATTTGATCATTATGAAAACATATCTCTATATATATTTCTGGAGAGCATCAAATACGTCCCAGGAGGTATGTTTTTTTTTTTTTTCCACCAGAGGCTGATGTGTACGCCTTTTGAGATCTCAGATTTCTCTAGCAAGTGCCATTCGCCTTTGCTGTTCTCTTTTAAATCCACCGCTGTCCAAGGCCGCTGTCGACTGACTGCTTGACTGAATGACCAACTGACCGACCGACTGATCCCCCACCCACCCCCTTTCCTAAACCCAACCGACAGTATTTTTAAAAAAAGCAACTCAGAAAAACAAAAGCCCTCAGATTTTTACCACATTTTCAGATTTTAAAACATTCTCACCCTGTTATTTACTTGTTTATTTCATTTTTTGGCTTTTGTTTTTGTCTTACCTGCTTTCTGGAATCGTTCTTCACCGGACTCAAACCCTGTCATCGCAATCAGCACTTCTCTGCATCTCAAGTCCGGCAACGTACTTGGCGAGCTACTGGACAAACTGGTAACAGTGGGAAATCCGTCCATACGGAGATAAGCGATCAGCTGGTCAGCGCAAAAATAAACCGCTTCACACCGCCCCATAGCATTCGTTTTAAAGATGAAATGCAGCCATACATACTACTGGCTACATAATTCACGATCTCCAGAAATGTATATAGGGCTACGTTTTCAGAATGAGCCTATGTTGCCAAATTCAGCCCATAAAAATCATTTGCAACCCTTTACCTTTAAAAAAATGCAGTAAATCCAATGAATCTTTTTTGTTTAGTGTATAGGCTCTACAATGCAAACCACCCTGCCAAACACATGAATGTAAATGTAAATATAATCCAGTGAATAAAAGTGGCATGCTTGCATAATGCAGAAATATGCAGATACAATTAAAGCCTGTTTGGCTGCGTGTGTGTGCGCGTGTGTGTATGTTTGAGACGAGCTGGGTTGCGATGGTATCCTCAGGCCTGGTGCGGCAGTCTGTGCTGTTACACCTTGCTGCCTGTTAAGATTGCCCTGCAGAGACAGCGGGTAGCACAGTCTGCCAACCCTGGAGAACTGCGAGTCAGGGACGCCTGCCAACACAAAGCCCAAGAGAGAGAGAGAAAGGGCCGAGGGCACACACACACACGCACACACACGCACACTGCCTTCCTCTGGAGCTCATTACAGCAATATCTCAACACCATAGAGCAAACGCGGGCTGCGCTTCTGCAAAAGCGTACAGCAGACGATCCTGCGTGCGTGCGCATTCAGAAATGTGCCACTTCTTTTATTTCCCATTTTCAGCTCTAAATAGCAGTAGATGGTAGAATGTAAATGAGATGGTTATTACGGCGACGTTCATCAAGCCGGGGCTGGAGAGACTTCAATAGCTTGATGAATATGCATGCAAATTTGTTAATTAAGTTAATTATTCTGCTGAAAATTCATTTGTCTTCCAAGGACTTCTTTTTGCAATGATTTTAACATGTTTCTCTCATTAGTCATGCTCCATGCTATTTAAAAGCACTTTGGTCCACTTTTTAAAAGTTTTGACAAGTGTTGGGATGAGAACGGAAGACTAAAATAAGACAACGGATAAAGATGGATCTATGTTTTAAATCTTGTCTGCTTTTGAGAAGGGGAAAACGTAAATCGCAAACTCTCTATTGGGCTTTGTTATGTTTATTCATTTGCATTAGTATTTTGAGATATCTGAAGTTGTTTTTTTAATATTACGGATATGAATTTGACGATTTAAACGCCCCGAGATTAATTATGATTTTTAATTAAGGTTGTGAAAACACTCGTGGCAAAATAATACACTTTAAATACAATCAGAATGCTACAAAAAATGCATTCATTACATTTGCCTAATGGTATTTTAAGTCCTAATAGAATGGCTGCTTGAAATGTGTGCGGCTCATTAGAATCTGGAGGAAGTGGGATTATGTTGTTACATTAAGACTGTTTGATCAAGACAAATGTTTGTTTAGTCAATTAGGATATTTACAGTAGCCTGTGTTCTGCCTCTATGGAGGAAATGTCTTCATCAGTAAATTTGCATCAAATCACAAGTGAGTTGGGTTCAGATCTGATTAAAACACGCATTTTATAAGCAATTATAAGCACTGCGCATGAAAAAAAAAAGAGCTTTATCTTTTCATTTATTTGCACATTTACATTAAACCTAAAATATAGTACAATGTAAAATAAAATATGGAAAACCGTGAACATGTATGTTATTTACAGATGCTACTGTAACCTGACAGATAACATTTTTGATAATAAAGTTTTTGCCACCTTTTACAAAGTCGATCCTGGAACAACATTCCAATCAGCCCATCAGAATTAAGGGATATGTTTACAGTTTGTGTTAACTTTAGGCTTACAGTTTATGCACTTCTACATAATTGTTATCCAACTATTATTCTCCTCTGATTTTGGAAATAGTTGACAGTTATGGTTGGGTTTAGGGGTAGGGAATATCTATGAAAAACAACAAAATGCATCAAAAATGATGTTCCAGGATCAGTTTAGATGTCAATCCAGGATCACTTTGTACCTGGCAAAATCATGACGTGCTGGCATAATAATGAAAATGAAGTGATGTAAACTAGTGTACAGTACTGTTCCTATTGTACATTAGTCCCTCCCTATATGGGTTATTTACATTAGAAAGGTTTATATGAAAAATTTTAAAGGCTTGGGCCTCACAGTGGCGCAGTGGGTTGCACAATCGCCTCACAGCAAGAAGGTCGCTGGTTCGAGCCTCAGCTGGGTCAGTTGACATTTCTGTGTGGAGTTTGCATGTTCTCCCCGTGTTGGCGTGGGTTTCCTCCGGGTGCTCTGGTTTCCCCAACAAGTCCAAAGACATGTTCATAGGTGAATTGGGTAAGCTAAATGGGCCCTATAGCGTATGTGTGTGAATGAGTGTGTGTGGATGTTTCCCAGTGATGGGTTGCAGCTGGAAGGGCATCCACTGCGTAGAACATATGCTGGATGAGTTGGCGGTTCATTCCGCTGTGATGACCCCAGATTAATAAAAGGACTAAGCCGACAAGAGAATGAATGAATGAATGAATTTTAAAGGCTATAAAAAAACCTCAGACAGCAGTCAATCAGTCTTAGCCACACACGTTACACCATAACCTCTAAATTTATTTAAAAATGCCAAATTATATTATTGTGGATTTTTTCAAACATTTTGAACCAAGAAATACTTTTTTAAATCTTAAACAACCTTAATTCATATAGGTATTCTTTTTAGTTTTAGTTCTTCTCTTTACTTTGAATCCAATGTTGAATGTTCTGATATACCAGTGGGCATCTTCATGTCATCAAAAATGATGTACAAAATGCAAATTGAAAAAATTTGTATGATGAGTAGGACAACTTAAACTTTCCACAGGGCACCTTGATGTCAAAACGACATCAAAAGACATGTCGTAAATTTTATGGATTTCATGTCAAAACCTTGACGTCCATTTGACGTCCACACATTGATGCAAATTTGGCCACCAAATTGATTCCAAATGTCCACTAGATTTTGAGTGCATAAAATATAATAAACAATGCACAAGCATAGATATGAACAAGTGAACTAAACAGCTACGTTTTATTGTTTTCTGAGGAGTCAAACTGTGTTCATGCATATAGTAATTGAACGATCAAATGTAAAATAATACTGCATAGGCTTTGTTTTATTGACAATTCGATAAAACGTATCGTCGTTAATTTGTCAAAGTTACAAACCCTACAATTTATTATGCCTGTATACTTTTAAAATCCTCTCACAGTCACAGGCCTCAAAAAACACTTGCGAAATGGTAAATTCAAGAGTTCACACTTAGCTGATGATTAATGATAAAATTGATAATATATCCTTGAGCGCGGGGCTCCCTCCCGTTTGAAGGGCGAGAGGAGAGTTTGAGCTCAGGTAGGTCTTGAGAACTCCACTTGTGAACGTGCAGAGATATGTGGTTAATAGTTATCTTTAGGATGTTATTTTGGAGTAGTCAATTTACTTATGGTGCATGTCTTTGGACGGTGGGAGAAAACCGGGGAGCCCGGGGGAAACCCACGCGAACACAGGGAGAACATGCAAACTCCACACAGAGACGCTGACTGTGTCGTTTAAGAGCCGAACGTGTGGCGTTCTTGCTGTGAGGCAACAGTGCTAACCACTGGGCCGCCGTGCCGCCCTGTCAGAGAAGGGGTGGAGTAGGGGTGGAAGGGGGAATTCTTCAAGACAAAGATAACCGGAGTGAAAAGCTCTGGTTATTTATGGTGTGTTAGTAATCATCTGAATGGTGCAAGATACTGAGCTGATTCGGTGCCAGCTGTGTTCAATCATAAGCACAAGATCCTCTCGAAATTATCCGTTCATTCGTTCATTTTTTTTTCAGCTTAGTCCCTTTATTAATCAGGGGTCGCCACAACGGAATGAACCACCAACTTATCCAACATTTTGTTTTACACAGTGGATGCCCTTCCAGCCACAACCCATCACTGAGAAACATCCATACATTCTCATTCACACTCATACGCTACGGACAATTCAGCTTACCCAATTCACCTATACCACATGTCTTTGGACTTGAGGGGGAAACCGGAGCACCCGGAGGAAACCCACGCGAACACGGGGAGAACATGCAAACTCCACACAGAAACGGCAACTGACCCAGCCGAGGCTCGAACCAGCGACCTTCTTGCTGTGAGGCGACAGCACTACCTTCTGCGCCACCGTGTCGCCCCTCCTCTCGAAATTAGTTTATAAATAAACCACACTTATAATCCAGACTCAACATTGCATTTGCTCTAGATGTGACTATTCCAAATGATCACATTGCAATATCGATGCTGAAACGATATCTTTTGCAGCCCTGTTGCAACTGTTAACAATTCAAATGAACACAGTTCAAACTCAGGTTGTTTTGGCATATTTTAAGCTCCAGAATTAATCAGATACTGACAAAGACTAAAGTTATAGTTCACAAAAAAAAACAAGCTTGTTTGTTCTCGATTTAAAGCAGGCGTATGGTATTCAGCCCTGTCTGTAAGTCTGTCTGCGTGTTGTTACGTGCCTGTCTGACTGCGTACGCCTGTGTATCTGTCAAGTTGTCTGTCTGCATGCGACAGGAGGCTGTAAATCACTTGAAATCTCTCAGAAATGCAGCGAGCAGCTAGGCTTCTCTGTAGGGGGTCGTCATCGTCTCCCGACTCAAAAAAACACACTCCCATACTGCAACAGACCGGCCCGACACGTACTGCAGCAACTGGCCAAAAAAACAGCCCGAGACACATGCACATTCCTCATGTATGGAAAAATGTTGAGGACGCACAGATTGTGGGGAAGCACATGAAAGCTCTCTAGTTCACAGATACACGTTGCGTAACATAAAAAGCTGACATTGATGCACAGATGTCGGGGTGTAAGGTCTTTAAGTTTGGTTGTATAGACACTTGTTTTTTTTAATCCTTGTGTTTTTATAGACTTTGCATGTCTGCTGTTTAAAGTAGTGTGTCTCTGTTGCTTCACAAGTTTTGAAATATAGATTTTTTCATGTACTTATTTTGTGTTTAACACTCTTGTGTGTGGAATCATCTGCATGAAAAGGCTTCATCTTTTGATCATAATAAAACGGAGATTATGTGGAACAACCTGAGTTAATGATACAATAGATTTAAGTTTTTTTGCATGATTTTATTGTTCTGATATCTGTGAGTTTTTGGTTAAATCTAACAGAAACTTAAGATACTGTTTACATTTCATTCGATGACATAAAACGACATAAATGCATCCTTCAGTTTTTCTTTTTTTTAAGCTTTTAGGTGTCAAGAAAAAAACAGTTGTTAAAAACACTACACTTTTTTATATTGAGAATAGACCCGGTTTACAGGTTCCCTAGGATTAAAAAGATGAGTTTTACTATTTTTGAATCTATTCAGGCGATCTGTGGGTTTGGTGGGAGCACTTTTAGCTTAGCTTAGCATAAATCATTGAATCGTGTTAGACCATTAGCATCTCACCCAAAAATAACAAGAGTTTTGATACTATTTAACTATTTAAAACTTGTTTTAAGAAAATGAAAAGTTGCTGTTTTCTAGGCTGATATGGCTAGGAACTATACTACATATACCGTATACTGTATTGAACTTATTCTCCGCGTGCGAGCGGGCGCAGTTATTTGAATCTTTTTGGCTCATTCCCTTTCATTCATTTTTAGACGTTAAAAACAGCTCGTTATGCTGCTTGATGTTGCAAACTGATGTTTTTTTATTATATTATTCTACTTCATCTGTATAATCATGCAAACACTTGTTTGACGAGGCGTTTATTATTCCTAGTCATTTTTCCCATAGGCGAATGAATCGGAAGTTCAAAAACGAGCGCACTTCCACATTGAAGAATAAGGTCAATATACTACAATAGTTCCTTGATTATTACGCCAGAATGTCTTAGCCATATTGGCCTAGAGAATCGCTATTTTTAATTTTCTGTCATTCTTAGTAAACAATGTAACCACAGAAAAGTAGTTTTAAGCTTTAGACTTATTTTATTAATATTTATTTTTTGAGTTTTAGGCTGCACATACTTCATACAGCGCCATGATGGAATTGCAATGCGGTCAAAACCTGAATGAAACTACTTTAGCTGTGCGTTTATCTGCAAATAACACATCCTAGAATATTCATTGGCCAGTCAGAATCATGCATTCAACAACCCGTAGCATAAACATAAAATAACACCCTTTAGAGTGTCTGTAAGTTAGCAGATCTTTTGAGCACTAAAGAAAGCTGAAAGTGTAGAAGTATAGTATCACTCCATTAACATGATCAACTTTGGTTTTGAAAGACACATCCAATTAGTTCTGCATTAAATTTTGCCTGAAATATCTGAGATAGCATAATCAATATTCTGCTTACTGTGTCAAACAGCCCTCGTGTTGAGAAATGCAGTCTAGGTCAGCAAACTTTGTTTATGATGAGGCCTGAGGATTACATTCATCCTCTGTTCTCTACACTCGACTTTATTGAAAATTATTTTACAACTGCCCTGAAGTTAACAGTTGAGTTGTACCATTTTTAAATAAACTCATCCAATCTGTGAGTCTTACAGGATCACTTTTAGCTTAGCTTAGCATAAATCATTGAATCAAATTAGACCATTAGCATCTCGCTCAAAAAATTACGTTTTGATGGTTTTCCTAGCTTGATCTGTAGTTGCATTATGTACTTAGACGGATGGCAAATGAAAATTTGCTATGTTCTAGACTGATATGAACTATACCCTCATTATTTATTTTTTAGGCTGATATGACTAGCAGCTATACTCTCATTATGGCATAATAATCAAGGATATGTGCTGCCATACCATGGATGCAGCAGGTGAAAATAGCTAATTACGCAGAACTTTACACATGTCTCCATGGTAGCAAGATGCAGATGTAAGTCAAACTTAAAAAAGAAAAATGATCAACTCATTTTTGGCAAGATGCTAATGGTCTAATCTGTTTCAATGATCTATGCTAAGCTAAGCTAAGCTAAAAGTGCTCCTGCCAGAGCCAGAACTTTTTTAATCCTTGTGTTTTTACAAGCTTTGCATTCTCTATTGCTTCACAACTTTTTGAAATATAGATTTGTTACCTACTTTTTTGTGTGTTTTTGTGCTGTTGTGAAGGTTTTTAATTATTTTTTTTAAGGAAATAAGCTTATTTTACAACTCACCTAAAGTCAACAGTTACCATTTTTAAATAAACTCTCCAATCTCAGGGTCTCACGGGAGCACTTTTAGTTTAGCTTAGCATAAATCATTAAATCAGATTAGACTATTAGCATCTCACTCAAAAATTGAAAAGTTTTCATTTTCATGACAAGGATCATTTTCCTAGCTTAAACCTTCTGTATTCCATCATGCACTAAGATGGATGGAAAATGTTGCTATTTTTTAGGCTTATATGACTAGCAACAGTACTCACATCATGGCGTAATAATCAAGGATATTTGCTTCCGTACCATGGCTGCAGCAGGTGAAAATAGCTAATTATGCAGAACCTAAAAATAGCTCTTACAAATGTCTCCATTGTTGCAAGATGCCGCTTTAAGTCAAGCTTTAAAAAGAAAAATGATCAAAATTCTAGTTATTTTTGAACGAGATCCTTATGGCCTAATCCGATTCAATGATCTATGCTCAGCTAAGCTAAAAGTGCTCCTGCCAGACCCAGAATTTTTTTAATACTTAAAGCACTTTTAGCTTAGCTTAGCATAAATCATTAGATCGAATTAGACCAGTTTTAATATTTTTTCTAGCTTGAACCATCTGTAGTTGCATCATGCACTTAGACTGATTGAAAATTAAAAGTTGCTAATTTCTAGACTGATATGAACTATACTCTCATTATGGCGTAATAATCAAGGAAATTTCCTGCCGTACCATGGCTGAAGCTGGTGAAAATAGCTAGTTATGCAGAACCTGCGAAAATAGCTCTTACAAATGTCTCCATTGTTGCAAGATGCCACTTTAAGTCAAGCTTTAAAAAGAAAAATTATCAAAACTCTAGTTATTTTTGAGCGAGATGCTAATGGTCTAATCCGATTCAATGATCTATGCTAAGCTAAGCTAAAAGTGCTCCCGCCAGACCCAAAAGTTGTCTGAATGGATTCAAAAATAATAAAACTCCTCAAAGTTTTAACGTTAAGGGAGTTGTAAAATGAGCATATTTCCAAACAAGAGCAGCTGTACCTTTAAGGATCTCTAAAACTTCAAACAAAACATGTTCGCTATGACCATCATAAAAAAATCAAGTTTGTTATGTCTCACCAATTAACCCCAAACACATCTAAAACAAGCGTAAGTGTGAACTTTTTTTTTAGCGTGCATATGCTTCACAGCCATTCTCAATGACTCTCTTCTCATCTCTAAAAACAGATCTCTCTCCGAGAAACATATTGTAGAGCGTCCGCTTCCCTGGCAGCTGCCGACACCGTCAGCACGAGCCAATGAAAACACATAGTCCCCTGTTCCCTCTTTTTAATTGGGATATTTTAGTGCTATTAGCGGCAAAGGCTCCACACACCTCCTTCCCCAAACATTACAAATGCAGATCCGGGGCCCGTCATGGTCACTGAAGCAGGTACAATCTCAGAACTCAGGTGTCTCTGCAAAAAGCACGTGTCTGGCAACCTGGCAACCCAATGAAGGTTGAGCTAAGACTAGAACACAGAACTGGATGTTTGCCATCATTTTGAGGAGCTGCTGTTTTGAGGTTGAGTGAAAAGAGGGGGGTGTTTAGGCTCCGAGGGACTGACACCATATGTTATGTCAGCATTCATTACACTTTTATAGAGGCCTACAGTGCTGTGCTTTCAGACGAATGTATATATAGGATGCATCTGCTTAAAGATGCGTGCGGAAAACAGTTTTAATATTTGATATTCAATCTATCAAAAGTGATAAATTGGCAAGGTAGGATACACCGATATCAATTATATATCGCCATCTGCTGGTTTCGGGAGTGCTGACATAGAGATTAATTTGTACAGACAGCAATCTTGCACTGAGATGCATGGAGATCAGAAGGGAACACAACACAACTTTTATTTTTTACTTTGAGTTGTTTCTTTCGTAGAGGAATAATGAATCGAAATAAACAGTAGAAGGGTCATCAGATAGCAGTAATGCAACGGGAATTGGGTTATACAGTAGTTAATAAGTAGGATGCTGATGAGGATGCGGTTTGTTTGGAGCTGCTTTAATGTGTCAGATTATTTCTTTTCAGTTAGATTTCTTTTCTTGCTTTCTTTATATTTTGGTCATGCTCAGAAAAATGACAGATGTTATCGTCAATATCATCGTTGCTAGTGAACTGTATAAAACAGGGGTCACCGATCTCGGTCCTGGAGGGCCGGTATCCCTGCAGGGTTTGGCTTCAACTTCGACACAGGCCCTCCAGGAGCAAGTTTGGTGACCCCTGGTATAAAAGAATAAAGCTGCGTCCCATATGGCACACTATGCACTTTAGGCATGGGACGATAACCGTTTTCAAGGTATACCGCGATATGTAAAAGTCAAGGTTTTCATACCGCCAAAATTTTCTGCTATACCGTTCCTAAGGTATGAGTAAGATTTTTTTTATTTACATTTTTTAGTTTGTTTTTTAGGTGTAAATTGTAAAGACATCTGTGTTTTTTAAACAAATGAAGACCGCAGAAGTCAATGATTCATTTGAATTATTTACCCTGACTCGTTTACTGCTCCAGAATATTTTAAGAGATTTAGAATACTTTGTTTTTTAGCCGGACATTTAAGAAGAATATATTTTAGAGCAGTAAACACAATACCGTCATACCGTGAAACCGTGATATTTTTATCCAAGGTTATCATACCATGAGAATCTTATAGCGGCCCATGCCTAATGCACTTATGCACTTACACACTCAACAGTATAGTATATGTATGTAGTGTTGTCCCAAATGGAACACCTACACAGCTAAGAGGAAGTTCAGACCGTTTTCCTGATGACAGTTGGCAGCTGCCAATTTAGTGTAATATGCAAATTCTCCAATAATAAACCGCTTTTTAAGGTATTCATAAAAGAACTGAAACAATATTTTGAAAAAGTTTCCGGTTCAGGAAACACTAAAGCTAGAAAATCATTATCTTGTCTATTTATAATTCCCCTATCAGTACTTCAATTTGAATTACTTACGCTCTTAATATTTTATTTTTAATTTAAGCTTTACGTAATTTAAGCTTTAAGTTTTAGCACTCACACACTATGGACAATTTAGCATATCCAATTTACCTATACCACATCTTTGGACTTGTGGGGGAAACCGGAGCACCCGGAGGAAACCCACGCAACCATGGGGAGAACATGCAAACTCCACACAGAAATGCCAACTGACCCGGCCGAGGCTCGAAACAGCGACCTTCTTGCTGTGAGGCGAACGTGCTACTCACTACAAAATAAGTTATCCAACATGTGCGCCCGATAGCTCTGTCCCTTTCGCTACATGAGCAAAGCTGCGGTTGGTGCGTCCCAAATCGCATACTTATGCACTATTTTACCCCATTTTGTAGTATAAATAGTGTAAGTAGTGCGTTCACACTGAAAACTTTAAAAATAATAAGTGCACTTTAATTACCCGGATGATGCACTCATTCCACCAGTAAAATGAAGTGTGGAATGATGGACAAACCACGAAGGGCCTTGTATGTAAGCATGAGGATTTTAAAATTAATATGGAATCTGACTGGTAACCAATGGAGAGATTGTCTGATTTTGGTCCCTGTCAAAATTCTGGCCACTGAGTTTTAAACATATTGTAGTTTATTAATGTTACTTTTGGAAATGTCAGCTAGCAAGACATTGCAGTAGTGTAAGTGGAAAAAAATGATAAATTGATTAAGTATTAATCATGATAAAAATGAAGTCTTTTGCATTTATATCAATGAATGGTTAGAATTCACAAAATCTGCCCATCTCTCAAAGTGAGAGATAATACAAACCCAATACTTTATGGTCAATTAAACCTGTTAAAAATGTTCAGGCTTATCCTTAAGGTAGTTTGCAGGACTGGAAGTGAGAACAACGTCAAAAAACATGTCAAAAATACCAACTGATTTGATGTCAATCGACTACCTTGATGTCAAAACAACATCAAATTTGCAAGTAAGTTAACATCACCACCAAGTGAAGTTTCACAAACTAATTTCGAGAGGAGCGTGTGATAGGATTGACTAAAGCTGATCCCTATCACTAGGGCTACACGGAATCTGCGCGTGCAGAATTCCACAGATTTCCGCAGATTTTTAGCCCATCATTAATTGTTTATTTACTGGTTTAAATGTTTGTAAATTTATATTTATTCAGGTTTCAAATTAATTTCAGTAAAAATATTGATAAATATGAAAATATTCATATGTTTTTTTTACAATACAGTTTGTAAAGTACTATTTTCTGTCTTTTAGAAGAGATTTTATATGAGAGACTTGCTTTGTTTACCAAATAAAGTGGATCTAATTGGATTTGCATTGTAAACATTAAATAAAAGTTAAAAAGGTATTACTTTTTATTTCATACTTAAATTTTTTAGTTATGATACTCCTAAAAATCATTCCGCATAAATCCGCAGATTTTTAACAAAATACTCTGCAGAAATAGCACAAAATATCCGCAGTTTCTGTCTGGCCCTGCCTATCAATAATCACTAACTAGCCAATCGAATCATTCCAAATTTAATATAAATACCCAGCCTATACTTCATTTTTCATGAAAAATTGCCTATGTACCTATGTACAAACTAGTGCAGTTGGCTGTCTATTCCTGGGAAGTTATCGAGATCTACCTATTCTCGTATCCCTCCTAATGCTTATTGACCAGGCGGGAGCCTTGGGATCATCTATCTCCAAGCTCAGGGTTCTCTCCCAGGACAGCATGCCAAACTTGCTAAATTATCTAAGTGTGAACTCTTGAAAAAAGCATGTCAAAAATCTGTCCAGTGATCGATTTTTGACACCAATGCTAGATGTCAATTTGATGTTGTTTTGAGATTAAGATAGTCTATATGCGTTAAGGATACCTGAATCCATTGTAAGTTTGTCATTTGTAATTGAAGCTTTCAGACGGATACACCTTACTTAAGTTATATTACTTTTTGTGTCATTATTTAGTTGGTCAAAGGGGCATCAATGTGTGGATGTCAAATAGACGTCAAGGTTTTGACTTCAAATCAATTTACAGTTTTGCCATGTATTTTTTGATGTTGTTTTTAAATCAAGGTGCCCTTTTGATGATTTAAGTTGACCTTCTCATTATAGTACTAATTTTTGCAATTGACAAACACAGATCATTGCCAAAAGGTGGTGAATTTCTCCAGTTTCGTGCACAAAGAAGCCATTGTATTCATCTAATTCTCGACCACAAACAACAGCGATATTAGATGAAAGCTGAAGGCTAAAGTGTTATTTATTATGGCCAATATCACACTGCAGTTCAACATCATCCTGAATCACTGCTTATCCGCAAAAGAGAGGTGAACGCAATACCACACGCACAAAAAAACAATAACAGCTGGCTGGCCTCTGGCTAAACACAAACAAAAAATAATGGAATCTGCTGACTGCCAGACGGCCGTTTAACAGTTTTGTCCGATATCAAGCTAGCGCTCGTGTGGAATTAATACGCATGCATGCATAGCCATCCCTCTTCCTTTTTCATATTTAAACACACAGTAAGGGCATAAAGCTCAGCGGGCTGTTAAATAGCCTCTTAAAGAAGCGATACAGATCAATTCCCGAGATATGAACGGACTGATTGTTGAAGCGAGCGGGGGAAAGGAAACAATGCAGCATTAAGAGCAGGAAGAGTGTGAATGGGAGACATCCATCATTAACTCAGTGTGTTTGTCTGCTGGAGGTAATGGAGTGGAGCGGGAGGACGCTGCATGGACGGCCTCAGGCATCCGCACGTGCTCCGTCTGTTTCCATCGCTTTCAGACACCAGCCACTAAAAGTGCTGAGGACAAACTTAAGCTATTCACTTAGAAACGGACAAAGTGTGTCTTTGGTTTATACGTGTGAGTAAATTTACAGTGAGGTTCCATTTGTTAATGTGAGTTGGCATCCCGATCTCATGAGGAAACTAGGCATGGGATGATAACCAAGGTTCACTGCGGTTAGGAAAAGTCACGGTTTTAAAACTGCTCAAAATTTCTCAGGATTTCTGCTGGCATCACCAAGTCAAATTTAAGACTTTTTAAGATCATGAAGAATGAAATTTTAGACTTATATGGGGCTTAATGCTAAGGATTTTTTAATGACCCAGCAGAAAAAAAAAAATTTAATTAGTCACTTCTTAGCCACATATTTATTTAATGTGTCAAAACAAGCAGACCTTAGTTGTATACATACATTTATTGCAACATTACTTAAAGGAAAAAGTCTTAAAGAACTAAATGTGTGGACAACAGATCGTTATAATATTAGTTATAGTTTAGCTAAAAGTTCTATTGAGACGTGTGTTGGATTGACTGGGTAGTTTTACATAAACAAAGGAAAATTAAGACCCATTTAAAATGATTTAAGACCTACAAGACAATATTTTAGTGAATGTAAGACTTTTTAAGGGCCTAAAATCTGTTTTTAAAATTAAAGATATATTAAGATTTTTGAAGACCCTCAGATTTCAGAATCAGAATCAGAAAGAGCTTTATTGCTAGGTATGTTCACACATACGAGGAATTTGTTTTGGTGACAGAGCTTCTACAGTGCAACAGAATTACAGAGACAAGACAAAAAACAGATAATAAATATATTCAAAAAAATTGAAGTAAGTGTTAAATGCAAATATACAAATGGACAAGTGTATGTACAGGTGTATTACTATATACAACATTATATGTGCAGCTGTTATGTGCAAATTGGCATGTAAAGTGTGTTGTTAAATACGTGTATGTGTGTGTAACAAGTGTATTTGTTGTGTGCAAATGGCATGTAAAGTGTGTTGTTAAATAAGTGTATGTGTGTGTAAAAAGTGTATAGCAAGTAGTGATGTTGGTTCCACGATTATTATCATCAAGTGTTCATGAGATGGATTGCCTGAGGGAAGAAACTGTTTCTGTGTCGGGCTGTTCTGGTGCGCAGTGCTCTGTAGCGTCGACCAGAAGGTAACAGTTCAAAGAGGCAGTGTGCTGGGTGTGAGGGGTCCAGAGTGATTTTGGCAGCCCTTCTGCTCGCTCTGGATAAGTACAGTTCTTGGAGAGTAGGGAGGGTTGTACCAATGATTCGCTCAGCAGTCCGAACTATTCAAAGTCGTCTTCTGAGGTCAGATTTGGTAGCTGAGCTAAACCAGACAGTTATTGAAGTGCAGATGACTGATTCAATGATGGAGGTGTAGAACTGTTTCAGCAGCTCCTTTGGCAGGTTGAACTTCCTCAGCTGATGAAGAAAGTACAGCCTTTGTTGGGCTTTTTTGACAATGGAGTCCATGTGAGTGTCCCACTTTGTGTCCCATGTGAGTGTTCCTGTTTCTGTTATACCAACACAGAATCTCACAGCAATTTTTATCTTGATTTAGTGGCCAATTTGTACGATCTCATTCATACAATTTAGTACGGTTTGCTCATCCCCTAATGGCGGTAGGTTTAGTGGTTTGGTGCCACACTTCCTTTTTACGACCTCCTAGGAGTTTTTACGAACTCCTACAAATTAAACAGATTAGCCACAAAACTGACAAAACGTAAAATAGTTATGTTTCCTCATGAGATCAGGGTCATACTCTTCATAAGGTATATGTGTGGGTTTTTTTGTACATCATGACTATTTTTTCTGTTTATTTAGCGCAACATTAGCTATGTTTCCATCCACCTATTTTTATGCACATTTTGGATTATTGCTTAAAACAATTGCTTGAAGGAAATGTCAAGATGCGTATAACTTTTTGAAAATGCACATAAATAACATGTGCACACCACTGAGTAGAATAAACTTTTTATTCGATGAGGAGAAATGCGCGTGAGCTACTATGGAAACACTTCTAGCGAATAAATTCAAAGAGTGTATAAAATAAAAAAATAAATGTATAAAATGTGTGACGGAACTCAATAATAGACAAACCTGTGGCCGACCACATTGTAAAATATTGTTTTGGTCATTTTAAAACGCCTGAACCAATTCAGTATTATTATTATATTATTAATTACATCAAGAACTGTCAAGAAGGTCTACGCTCAAAGTCTTTATGTGATATTCCAGATTTGCACATACATTTAATTTACATCAATGGATGAAACCACTCCCAGGGCACGCCGGCGGCGTAATTAGGGCAGGGTCTGTAGATGAAAAGAAAGGGAGAGGGAGACATACACCTGCGAACGCAACACTGTTGTAACATTACTGTGACGGTTAGGTTTTGGTAGACTTTGATAAAATACAATAAATATAAAAATAAATCTTGTTACTTCCAATCACAACCGGTATCTGATTTAGCAACAGCCCCTTGCCATGGCTGACACAGACTTAACAAAAAGTTAAAAAATAAATGTACAAATTTTTACACGTCGCAACGGCACATACCACAAGCTCTGTGATTGGTTTGCTTGGTAGCTGTGACCAGTGTGGGTGGGACAGAGAGCCACGCGAACCTGTGGGAGCGAGTGTTTACAAGTGTCGAGTTCCATGAAGGAGCTCTAGATGGATGTTGTTTTGTGTTTACTTTATCATTGAAGTTGTTGCACAAAAAAAATGGGAAAAAAACAAAAAAAGAAAGAAACTGGAGACAGAAGAATTTATGTGATATTCCAGATTTGCGCATACATTTAATTCACATCAATGGATAAAAACACAGCTGAGATCTGCTCGAACAAGACCTCATTGCAGTGTTACCAAATATTATCCATAATAAGTACAGCAAGCAAATCATTCTGCAAGTCAAATCTCTTCAATGTAGCTAACATTTACTGATGCTCACGCACTTAAAAAGACAATTTTGTTTATTCTTGCCGTTTTAACAACTTGATATAAATCACACCCACACAGTTGACAAATTGGAAGCAAAACGTAATGATTAATGATCAAATGATTCACTTATTAGACACAGATCAGCAAACCAATCTATTTTTGGTTAAAATACTCATGATTCAAGTGACGGATTAATCAAAATGGCAAGGACAAGTTATGGAATGAAACTTGTGCCATGTTTTTTTGTGTTTGTGAACTTCAGGAATTTAACCAGAACTTTGTTACTGAAAAATCCCAGCTAGTTCAGTAAAAAAAATTGAAACAGCCACAGCCGTGAGATTGGCAGCCTTTAGCCATAAAGTCCATTCCCTGGCCTTTAAAGAGGATTATGCTCATGTTTGAGCCTGACGGGACAGCCAGGACACTGCAGACTTACGCCACAGCTGAAAGGATTTCCAGTCCTGACAGCGAGCCAAACTACAACAGTCAACAAACCACAAACATTTTTATATAAACACCACATAATAATGGACAAACGTAAAATAGTTCAGCCATATGTAAAGATCCCTATCGTGGTTAACTTCTAGTTCAGCACTTGGTTAAATTCATAATTTAGTGCTTTACCTAAATTCACCTAAATGTTTGGAAGATGGTTTCAATCAGGGATAATTTCAATATTGCAATGTGTGTCCACAACAGTAACGTCACAGGATATGCAATGTTGAGTGATTGTAGATCAACACAACAATTGAAAATACATTATGCTAATACATTGCAAATACTCAGAGTTAAACTTTATGATTTGCTTGTTTCAAAAGGCTTTCAAGCACAAAAAAGGAAAACATTTTAAGAATAATTTTACTGAATTATTAATACAATGAAGACTATACCGTGTTTTTACATTTCATTATTCAATTTATGTGCCTGAATGCTGTTTGAATCTCCATAAAGCACTGATTATTTTACTTTTTTTTTTGATAAGTTGTAATTACACTCTAAAAAAAAGGTGCTAAATAGCACCAAAACTGGTTCTTTGGTCGTAACGAGGGCGGAACCTTTTTTGGTGCTATACAGCACCTTGAAAAAATAGGTGCTATATAGTACTTTTGTCAAATGGTGCTATATAGCACCTATATTTTAAGGTGCTCATAATGTTACTTTACCCTTTCCGCAAATAAAACCGGCATAAGAGTTATGAGAATTAGCTATAAGAACAAGTGCTTACTAGTAGTAATGGTGCTATATAGCACTTTAAACCGCCCAAAGAACCACTGAAGAACCTTTATGGTGCTTTAAATGTTCTTTACACAGTAAAAGTGCTATATAGCACCCTGACCACCTTAAAGAACCACTGAAGAACCTTTATGGTGCTTTAAATGTTCTTTACACAGTAAAAGTGCTATATAGCACCCTGACCACCTTAAAAAACCACTGAAGAACCTTTATGGTGCTTTAAAGGTTCTTTACACAGTAAAAGTGCTAAATAGCACCTCAAATATCGCAAAGAACTTCTGAAGAACCACTGAAGAACCTTTTTTTTTTTTTTTTAGAGTATTCTTGCAAGCAATTTGTTTTTATTCTTGGTTTACACTCTTACAAAATTACCCCAATCAACTTGTAAGTTTTTCCCAGAGATGGGTTGCGGCTGGAAGGGCATCCGCTGCATAAAAATATGCTGGATAAGTTGGCGGTTGATTCCACTGTGGCGACCCCGGATTAATAAAGGGACTAAGCCGACAAGAAAATGAATGAATGAATGAACTTGTAAGTTATTTTGCTATTATTTTAAGTTATTATGCTATTCAAGTTATCTGGTGAAATCATATCGCAATATTCATTCATTCATTTTCTTTTCAGCTTAGTCCCTTTATTAATCCGGGGTCGCCACAGCGGATTGAACCGCCAACTTATCCAGCATTTGTTTTACGCAGCGGATGCCCTTCCAGCCACAACCCATCTCTGGGAGACACATCCATACATTCTCATTCACACACATACACTATGGACAATTTGGCTTACCCAATTCACCTGTACCGCATATCTTTGGACTGTGGGGGAAACCGGAGCACCCGGAGGAAACCCACGCAACCACAGGGAGAACATGCAAACTCCACACAGAAATGCCAACTGACCCAGGCGGGGATCGAACCAGTGACCTTCTTGCTGTGAGGCGAACGTGCTAACCACTAGGCCACCGTGGCACCCATATCGCAATATATACCACAGAAAAACAAAATATCGCTATGTCAGATTTTTCCAATATTGAGCAGTCCTAGTTTCAATCAGCAAATTTATAAATAACAATTTAAATTGTGATGTAAAAAATAAATGTGAATTGCATTAAATTATAAAGTCAGATTCGCCAAAAGCCTATAAATGCATTTCAAGAAAAGAGAAAGCTTATATGAAATCAGAAATGCAAATTACAGAAAAAAGTCAGAATTGTTAGTCACAATTCTGAGACGTTAGTGAATACTATTTGTCATTTGGACTCAATTGTGTGTGAAAATTCAGAATTGAAAGATGCTTAGTGACTTAATTTGTTTAAATAAACCTGAATTTGTCAAGTTGCAAGACTTCGAAGGATGATTTATACTTCTGTGCAGAGTGCACACATACAATCCAGCACAGCCTGTGCGCGGTTGCATAGCCCTCACTGTGGTGAAGTCTAGATAGGATACAGCTGCAGATATGCACATCAATATAGCATTTTTGTAAGACCATATAGCAATAATATTTTTTACATTACTGTGATGGTTGGGCGTTAATATCATTTTATTGGGTAACTCAATGAATAATACTCAGTACAACTATTGTTTTTGCATTACTGTGATGGTTGGGTTTAGGACTTTGATAAGATACAATAAATGGGAAACTTAATTTTCGTAAACATCCAACCAGTATCTGATCTAGCACCTTGCCTTGGCTCACAAAAATATTAAATAACATTGTAACGGCACATACCACAAGGTCTGTGATTGGTTTGCTTGGTAGCTGTGATCACTGTGGGTGACAGAGCCACACAAACCTGGTTGGAGTGAGTGTTTACAAGTGTAAAGTTCCATGAAGGATGTAATTTTGTTTACCTCATGATTGAAGTTGTGGCACGTCTGCTACTTATACATTAAAAAGGTAGTGTTGAAATAAATAAATAATAATAAACGCCCACAAAAGGAACTTGCCAGTGAGCATTCCTGAAGTGTTATTGTAGAGCAAAACAAACAGCATGCAGAAGCACAACTTATACAAGCCTACAATAATTGTAATAAAACAGCCTTACATAATTATAATACCCTAACATCTCATTTGACTTCATACCAACTGTGTGGAATGGATGCACAAACCTCTCATTTGTGCCATCTAGATTTAAAATTCTCATTCTCGATGCTGAAAGTAACATTAAACCTTTATGCAGTGACGTTTTATATTACTACATTCAAATAAAAGACAAACAGCCCCATGTGCAAAGTCACATACATTTTATTGTTCTTGATAAAAAGATATCATGCAGTTGTGTATCTATCATAAAACGTTCACAAGCATTAACAAATATTCAGTATCTAATCCAGACCAGTCTGGAATTAGTGGTCCGGTTGAGGTCATTATGAAGATTTGAGCTTGAAACGACTGCAAAACAAATCCAAACAGTTTTTACCCTGCTGTCAGTGTTGTTAGCATATGGTCACAAAAACCCTGCCATGAATGTACTAGGATTGCTACATGCTGGTGCAGTCCTGTAGAAAAGAGCTCTGGAGGGGCAGTCATTAATTTTTTTTTGCCCCCCCTTTTTAAAAACCGTGAACCTTCAACTGCTCCTCCTTTACAATGTTGATCTGTGGGAAGGGAGAGAAATAAAATTAGTAACCGGGTTTATTAATAAAAAAAATATATATATATTTTTTTTTTAAACCCACATTTAAATGCCATGTCAGCATCTAAGGCTATTTTCATGACAAACAAAAATAGCAACAAGTTGTATACAAGATTTATGTAATATAATGAAAATAAATGAGCATTTAAGCATACTATGTCAGCATCTTAGGCTGTTTTCATGACAAAATGCACAAGGTTAAACGCATCTAAAAATATATAATAATAATAATAAAAATAATAATAATACTACTACATTTAAAGTGCTATGCCAGGATCCTGGGCTATTTACATGTCCAAAACCGCATAAATTAGATCAATAATAATAATAATAATAATAATAAATACTTAATGCCATATAATGAACTTGGGCTATTTACAAACCCCAAAATAATCATAAATACAAATAATGATAATAATAAAAAAAAACAAGAAATAAAAGAAAATCAAGTTGTACACAAGATTTATATCAAATGGTATGTTTAAATGCCACATCAGCATCCTAGGCCAGTTTCATGAGCAAAAAAAATAAACACTCCATTTAGAAACCACTTGCATTAGCGCTCCACACATCAGCTGAAAGCACACACACACACACAAAATCACTTGCCTCCATCAGAAACTGACAGATATTCTTCCTCTGATCTCCCTGTAGCTGAATCACCTCTCCATACTCCGGGTGTTCGATCACTGTCCCATTGCAGGCAAATTTCTATTTAAAAAAACACCACCATATTACTCAGTGCAAAGTGCTTTAGAAAAAATGTCACGTCATCTGTAATGGAGTCAGAACATACCTTTTTGAAGGCTTTCACAAGCTTCTTTTTATCATAATCATCAGCAATGCCTTGCACTGTGGTCAGCGTTTTGCGGCCGTTTCGTTGCTGAATCCTTATGTGGATTTTATCCTCCGTCCCCGCCGGGAGCAAGTCGTCACCCTTAGTTGCATCAGCAAAGGGATCTAAAGAGACAAAACACTTTAGTCTCGCTGCTGAGAGATTGTTGAAAAAACATCTTCTGGACTCATAAATTAACAGCAAGCCTTAGTTTTTCAAATGAGAGTCTTATACAAAATTTAATATAGAAGCAGATTTCATCATCAAGGAGGGGACTTTTAGGTCACTTCCTAAACCACATTATACAGTAATAAGTCAGTTGAAATGCACGTTTACATAAATTTGGACAATGAGCAAATCAGTCGAAAACATTTAGATCGCATTGTCTTTCATAGTCACTGAATATACATTTATTAAAAAGGTTATTATAGCCACTTTTTAAAAAAAATTATATACACAAATAGCTGATAGAATGGCTCACAATAATATATCTGACAATTAAATTAAATACATGGTAGATACCATGGTAGATAAAACTGAAATAAGGTGTGACCATAACATTAACGACTCTGGAATTTATGTGATTGACAAATTTAAAAAAATATATTAAAAGATGACTAGGTTTCTTTATACAAACATATCAAATAGGGGACTTTTAGGTCACTTCCTATCGCACAATGCATTCAGGTCGGTTATTTAAAAGAATAGGACCATTTTGGAGCAAATCAGTGTAAAACATTTAGACTGCATTCAGTCCTTAATCATAAATAATGCTGAATATGCTTAAAGAGATACTAGCACTCTCTTTTAATATATGCCTAAATAGATGATAGAGAGATGAAACAGCCCCCAATAATATACCTAACAGTTCATTAAAGACATGGTAGATGCCACGTTAAAAACAGTAAAACTGAAGACAGATTGTGACAGTTTTATTTAAAAAAATACATTAAAAAAAAAAAAAAAGACCCTAGAATGAATTTTATGATGTATGGGAAAAAATGAACGAATGACTAGTTTCCTTAAACAGTTCTCAATAAAAACAGGGACTTTTAGGTCACTTCCCTTCACGCAATGCATTCAGCTCAGTTATTTAAATAAATTTGGACCATTTGAGCAAATCAGTGTAAAACATTTAGACTGCATTTAGTCCATCATAAATAATGCTGAATATTCTAATAATAGAGGCACTAGCTCATTTTAATATAATCCTAAATAGATGATAGAAAGAAAAAAACAGCCTACAATAATTTACCTAATAAATTATTAAATTAAATACACGGTAGATGCCACGTTAAAAACATAGTAAAACTGAACACATTGTGACCGTTTTATAAAAATTACGACTCTGGAATGAATGCGATTAATGACATTAAAAAATTAACATAAATGACTAGTTTCCAAAACGGTTCTCATCATCAAAATGGAGACTTTTAGGTCACTTCCCATCACACAATGCATTCAGCTCAGTTATTTAAAGAAATCTAGACCATTTTGGAAGCAAATCAGCGTAAAACATTCAGACTGCATTCGGTCTTACATAATTAACGCCGAATATGCGTAAAACAAAAATGTTCTAGCCATTTATTTTTATCATATACGCATAGATAATAGAAAGAATAACTCACAATAATATCTAACGATTTATTAATTAAATACTAAATACACGGTAGATGCCACGTTAAAAACATGGGAACACTGAAAGTAGCCATTTTATAAAGATAACGACTCTGGAATGTGTAAAATATAGGCTTTAAACACATGGGATTATAAGGATTAAAGGCTTAGCAGACATTTTTCGTGACCTTTGCTTTAACTTTTAATTACTGCATCTTACTGCAGATGCTAGGAGTATAAAAACACAAGAAAAAAAAATGTTAAAGAGATATAGTCCTCAATTGAGTCGAGAAAAAAAATTAAAATGGAAAAAAACATATTTTCTCCCCAATGTTTCTCCTCGTAATATTTTCGGCAGTTCAATAAAATGAACTCAATAAAACGTCGGCAGAAATACATTTATTTGCATTGAAACCAAGCGACAGCAGGAGACAATGCGCTGCTGCCGCTTTTGTAAACTCGACGCGAGCAACTTACCGAAGGACTGGAGGTTCTGTATATTGGACATGCGATATTACTGCGGTTACTTCGACGGATGAAAGGTGTCGGCGATCGGAGCCGCTTAGACCTGCAGATATTTTATAAAACGGCGTCGAAATCGCCGAGTGGCTGCTTTTTAATCTGCCTTAAGGGGAGTCGCAGTGGATCTGTGGCGCGTGGCTCAGAGCGGAAGTGTTTAATGCGCGATGACAAAAGCCTTTAAGTGCATCTGCAGCTGCGCTCAATTTAGCGGATATATGTATATATGCTGATAAATAAACGCGTTTCTGTGGGTTTACTGTGTTTATTAATTTTGTTTATTTTGTTTACGTTTTATCCTACATGGTTGTTACTAAGAAAGGGTCAAATTTATATATAAAAAACAAACTGCCGTTTTATATGTGTGGGTATTTAATCAGTAGCGATTTTAAGAGTTTATTTGTTCGTATTATTCAATAAGAGTTATTCTTTAGATGAATAAATATATACAGCAGACATTAAATGTGTATGGAAACCATTTAGTGGCAGAAGCGTTGTAATATTATTTTATTAGATTTATTTCGGCTGTTCTCTGATACGGGGAATTCTAAACATAGTAAAACAGCCCTCTTGCATAGCACTTAATACGAATTATTTTATATATATATAATATGTGGGATTATAAATGCTTTTTTTCGGGTAGATTTCTCGTGGGCCTTTAAACAACCCGGAAGTAAAGCTACACAATCGCTTGGCTCACAGTTTAACGCTTGTATATATCTATGGTACAGAATAACAGCACCATTTTGTTTACAGCGTAATTGCGCGTTATTATTAAATATTTATCCCTTCCTGGGTGGTGTTTTATGGCATATACATACAATAAACATCGTGATAATGTTTTTACAGGCGAATATCTAGCCACTTCATCCGGGGATTATGATGTAGATGCCTCATGCTACACAATCACTAGAGGGCGCTAAGGAGAGAGAATCCGGTTTATAAAAATTAAAGGAATTCATTCATTCATTTTCTTTTCAACTTAGTCCCTTTAATAATAAGGGCCCGCCACAGCGGAATGAACTGCCAACTTATCCAGCATATGTTTTACACAGTGAATGTCCTTCCGGCTGCAAGCCATCACTGGGAATCACCACATGCATTAAGGTCAATTTAGCTTACACAATTCACACATATTGCATGTCTTTAGACTGTGGAATTAATTATTTAAGGTTGATTAAAATAGGGCGCCACAGGATGGGTTGTGGCTGGAAGGGCATCCGCTGCGTAAAACAAATGCTGGATAAGTTGGCGGTTCATTCCGCTGTGGCGACCCCGGATTAATAAAGGAACTAAGCCGACAAGAAAATGAATGAATGATTAAAATAGATCAATAACATGACATTTCAAATTAAAATAAGTCAGCCGCTGGAACATTCTGTTTCTCTGGATTTATAGATTATTGTTGTGTGTTTGATTAAAATATAATTTGGTTTTGAAATTAGCATTTTCTGTACACTTTTAATTTTTTTTAGATTTATTTCACTGTAAGAAGGTCGCTGGTTCGAGCCTCGGCTGGGTCAGTTGGCATTTCTGTGTGAAGTTTTCTCCGGATGCTCGGTTTCCCTCACAGTCCAAAGACGTGGTAGGTGAATTGAATAAACTAAATTGTCTGTAGTGTAAGGTATGTGTGTGAATGAGTGTGTATGAGTGTTTCCCAGTGTTGGGTTGTGGCTGGAAGGGCATCCGCTGTGTAAAACGTGCTGGATAAGTTGATGGTTCATTCCGCTGTGGCGACCCCAGATTAATAAAGGGACTAAGTTGAAAAGAAAATCAATGAATAAATAAAATCTACATTAGTTAATATTATCTTTTTTAAATATGAAAATTCTTTTATTTTTTAATGGTACATTTGTTTATTATTTGTTTTTAGTTTATATCATATTAGTAGTATTTATTATTAGTTTGTTTAGAAGAATTAAGTATGCCACATTTGGTGAAATAAACCTGATTTTCAATCGCAACAAACCTAAACCTTTATGTTGACCAGTTGTCATTACGAAAGCTCAAAATTAATTCAATTAATTTAACAATTTACTCAAACACATCCCTAGTTAAAAATCACATTTAGTATTCCAGTATAAATTCACAGTCTAACATTAGGACCTCTATGCAAGTGGTCTCCCAACTTGTTACAAAACTCCCACGAACATTACAGGATAGAAAGTTTTATATCATTACAAAGTAAACTTTCCCACCCATACATTACCCCCCCCCCCCCCACACCAAAAAAACCTACAATAAAATAAATAAAATAATATATACAAAAAAAGAAAAAAATAAGTAAAACTAGAGATTACAGAGTATCTTTCACAAATGTATACCAAAATTAAATAAATAAACAGATTAGAATTCAAATAACAGTAATTTTTACATACCATTCATATTTAGGGGTCTTTTAAAGTATGAAAAACTCCTGAATCTAAAATTCTACTGAAGAAAAAAAAAATCACACATGATGAATAGCTGGTAATCTCCACCAGGCGGCCTTAAAGGGAACGATTGCTGATTTAATTTACCATCGAAGAAGTGAAGGCGCACGTACAGCGGTGAAATAGATGAGTTTAACAACGCTGCCTAATATTTCACAACGCAACGGGTGGAGTTTCCGATTAGATTAACAACACCGGTGGTGACAACCTAAGAACAGGACAGCGGTGGGTCTGACAGGAGCACAAGAACACCTCTCAGCGATAAAAAAAAAACAAGCGAAATATGTTTTCTCTGCCTACAAGCTTTCAGTCGCAGGTATGAAGACTTTCAGATGTTTTAAACACTAGTTGTCAAGTACTATTTCGTATATAAATGAATAATAGTTGCCGAATACTGATGGACGAGAAAGAGGAACATGGCAGTGTGTATGTGTGTGAGAATGAATGTGGGTGTTAAAAACAAACTTTGATAATGAAAACGTAAACCAAATAGATATAATATTAATAATAATATTAATAATAATAAATGTTATTTTATTAACGGCTGGTTTCTGGAACGTTCTGACCTTATTTTGATGCTGTATAGTCTACCATACTACAGATTACATCATCTGGTCGACTGTATTGATAACATTAACCCAAACTATTAATTGAGATTATCCTTTATTTATATCCACTGTTGACCGAGAACATACGTTAAACACTTTTTATATAGCGAATAAATGTTGTCATTTTAAACTTTATACTATATACATTGTTATGTAATTGTACCTTCATGTTACACAAGTACAACAAAAGCTATATGTTTGTTATTGAATCTAATAATTAAAAAAAAGCTATATGAGAGAGAGTTGTTGAGTATGTACGTGTCAGTATGTGTGTTTCAGCAGTGTGTCAGTATGTCAGTAGTGACATAACTGACCTGTAGACTAGTGGCAGTCAGATATAGAAAGCTGATCATTCACTGTGCCTGATACCTGATGGATTTTCAACTTAATATGGCTCATTAATACAAACATTGTATGTGCAGCTATTTCCCATTGGGGTAAAGTTGGTTTTATATTCACATATTTGGACTTTCTTCTTAATAATATAATTTCAGTAAAGTATTTTTTGCAAATTGTAAATAGAATCAGAAACTGAATCAGAAAGAGCTTTATTGCCAGGTATGTTCACACATACGAGGAATTTGTTTTGGTGACAGCTTCTACAGTGCAACAGAATTACAGAGACAGGACAAAAGACAGATATTAAATATATTCAAAAAATAGAAGTAAGTGTTAAATGCAAATATACAGATGGACAAGTGTATGTACAGGTGTATTACTATATACAACATTATATGTGCAGCTGTTATGCACAAATTGGCATGTAAAGTGTGTTGTTAAATAAGTGTATGTGTGTGTAAAAGGTGTATTTGTTATGTGCAAATTGGCATGTAAAGTGTGTTGTTAAATAAGTTTGTGTGTAAATTGTATTTGTTATGTGCAAATTGGCATGTAAACTGTGTTGTTAAATATGTTTATGTGTGTGTAAAAAGTGTATAGCAAGTAGTGATGTTGGTTCCACGATTATTATCATCAAGTGTTCATGAGATGGATTGCCTGTGGGAAGAAACTGTTCCTGTGTCGGCCTGTTCTGGTGCGCAGTGCTCTGTAGCGTCGACCAGAAGGTAACAGTTCAAAGAGGCAGTGTGCTGGGTGTGAGGGGTCCAGAGTGATTTTGGCCGCCCTTCTGCTCGCTCTGGATAAGTACAGTTCTTGGAGAGTAGGGAGGGTTGTAGTAATGATTCGCTCAGCAGTCCGAACTATTCGACGTCGTCTTCGAAGGTCAGATTTGGTAGCTGAGCTAAACCAGACAGATATTGAAGTGCAGATGACTGATTCAATGATGGAGGTGTAGAACTATTTCAGAAGCTCCTTTGGGAGGTTGAACTTCCTCAGCTGACGAAGAAAGTACAGCCTTTGTACAGCCTTTGGTTCTCCTGAAGTCCGCTATCATCTCCACTGTTTTTAGCATGTTGAGCTCCAGGTTGTTGTAGAATCATATTAGCAGCTATCAAAGTACAACGTTGCTCACAGTCAATTAAATAGTGCTAATGTTGTTTTTGTCATACTTGCATGTGATTTCAGATCAAATATTCAAAATACATTGATAAATGATATAGGAAGCATATCTTAAGTTGTCACTGTGCGAATATAAAACCAACTTTACCTCAGTCTACTTCCCACCAGTTATGCAATTTGATCAAAAATGTGTCTTTGTTTTAAGGGAACAGTGCCTTTGACCCATCTGATCAATGTGGTCCAGTACCTGAAGAGTTCAGCCAACTCGGCCGTAACTGCATCAGTACAGAGTCTGCAGAAAGACCTTTCACCTGAACACCACCCACTTCACTATGAGGTAGGACAGTCACGAGAACTGCACGCACTACACTTCAGAGCATGTGCATGATAGAGTTCATGTTTACTACAGGGTTATTGGGGGAAACCAAAAAATAAAATCCATTTCTTGAATCTGAAATGGAAAATAAAACATTTGACATTTTTCTAGTTGCCAAAGCATATTTTTTTATTTTCCTTTTCATTTAGCTTGATATACTGATACAGCCATAACTGAAATATATGAATACGTCTACAGTATGGATAAATGGCAAAACATAAAACACAGTTATTAAAATCCTGATCCCCTATAAATGGAGGAAGTTTCTAACCATAATGTTAACATACATGTAACAAGACATTTTAATGGCTATTATATTGGCAAAAAACCCTTTTTTGTATGTGTGTGCGTTTATGGTTCTGTTTTGGTTTGGATTATTTATTAATAAATGTCATTTACATATCCTTTAAACATTTTGTTTATATGTTAATGATCTGTATTTCATATTCATCTATTATTTACAATTGAGAAATTAAGTAAAATGTTCAAACTATAAAAAAAAACATTGATCATCATTCATAATGCATTCAACATAAGTGATATCTGTGTGATTATTGCATTCCATGTCCAGTTGGACCCAAAGAATCAAAACATAGTATTTTAAATCTTAAACCTTAGTGTAACCTTAGTATATTGTCATATAAAATCATTAAAAACCTGTCATTTGTGCAATCTGAGGGCTTTAATAGGTTAATTAAGTGAACTAGAGTTAAGTTTATTCTGACGGCATGATAACCTTGGTAAAAATAAATATTGTGGTTTCATTGTATTGTGATAACTGCTCTAAAACATAATCTTTTTAAATGTCTGGGTAAAAAACATAAACATTTTTGACCAATATAATTTATTTTTCGAAACATTTAACAAAGTTTAGAACAATAAACATGTCAGGCTACACAATTCAAATAAATCACTGACTTGTGCTGTCTTCGTTAGTTTCAAAAACACAGATTACTTTACAATTTAGAACAGCATCTTTGGATATATTTTTTAGATACACTGGACAGGCAGACGAGGTCTCGTGCGTCCATCTTGTTTGTAGTTTGTGTACAATTTTCACCCGCGTTTTGTAGTTCTAATCGAATACACGTCCAACGCACAATATCAGCGGCTAGAGTATGGAATGTTCGGGAATGTTTGGCATATTCTTTTCAACATACTATGATTTGGGATGTACTAATTATACTTTCACATACTTGTTAGGACGGATAGTATGCGGATTGGAACGCAGCAATTCTTTCTCTGTTAAACATCACTTTGGAAATATTTGAAAAAGAATCAACTTTTTCCAAGAGGGTTTATAATTTTGTCTTTTACTTTTATATATTTATTTATATATTTAAAATCTTTTTATGACCTAAGCTAAACATTATACGGACATTTTTTTATAAATATGATTCTAAAAACTGCAAACATGGCCTGATTTGACAGTCCAAAGTAAACCTGAAGGAGCTGGGTCTGTCAGAGCTGCGGGTCAGTCATGTACGTGATGTCCTGAAGCACCTGCTGCCTTCTGCACATCCAGAGGAGAAATCCATCGCCAGCACGGCTCAAAACTCAACAGCATGGAGAACATCTCACATTTCTGCCCCTTCCTTCTTCCAAAACAAATATGGTGAGCTTTGCCACAACACAGAGTGGTGATGTCATACTTTGAATACTCTGTGTAAGCTAGATCACAAGTAGATAAATAAGTAACGTATTTATTAGGATGTCAAAATATTATGTTTGAAGCACAAACAAATATCAGTCTTTTTTTTTTTGTTGGTACGGAAAATAATAACCAATAACATTGTGACTGAAGTGATTTCTCTTTGCTGTGTAATATCTGTTGTATGTTTTCTTGTTTACACAGGGTTCTCTCATAAACACTCAGGATATTATGGCTCTTCAGTGTTTCAAAGGGAAAGTTCCAGCCCACTCCAGGCAGCCTGTGTAGATCTGCATCATCTACAGTGTAATCTTTACCTATTTTCTTATAGTAAATAGTACATTTTTGGACAATTATCCCTTTAAGGTCTATTCACCGATCAAAAAAGCCGATCACTTGACGTAAATTACTCGCACAAGTTTTTTACACGTGCATGCACGGCGCACATGTAAACAACAGCAGAGCAGAGCTTACCAGTAGTAACATGAGTTCCTCCGTCTTTTTCAAAGTGTCCAATATCGTAAAGTTAGCCGTTTGCAATGTATGTCGTGATGAAATCGCTCGAAGTGGAAGCAAGCAACGGCATTTTTAACACCACTAACATGATTAGGCATCTTAGAACACGCCATACAAGCCAACAACATCCCAATCCCTCATCCAGCCGACTGTGAGTGATGCATTTAAACGGCATGAACCATACAGCAGGGATAGCACGAAGTGGAAAGACATCGCGTTCAGAATTATGGAATTCATTTACCTCGACGAACAACCTGTGATATGTGGAGTGCAGACGCCTGTCCAATGTCCCCACTAAGCTTAACAGCACATTTTAATGACCTAAACTTCGAAAGACACAACATCGTGCTAAACTGTCAGGATTTCACAGGGTCACGTTCTGCAGAGGCTTCGGTGAACGCATTTAGCGGCATGTTTTATTCACGGGGGATCGAAAGAGAAAACATCCACACAATTTTAACAGACAACATCAAAAACATGCAGGAAGCAATGAGAGATGCAGCTTTTCCCGACCTGCCATGTGTGGCACACACTCTCCAGTTTGCTCTGCATGTATGGCAAGCCGTTTTGACATTTAATCTATAGCCCGTACTAGTATCTATTTTCATGTTACTTGTGCTGATTTTTTAGATACTAGTATCTTTTCCATTAACTAGTAGTACTTATTTATTAGACAGCGCCTCTTCTTTAGATACTAGTGCTTTAAAAAATATACTAGAGCTTATTCATTAGACACTAGGTTATTTTATATAACACTAGTGCTTATTCATTTGATACTAGTATTTATTAAATTTATACTAGTACATATTCATTAGATACTAGTACTTACTAAATAGATACTAGTTTTTATTTATTATTGTAATAGTGACTATTCTGTATAAAACTGTGTTGGTGCAAACTCTGCTAGATTATAGATAAAAGATTCCCATTCCCCTGCCATTGTGTGATCGGCAATCGGCAGATCATGATCTTGGTGATCTGTAATCAGTGATCGGCACCAAAAATGCTAATCGGAGCATCTCTATTGAGAAGTTAAAAGGGCAGAAAAAGTAACAGTAGTGTGTGCTAATAATAAACAGATCATAATCATCCTTTGGTGTGGATTCTTATATAGTTATCCTTCTCGGTGTTAATATTTTGTCTGCTTCAGAAAAAGTTTTGATTTTGAAAGAGTTTATTTTAATTTGTGTGTGTTTTTATGTTTAGTATGGGTCCAAAACAGAGGCTTCAAGACGATGAGGCCCAAGACCAGACATCTGCGCTCTAACTCTGAAGGTCCAGTAGAGGCAGATAGTTATACTCCAGTCTTTATGAAGGTCAGTAAGCTGAATCACACCAATGAAACATTAGTTAATTCAGATTAGTGCTGTTTAACTATTAATCGTGACTAATTGCGTACAAAATAAAAGTTAGAACTAACATGGGCTTTTTATAGACCATTTTAAGGGATGTAAACAATAACAGTGGTCCCAACATTTTTCCTGTTTTACATTTTGAACTACTATAGCTTCCGAGAATCCAAAAGCAGCCACATATTGATACATAATGTTATGTTAGCTGATTTAACCCTAAATTATTATTGAATCGCCTCTTGTTACAGTTACAGTTTGAAACAGTTTGATAACAAGCAGGAAATGTTCATGGGCCAATGACATGACCACATTGAAATGGTCTATATGTATTATGTATATCAGGGGTCAACAACACCAGGTCGCCCATGAGGATCACATGAGGTCCCCGCAGGCCTGTTCTAAAAATAGCTCACAATAGCACCACTTACCAGTGAGCTGCATCTATTTTTTGCAGCTATTATTTTTAAATCACATTTGCATCGGTGTATATTTGAAAATGACATTAAGTTATCATATTAGTGCTATAAATATTATATATAAAAATTAGTGCAATTAACGTAGTTGCAGTTTTTTTCCTGTTTGGTCGAGACCTGTGTTCAACGTGCAAAGAAATATGATTTAGACCAAGGTAGGGCTTTTAGAAGGAAAGTTTCAGTATAAAAAAATTAATGTCGCATCACCAGGCTATTCAGCGGTTCTTCCACAGTTTCATGTGACTTCAGGGTTTAACTGCAGTTCGGCAGTTTCACTTTCATTCTGGTAATCAAAAAAATCGCTGTTTCTTTGGAACAAGAACAAACGGCTAACATGTTTAAGATTAAATGTTTAGAGGTGGTGTGACCAAAGTCCCTTTAGGAATTCTATAGTCTTTGGTGTGACAATGCATGTGTGCCTTTGATGTACCCTTGAGACTGTGGGAATATAAATTTATATAATACCATTTCAAATTAACAATAATCTACATATAACTGAAAAGTTATACTCATTGGTTTTTAATCATATAATTTCATTAACAGCCAGGCCATGAGGGACATTAAAACCTTTGTCTCCCTGACCACTGCCTGAGGCCCCGTTTACACTAGTGCGTTTTCGTTTTAAAACGCATAAGTTTTGCTACGGTTACGCCATTCGTCCATACTACGCCGGAGTTTTCGAGGTGCGAAAACGGAGCGTTTTAGAAACGCTGGAGAGGCCGTTTCCATTCTAAAACGCTGCCGCAGCGTCTCAGTGTGGACGTGGGAAAACGCATACTTTTGAAAACAGAGGCGTGGCTGCTGAGATCCGCTACGTGATTGGGGCTTTGGGTCATTGCGTATCCTTCCCTTATTCGTCAAGCGCACATGGCTATAACGTCACCGGCAGACAGCAGACCAGTCTTCACTGTAAACACTGTATTTTCGATAGCCATGGATGTTTTATATTCATTTGTTACTTTAAGTAACAACTCAACCTCGTCGTATGTCCTCAAAAAGACCTCTCTTGCTTTCTTTACCATCGCGTTCATCGTTCAACCAGCGTTTGTTGACTAACAATAACCGAATGCCGAGCGAGACACATGCTTCCTGTTTATACTTGACCGCGCATGCTCAGAGTGCGCCAATGGTCACGTGATATACGTTTCTGGTGGATTAGTGAAGACGGAGATCTCTTGAGACGCTGGGTGAAAACGCAAGTGTGGACGCGGATCGTTTTCTTGCTAAAACGCCATTTTATAACTAAAACGCACTAGTGTAAACGGGGCCTGAGCCAGAGTAATGCAAATGGTCTCAATGACTCTGCCTTTTGTCTTTAGTTGATCAAAGAACTCATGTGGCCAAGAGCTGGGCAGGATTCTAACACCTATATGCTGTTTTTTCATGCTGACTCCCATACCTAATTTGCATCCTTTGTTTAGTCATCCCCCTCCTCCTAAGAAGACAATATAGACAGGACAACTCTGTCTCAATCCAGACTTGTGATAAAACTCGCAGACTGCAGACCTCCAGTAGGCTCTGTAGACGCATGGACTTTTTGAAGACGCTGTATGACTGCAGATAAACCGACACGTCTCAATAAAAAGATTCTGCTTGTTTCGAGTCTCCTGGTCGGAGTTCTCTTCTCTTTTTGCCCATTTGGATTTTTTTACAACAATGCTTAGTCTTTTAATTGTGATTAATCATGATTAACCCTCCAAAAGCAACGGAAGCCTCATTTAGAGCTACACATTCCATTTTTAAGAAAAACAAGGCATTTTCAGATGGGAAGGCAAAACTGTGCTTAAATACGAAAACGGATGTGATCTCCGCTCTCTCTAATGTCAAACTTGGGGAAACTACAATGGTTAGAAGAGTGTCGGCTGTAGATTTCGTGATCATTTCAGTAAAATCTGAAAGTTGATTAATGCTACACAATTGATAATATGTACAAACAGCGTACAGCGTAGTGCATACCATGTTAATACCAGTGTTAATAATTGTGTCTAGTGAAAATATTGTAGAAGTGATCATTTGAAAATGTAAATACTTGCAGTGATTTATAGAAATAAAGTGTTGCATATTGATATTTATCTGTTTCCTACCTACAAATCATTGTTGACAACTATTGTGAGAATCATTAACATGATCATTGTCTTCAGATAGATTAATATCATTTATTAATAACAATAACATATCATTAAAAGTAAATTGAGCAAATTTGTTATTTGAGAAGTGTGTATCATTAATCGGTACATCAAATAAGTAGCTCTCGGTTTCAAAAAGGTTGGTGACCCCTGATGTATTATGTAAATGCACAAACGTACATTTACTTTATCTTTATACTCCATAATTTAGATTCTTTTTGTCATTATTAAATGTTAAGGTTACAGACTATTGTGTAGGCATTTCACTGCAGATTGTAAGGTGTATGAATGCGTATGTGACAGACTTTTAACTATTTTATATATATTATAAATATTAGATTATGTAAGTACTTAATATGTAAATATAATTTTATGTTATTAAAAAAATGTATATACTTTTTTTATATACATGGATGTCTGTATTTATGTATACATAATAAATCAGTGGTTCTCAAACTTTTTTCACCAAGTACCACCTCGGAAAAAAATTGTCTCTCCAAGTACCACCATAATGACCAGTATGGAAATACAGTAGCGTAGTAGGCCTAATTAATCAGCTACAGCACTGCACAGTTCAAAAACGAGACAAATTAATTCCTATTATTAAGAATATGTATTATTGTCAGCCACTTTACAGATTATAAATAGTTTGAACTTTAACTGTGCTTGCAGAAAAAAAACCTTCACCTTTTAAATTCAAATGCTTTTAAAAGTGATTTAAAAATGGCACTCTTCTTAAAAAATAAAAATAAAACTGCTGTACTTGTAAAGTGTTAATGTATAGTAGCTTATTTATGAAACACCTGGAAATGTTGCTTGGACTTGATGAATATAGGCTATATGTCACATACATATAAATATATATACAAATTTTTTATACAGATATAATATATATTGCATGTACATATTGACTTATTTTTATATCTTTGAAATCTAAACGTTATATTTTGATATAATTGAGAATTACATATTTAAATTAGAAATTAATTTTGCTTACTGCTCGTCATTTACAGTAGGCCTGTCTGTGTCAGAAAAGCCAGTGATTAATGCATAAATTCCATACTCTGATGATGTTCTTGATTCTGATTGGCTGGAGGCTGTGCTATATTTCGTTGAAACGCGCAGGTAGTTCCAGTCAGTTTTGATCACAGTTCGAAATAAATGCGCTTCTCCCAAAAGTGTACAGTTACCATAGCAACTTGCATGTGCAGGAAACCGATGAGGGCTATTAATGGTGGACGGGAAATCCGCAAAATTAGGAAAATACTCATAAACTATACCACAAAATCAAGTTTTAAGAGTTTTTCCAAGCGAGAATATAAGAACGGCGGCACTCTTCTAGGCACTCTTCTAGGCTAGCCCTAGAAGGGCTTTTCTAGCGCGTGTGTATCTGCTTTGCATAACCCTCCGCAAGCGCCACGCGCCTCTTTCTCTTCCTCCGTGCCAAGCAGATTGATTTTTTTAACATCTGATGAAAACGATGCAATAAAGTAAACATTATAAGCACTCTGGTGTTATCGTACGCTTCAGGGAACAGCTAATGCTCCCCGATCACTGTCACATACGCGTCCAAGGGTTAAAAATGTGTGTTCAATTTATTCTTTTATTATTCAATGATTCTTCCGCGTACCACTAGAAGAAAGCCCACGTACCACTAGTGGTACGCGTACCACAGTTTGAGAACCACTGTAATAAATAATCACAGTTTGCACAACATTATTTGAATGCAAACTTTTATTTTGTATACTATTAATTACGATTAGTAATTTCACAGCACCAATCCCAAACTATTTTCTGGAAAAGCCGGGGTTGCATTTGAATGTGCTTGTTTCATTGCATCATTTTTAGGTGTATTTATTGTATCTTATTTGCTGTCCTGTTTAGGGCCTAATCATGAAGGAAAAAACAGACAAGGGGAGTCTTGAGCAGTTATTAAAACAGAATAACTTGCCTGAATCTCATCAGGATGCTTTTAAGACTGGTTTCACAGAGGGCTTCATGAAGGCTCAGGCTTTGACAAAGAGGACACAAGGTGATGCGCTCAGGTCTTTTTAAGCTTGTATCTCATGCTTAAAGTAAACGTTTGTGGCAAGAACTTCATTCTTACATTACTGTTTCTAACAGACTCTGTGAAGAGGACACGTCTGATTATTTTTGTTCTCCTGCTGGCGGGACTGTATGGTGTGTCCAGAAGCCCTTTCTTCTCGGGTAAAGGATCGTTTTCAGACACTGGTTTGTGTCCCATTTAATTCAATCCTTATATTTGTTTAAAATATATTTGCTGATAGGATGTGGTTCAGTGCATAATTAAAAGCTGCTCCAGAAGTTATAGCTGAAGAGCTTTATTGCTGAGGAAACATTTGTTGGTGTTTGACTTTATGAGTTATGAGTAGGGCCACACGGAATCTGTGCCGCATTGATCTGAACCCATCATTGATTCTGTTTATTAACTTGGGTAAATGTGTGGAAATTTATGTTTATTCAGTTTTTACATTAATTTCAGTAATAATATTGACTAATATGAAAATATATTGATATGATTTATTTACAACAAAGTTTGTAAAGTAATATTTTCTGTCTTTTACTTTCTGAGATTTTATATGAGAGACTTGCTTTGTTTACCAAAGAAAGTGGATATAATTGGATTCGCATTGTAAACATTAAATCAAAGTTAAAAAGGTATTACTTTTTATTTCATATGTTAAGGTTTTAGTTATTTAGTAAAATCATTCCACATAAATCTGCAGATTTTTAACAAAATACTCCGCAGAAATAGCAAAAAATGTCCGCAGATTCCATCTTGCCCTAGTTATGAGGTATTTAGAATGAAGCATGTTCATACCAGCGTTCCCATACTTCTTGAAAGTACTTGAATTTCAGACATATGGATTCAAGGTCTGGAAAGTTCTTGAAAGGTCTTAAAAGGTGAAATTGAATTTGTTTGTGGTGTTATTTCAACAATTGTACTGTGTTGCACTCAAAAACAGATCTAAAAGACTTTGTAAGTCTTGTACAAGACCTATGACAAATGATACACATTTTATCAATATAGACTATTTTGAATTTTACCAGTATTAAATTTAACAATTTGCGTTAACGTCCTTCTAAAACAGGCTAAATGTTTGAAAATGACATGTTCGAAACATCATCATTACTCTGCTATTTTAATGTCAATATTAAGTGTAAGTGAAAGGTTAAGCACAGTAAAGACTACCTATGCTGTGGTTGTAAATCACTAAATGGCTTGATTGGAAATTATTGGTGCTTTAAAAAGTGATTGAACATCCTTGAATTGGCTGTTCATGAAAGTGGGAATTAGGGCTGTGCAATTAATCGCAATCGCAAAAAAAAAAAAATCGTAATTTGAGCACATGTAATTTCTAAATCCAGTAAGGCTGCAATATTATTCATTAATTTATTTAGATTTTTATTCAAAATACATTCTTGTGCGCATGATTTTAATATGTTAACCAATCAGAGCTGACACAGCACACTAGTCAATTACAGGTAAGCTGAGCGGAAGAAAGATGTTAACCAATCAGAGCTCACTCCGTTCACGACAAAGTTGAGCAGGAGAACTAATTAGTTGGTTTTGATTTACGTTAGATTTATTTATTGTTATGACTGGAATTGAGGTTAGTTTATCTTTATTTTTTCATGTCGTCTGTTTTTAAAGACAATTTTACTACAGTTTTATTTATTAAACTGAATACTATGTTATTTCATTGTGAAATGTTTTGTTATGCAATTCTTGTGCACTGAATAGATTTAGACTGCATGTTTTTAGCTTGTTTGAAAAAGCAAAAACAGTTGCCAAAATCGCAAATAAAATTGTAATTGCAGTATCTGTTCCAAAAATTGCAAAATGATTAGTTTGTCCATATTGCACAGCCCTTGTGGGAATCTTGTCATACGCAAGTTGCTAATTTTTGTCTGTTCATGTAGTTCGCTTTCGCACCACCTCTGGTCTGGATTCATCTGTGGACCCCGTTCAGATGAAGAACATCACTTTTGAACATGTGAAGGGAGTAGAGGAGGCCAAAAATGAACTTCAGGATGTTGTCGAATTTTTACGAAACCCCCAGAAATTCACTGTGCTTGGTGGTAAACTTCCCAAAGGTGAAACTCTACGCTCCTGCTACTTACAGATGGATTTTTAATTTTGTTGAAATCTAACCTGAACGAGTATTTTAGGTATCCTGCTTGTGGGGCCTCCAGGAACAGGGAAAACCCTGTTGGCCAGAGCTGTTGCCGGTGAAGCAGACGTGCCCTTCTACTACTCCTCTGGGTCTGAGTTTGATGAAATGTTTGTGGGAGTCGGAGCGAGTCGCATCAGAAACCTTTTCAGTGAGTCTTCTGAGATCTCTTCTTGACCCTTTTCAGGTTTCTTATGATACAAAGTATAGCTTTAAAAATGTACATGCACCTTAAAAAAATCTAAATATTAAAGCTGCAGAGGATTTGAAGTAGGGCTGTGCAATTATTCGAAATTTAGTCTGGCTTCTAACAATTATGAAAAAACATTAATCAAGATGAAACGATTATTGCATCATATGCTTTCCCCTTTCCAGCTGTACACATTTGTTGCTCTGCATAGCTCAGTTTCTTGTGAAAATTACTAAAAGGATGTACTGTAATGTAACTCGCTGCGCGGGATGTGCATCATTTATTGACGTACATTTGAACCATTTATGTTTTTAAAAGTGCGAACGAGATCGCATGCTGTTGTATGCGCTCAGCCTCAGAGACGAGCAGAGCACACACATCTAAAGTCATCTTAATGTGAGCGCTTAAATGGCCAAATAAATTTGAAGTCAGAATTATTAGCCCCGCTTTTTTTCCCAATTTTTGTTTAATGGAGAGAAGATTTTTTTCAGCACATTTTTAAACATAATAGTTTTAATAACTCATTTCTAATAACTGATTTATTTTATCTTTGGCATGATTACAGTAAATAATATTTTACTAGATATTTTTCAAGACACTTCTATTCAGCTTAAAGTGACATTTAAAGGCTGAACTAGGTTACTTAGGTTAACTAGGCAGGTTAGGGTAATTAGGCAAGTCATTGAGTATCGATGGTTTGTTCTGTAATAATTCTGACTTCAACTGTACATGCAAATTTGTGTCAAAACACAGTGTTTAGTGATTATTCATATTAACCCTCATTTATGTAATAAACAAATGAGTTGAGAATCAAAAGACATGTAAAAGTGAAACCATAAATCTGAACCGTACTGCTCTTAAAGTGAAAGCATGCAATATTCCTGCTGCCGACTGTTTTTATTATTATTATTATTAATCAAACAACAAAAGGACAAAATCACTCGCTGCTCTTGACTGAAGCACTTTTGTGGATATAATTAACGTTTTTTTTTCTTACAGTGAAGATGCTTAAAGCAGTTTGTTTCATATTTTTATTCTATTGTATTTAATTATCTTTCCTTATTTACAGGGAGGAAAATAACTGTGTGTATACAGTTGAGGTTAGAATTATCAGTACCCCTTTATATTTTCCCCCTAATTTCTGTTAAACGGAAAAAAAAAAAAATTCAACCACTTTCTAAACATAATAGATTTAATAACTAATTTCTTTGCTATGACGACAGCACATAATGTTTTACTACATATTATTCAAGATACAAGTATTCAGCTTAAAGTGCTATTCAAAGGCTTAATTAGGGTAATTAGGCAAGTCGTTTTATAACAGTATTTTCTTCTGCAGACAATCAAAAAATATGTTGCTTAAGGGGGCTAATAATATTGATCTTAAAATAGGTTTTGAAATATTTAAACCTGCTTTTATTCTTGCCAAAAGGAAACAAAAAAAGATTTTCTCCAGAAGAAAAAAATATAGGAAAACCTGCGAAAATTAGGGTTAGGGTTAAAGCAAGAGTTAAATTTCCTTGCTCTGTTAAACATAATTTAGGAAATTTGTATTTAAAAAAAATTCACAGGAAGGTGAATAATTTTGACTTCAACTTGTTTTGAATAATCGTGACTACAATTTAATTCAAGTCAATAATTCAAGTGAATCATTGACTTCTGCTGTCTTTATTTGTTTAAAAAACACAGATGTAAACGCTTTAAAATTTACACCTAAAAAATAAATAAAAACGGTATGGCAGAAGATTTAGGCGGTGTGAAAACCTTGGCTTTTCCAAACTGCAGTATACCTTGTAAACGGTTATCGTCCCATCCCCCAGCCCTAATTTAAAGTTCATGTTGCACGTTGCTGAGACTTTGATTTCAATATGTTATTGTGCTTCCAATTGAAGTGGAATATTGAGCAGGGGCTGGAATTTCTTTTTGCACATCATTTCCTCATAGCAAACTAAGAGAGGTGTGGTTAAGAATATTTTGACTTAAGCTGCCAAAATGAGGCCACTCCAAACAACATTTTTTAAGTGGATTAACTTGCACAGATGTAATGTTCACCTAAAGAATGTCAATATGCGCTAGAAAAATAAATATTGTAAATCTTGATTTCATGTGGACTTTAAGATGCTGGTGATCATTGAAACGCACCTTCACCACCCTTGGAAAAGTGTCTGTTATGCTTCTGCTGTGACATCACTAATTTAACATTTTTTTAATCTCACAGAGGAGGCCAAAGCTAGCGCACCATGTGTAATCTTTATTGACGAGCTGGACAGCGTAGGAGGGAAGAGAATCGAGTCTCCGATGCACCCGTACTCCCGACAGACCATCAACCAACTGCTAGCTGAGATGGACGGGTGAGTTTATGACTTAAAGAACATTTCCTTGTATTAAAATAAATTACATGGGTCTTATATAAGTTTTTTTTTTTTTTTTTTTATGATTTCAGGTTTAAACCCAATGAAGGGGTCATTGTGATTGGAGCTACAAACTTTGCTGAAGCTTTGGACAAGTAGGTTTCACCAGCAATCAGTTAAATGGATTTAATTAAAATTTGACCTTGATTTACATTTTTTTGCATGCAGCCATATTTTGGTTAAAGGGGTGGTCCGCTACGATATCATATTTTAAACATTAGTTGATGTGTAATGTAGCTGTGTGAACATTTCTGAAAGTTCAATGCAAAGGGAAACAAAGTTTTGAGACTACAAAAAACGAGTTAATGATGTCATAAACCCTTCAGGTTATGCGCAAACACCCACGCAGCACATTTTCTGTCTGACTCAGGCTGAAACTGATATGGCTTAAGTTACACAGTTACGCTAACTGACAATGGCTGTTTCTCAATATGTGTTCTTCAGCGATCTTGCGTCCTCGTGTTCTCATGTAACGTCATCAACATCCACCGAAGTTCAGTTCCAATACTGAAAACCGCAAGAACGAAGGACGCTTGAAAGTTCAGATGTGTTCTTGGTATCGAGGATGCACCGATGCAGCATGTCATTTCTCAGAGGACGCGTTCTCTGTCCTACCGGTCTCCCGAGTTCGTTCTTCCGATGTGACCTGGCAAGACCGGTCTCCACAAGAACACAACTTCGTTTTCTTTGTTCTTGGAATTGAGAAACAGTCAATATTTACACAACGGCAAAGCACGTCCTAGTAGAGGCGATGTGAAGCCAATCTCCAAATCACAGCACATTATGTTAGCTGACCAATCAAAACCTCTTGAGGGCGGGCTTTTAGAGGAACTGGGAAATATGACAGTCATTTTCATGTCAGAAGAGTATTCATTCATTCATTTTCTTTTCGGCTTAGTCCCTTTATTAATCCGGGGTCGCCCCAGCGGAATGAACCGCCAACTTATCCGGCATTTGTTTTACGCAGCGGATGCCCTTCCAGCCACAATCCATCTCTGGGAAACACATTCATACATTCTCATTCACACACATACACTATGGACAATTTAGCTTACCCAATTCACCTGTACCGCATGTCTTTGGACTGTGGGGGAAACCAGAGCACCCGGAGGAAACCCACGCAACCACGGGGAGAACATGCAAACTCCACACAGAAATGCCAACTGACCCAGCCGGGGATCGAACCAGCGACCTTCTTGCTGTGAGGCGAATGTGCTAACCACTAGGCCACCGTGGCGCCCTGTCAGAAGAGTAGCTGTATATAATTAAAGTAAGATATATGTAAGATATAGTAATTTTATTTTATTTTTTAAACAAATGAACAAGTGCACCCCATAAACACAATCAAGCCTTAAAAATACACTCTGGACCACATCTTTAATGCATTAATTCCTATAAATATCCATCTTCATTTCTTTTCGGCTTAGTCCCTTTATTAATCCGGGGTCGCCACAGCGGAATGAACCGCCAACTTATCCAGCATTTGTTTTACGCAGCGGATGCCCTTCCAGCCACAACCCATCTCTGGGAAACACATCCATACATTCTCATTTACACTCATACACTACGGACAATTTAGCTTACCCAATTCACCTGTACCGCATGTCTTTGGACTGTGGGGGAAACCGGAGCACCCGGAGGAAACCCACGCAACCACGGGGAGAACATGCAAACTCCACACAGAAATGCCAACTGGCCTAGCCGGGGATCGAACAAGCGACCTTCTTGCTGTGAGGCGAACGTGCTAACCACTCGGCCACCGTGGCGCCCAATATCCATCCATCTTCTAAATCTTTATTTAACATCATACTTGTAGTACTCATGATGCTTAAAGCAGGTCCTTTTCTTCTGCTTTCAAAGGGTTAGTTTACCCAAAAATATTAATTCTGTCATCATTTACTCACTTGTGGCTTGTTCCAAACCATTGTATTGTTTTGTTTAACACAAAAGAAATATTCCAAGGAATGTTGGAAACCGGTCTCCATTGACTTTCATAGTATTGGTTTCTCCTACCATGGATGCCAATGGTTACCGGTTTCCAACATTCTTCAAAATTGTCAAGGGTAAGTAAATGATGGCAGAATTTAACTTTAAAATCGCTTAAAAAAATTTTTTAAACCACTTCACACATTTCTCTGATAGAGTATTAGTACTGGTGGCGACACGGTGGCGCAGTAGGTAGTGCTGTCGCCTCACAGCAAGAAGGTCGCTGGTTCGAGCATCGGCTGGGTCAGTTGGCATTTCTGTGTGGAGTTTGCATGTTCTGCCCGTGTTCACGTGGGTTTCCTCCGGGTGCTCCGGTTTCCCCCACAGTCCAAAGACATGCGCTACAGGTGAATTGGGTAAGCTTAATTATCTGTAGTGTATGTGTGTGAATGAGAATGTATGGATGTTTCCCAGTGATGGGTTGTGGCTGGAAGGGCATTCGCTGTGTAAAACAAATGCTGTATAAGTTGGCGGTTCATTCTGCTGTGGCGACTCCAGATTAATAAAGGGACTAAGCCCAAAAGAAAATGAATGAATGAGTATTAGTACTTTTTCACGAAAAAAATCTTTTTGATATGTTTCAGTGCTCTGGTGAGACCAGGTCGGTTTGACATGCAGGTCACTGTCCCAATCCCAGATGTGAAGGGCCGCACAGAAATCCTGCAGTGGTATTTGGAAAAAATTAAAGTTGATTCTGGTAATAGTTTTGAATAAATCCCACATTAGTTTTTTAAGATGTTCAGTAGGACAGTCCACTCAGCAAATGTGTTTTGCAGCTATTAATGCAGAGATCATTGCAAGGGGAACGGTTGGCTTTTCTGGAGCCGAGCTGGAGAACCTGGTGAACCAAGCAGCACTGAAAGCAGCCGCCGATGGGAAAGAGCTGGTGACCATGACGGAGCTGGAGTTTGCCAAGGATAAGATCCTGATGGGTGAGAGCAGATGTACAGCATGTGATGGGGATTATTAATGCTTTGATTAAAGAGATTCTTTCCTGACTCACTCTTTTCTGTCTTTCCTTCCAGGCCCAGAGCGCAGGAGTGTAGAGATAGACAAGAGAAATAAGATGATCACTGCTTATCATGAGTCAGGACATGCTATAGTGGCTTATTACACCAAAGATGCAATGCCTATCAACAAAGCTACAATCATGCCACGCGGACCATCACTTGGACATGTGGGTAGTTTCTTTATGTTTCATTATATTTCATATTTTCATTATGACGTAATCCACTTTTTTATTTTGAGTGTGTAGGCATGATTTAAATTTTCTAGATTTAAAGGTTGCCATGTTGTTCCTGTTTGTATGGTCTTGTCAGTGGATCCTAGTGCCGAGTTCAGACTGCATGATTTTCAAAGTAGTCGTGTCACAGATGTTTTCACACTGCATGACTATCTGGGCTAGTGTTTTGTTGCTGCTTTGTTTACACAGAAAAATGGATTGGCGACAGGGAGTTTCACACTGCATGACTTCATAGGAAGAATCGCCGACAACTTTGTCCAAACTACGTCGCACACCCAAAAACATGTAGTATATCTTTTGTTATTAACTACATCAGGAGAAAGAAGCCTTTAATGGGGTAGAAAATCTACATATTTGCTCATCTGGCTTTGAAGGGAATGAGCCATTTCTCCTCAACTTTTCTATTTTTTGACTGGGTTGGGTTGTGATATTGTTCACATGGCAAGTCAAACAGAAACAGGGGAAATTTCCACAAATTTTCTCTCCATTTCTTGTGTCCGAATAAACTGAAAATGAGCGCTTTTAACTTCTCCCTTAACCTCCCGCTGGCCTGCAGGTACCCACACTAGTGAATGCTGCTCTCTCATTGGCTGTAGGCAATCGCCGATGTTATGTTAAGTCAAAACACATTTCACAGAGCATGATTTGAATCGCCGACAGCTCCAGATATTCAGCACACCAAATATCTCCCGAGCATCGGTGACTCATCTGCAATTCTCTCAGATCTCGTCTTTGTTAGTTCATACTGTGTGATTATTACTCGCGTGAACGAGCACCGATTTGCCTGTGATTTCAGGCATTTGTCGGCGATATCTCAAAACCTGTCGAGTCAAAATCGGGGCTAAAATCATGCAAAATGAACTCGGCATAAGTTGTACATGCAAATTTCTGTCTTGAGAAATACATATTTTCATTTTCATTTAATAGGAAGGATACATTTTTTTGACGTTGTACTTTTTAATGTTGAATGCTTTTACTTGTTGTATTTGTTATATCACTGCAGAAAGTTGAAAATGATTAGAATGCTAATTTATGTATTTTGTCTATTATAGTTATTTATTGGCCAACATATATAGTTATTATTTATAGTTTTTTTGTTCATGTTTGCAAATGGTGTATATATATATATATATATATATATATATATATATATATATATATATCAGGGATCACCAAACTTGATCCTGGAGGTCCGGTGTCCTGCAGATTTTAGCTGCAACCCTAATCAGACACACCTGAACAAGCTAATCAAGCTCTCACTAGGTATACTTGAAACATCCAGACAGGTGTTTTGAGACAAGTTGGAGCTAAACCCTGCAGGACACCGGACCTCCAGGACCGAGATTGGTGATCCCTGATATATATATATATATATTAAATACTCTTTATTAAATATCTGATAACTGATAATTACTGTCAAAATTGGGCAGACTATATGAATAATTATTAATTAATGCATTCCTATTAATAATTCATAAACCTTTCAGTTGAAGTGCATCGTTTCCATTAAAGATAAAAAAAACTATATTGCTGGATTTTATGTTGCGTATATCTTCCATGAGAATTTTAAAAAATATATTTTTTTATATAGTTGAAATTAGGCATGGGACTATAACCGTTTTCAAGGTATACCGCAGTTTGGAAAAGTCAAGGTTTTCTTACTGCCAAAATTATCTGCTGTACCGTTACTAAGGTATGTGTAAGATTTTTTTTATTTACAATTTTATGTTTTGTTTATATTTTAGAGCAGTAAACAAAACACCGTCATACCGTGAAACTGTGATATTTTTATCCAATGTTATCATACCGTCATACCGCCCATGCCTAGTTGAAATCACTGTCTTATGGTGTCTAATTAAAATAAAAGGGCTGCATAATATATCGTTTCAGCATGTAAATACCAATTTTTGAGCTCTTTATTTATTTATTTATTTATTATTTCAAAGGCAAAAAAACATTGCAGTTTTGTAAAAAGGTCACATTTAAAACGATAGATTTTGCTCTTTAGAGTTATACATGATAAGCCGTTGTGTTTTTGTGTTCCTTTGGTGTCCGTCAGGTGTCTTTGCTGCCAGAGAATGACCGCTGGAGTGAGACTCGGGCTCAGCTGCTGGCTCAGATGGACGTCAGTATGGGCGGCAGAGTGGCTGAAGAGCTGGTGTTCGGAAATGATCACATCACCACTGGTAAGAGGTGTCTCCCACTGATTCTTGCTACTTTGATTTCTTTGCTAAAATCAATGTCATGAGGTTTTATTTATTTCATCTAGGAGCATCCAGTGACTTCGATGGAGCCACTAAAATCGCACAGATGATGGTGACACGCTTTGGAATGAGCGACAAGGTGAAAACTCAGTTTGTGTGGCGATTTTCTTTTCACATCTGATTTATTTAATTTGTTTCCTTATCAAACAAACTCATCACCTTTCAGTAGCTATGTTTCCGTCCACCTATTTTAATGCACATTTTTGAATATAGCATGGAAATGCTTAATGGAAATGCCAAGATGTGCACAAAAAGTCCATACTAAACAAAAGCTTTTGTCGTTGTCTTCTGAGGCACAAGTGTTTTATTATATAAGAACAAAGGCCCACAGTGACTTCTTCTACCGCTGTTAATTCTGTTTTTCTGTTTGATATTTGGCACCAGTTTATCAGGAAGGGTTGATTTTGACCTCTTTGATTCATTAGAAGCACCACAGTGGCGTAGTGAGTAGCACGTTCGCCTCACAGCAAGAAGGTCGCTGGTTCGAGCCTCGGCTGAGTCAGTTGGCCTTTCTGTGTGGAGTTTGCATGTTCTCCCAGTGGTCGCGTGGGTTTCCTCCGGGTGCTCCGGTTTCCCCCACAAGTCCAAAGACGTGGTATAGGTGAATTGGGTAGGCTAAATTGTCCGTAGTGTATGAGTGTAAATGAGTGTGTATGGATGTTTCCGAGAGATGGGTATCCGCTGCTTAAAACAAATGGTGGATTAGTTGGAGGTTTATTCCGCTGTGGCGACCCCAGATTAATAAAGGGACTAAGCCGAAAAGAAAATGAATGAATGAATGATTCATTAGATGGAAGCGGTGCTTTATTCACAAATGTTTTATGTAATATTCCAGTTTTTGAAATTCTCTATTCTGAGATTCTCATGATTTATGCAAATTCAAGGAGTTTTATGTATTGTACACTGGTCCGTAGCCAGCCTGGTGAAAAGGGTGGTTCTTATTTCGTCTTTTTGCAGTTATTTGCCTAATTTTCTGTTGAATTATGAGGTTTAAATACTGCATTTTAGTGAGATTTTAAGCACTATTTTTTGCTGGGTTAGCTTGTCGGATGGTCATCATAACCACACTTTTTGAGATACCAAAAACATTTGCTAAATGTATAGAATAAAGGAATATGAAAAATATACTTATTTTTAAATAGAAATTTATTACATCAGATATCATTAGAAAAAACAAGAGTTAAAATTTTAAATGGAAATAAACTTGTAGCCTATTGTCATTTATTATGCAAATAACAAACTGGCCAGCACATCCTACTTTCCTCAGTCAGAATTTGGCCATTTGAATAATACATTTTTCTAGGCTTTTTTGCAAAGAAAAGGTACACTTTGAAAGTTCATGGCTAAAGAAGAAAAATAGCCTAATTAACTTTAATATAGGCCACTTTTGGTGCTTCTAACCTTTTTATTGGTATTTTTTTCCTAAGGTCTAAGATTCATAATAAAAGTTGGGCTACTTGTAGTGAAAGATGACCTCACTTTCATCATATTTTATGTTTTCTTGCACAGCTGGATGTTGGACTCAAGAAAAATAATTGTTTGCATTCATTGGAAGCTGCCTTTGGTGGGTTATTTCTCACAATTTATGATGGTATAGCAGTCAAAATAAGACAAATGAGCTCATGTATGGGACAAATTCTGGACCTTTTATCATTTGTGGGGGTGGGTCTTTCGAACCACCCGAACTCCCCCTGGCTACGGGCTTGATACAAATGTATATCTGATGACTTTTGAGTTACTATTTGGTATTTTCTTTTCATATTATAGTGTTTCAAACACACAAAATAGACATACACACACTATATTTAACAGTTTTAGGAAAATTTGATATGGTCAAAACTTGTATTTGAACAGTGAAGTTTTTTTAATCATAATTTTAAATAATTTTAGAATAATTTAAACTGTTGCTTTTGAACAAAAATACGGTCACACTTCATTTTGATGGTCTGTTTGTTGAATTTAGGTTACATTGCAACTAATTCTCATTAGATTATAAGTACACTGTTAGGTTGGGGTTGGGGTTGGGGTTAGGGTTAGTGTAAGTTGACATGTACTTGCAAAGTTTCTTATGGTCAGTTAAATGTCTGTTGAACGTCAGTATCAACAGATATTAAGCAGACAGTCTACTGATACTCAAATGGGCCATCAAAATAAAGTGTTACCAAAAATACAGATGACCAATTTCCTACAACCATCAGATTTCTCTTTTAAAGGAAGCAGTAGCAATTCAGAGAAGCCGCTTGAGACCTTCCACGTGTTCAGAGCCGTTAGGATTGTGTGGGCGCTCACATTCCAGAATTAAAATCTGTGTTTCATCCTAATCCCTTCCTCAGCACTCCAACTCAACATGCAGAATTGAGCATGCAGGCTCTAAACTATACTCCCGTCCAGCCATGTCTAACGTCAGGATCCTGTCGTAATCAGAAACCTGTGTGAAGCCTTTGTTGAAACACTGTTATGCCCGTAACTGCAGTTCACTCACCTCTCTTTTTCTTTGGCCAGCTAGGGGTCATGACCTACAGTGACCTGACCAATCACAGTCCAGAGACACGAGCAGCTGTAGAACAGGAAATCAGAGTTATTCTGCAGGTAAGTGTTCAGGTTTTGTTCGTCACTGATATTTGATTGGTGATTCTGAAAATTCAGCTTTATTAAAGGTCCCATGAAATTAAAATGAAGCTTTTTTTCGGTGTTACTATGAGTATTGTTACTTTTTAGGATAGCTAATAGCTTTTTTGCCGCATTTAATTCGCATTTAGAAAATAAAAAACTAATTTAAACATGTAAAGCTTGTAGTTTGTCACTTCCACCTAAATGGATCAACAGTTGTTGTTTTAATCACGTCACTTCATTCTTTAGTTTTTCATCAAATCTTGACCAAATGCTCTCTGTCTGACATGCCCCGCTCCCTTCAAGATGCTTCACATTTTATGTGGTTGAGCTCAACCACTCTCACTGGCTGTTTCTCAATTCCGAGAACGCAGAGAACAGACTGGCGTTCTTGTGGAGACCAGTCTTGCCAGGTCACCTCGCAAGAACAAACTCTGGTGGCCGCAAGAACAGAGAACGCGTCTTGTGAGAAATGAGATGCTGCGTTCTTCCTGATGATCACATGACCCTCACGCATCTTTAACCGAAAATTATTTAAACATTACAGCATTCATGTAGCGATTTATTGTTCTTCCCCTTTTCACAATATATACTATGCATAAAGACTTTACAAATATACGTTTCACAACACAAATAAAACAGATTTTAATACAAATTTCAACAAATAAAACACCTTTATGCCGAGTTCAGACTGCATGATTTTAGCCCCGATTTTGACTCGACAGGTTTTGAGATATCACCGAAAAATGCCTGAAATCACAGGCAAATCGGTGCTCGTGCACGCGAGTAATAATCACACAGTATGAACTATCAAAGACGCGATCTGAGTGAATCGCCGATGAGTCACCGATGCCCGGGAGATATTTGGCGTGCTGAATATCTGGAGCTGTCGGCGATTCAATAACATCAATTCAATAACATCATTCAATAAAATAACATCGGCGATCGCCTACAGCCAATGAGAGAGCAGCATTCACTAGTGTGGGTACCTGCAGGCCAGCGGGAGGTTGGGGGAGAAGTTAAAAGCGCTCAGTTTCAGTTTATTCGGACCCAAAAAATTTAGCGAAAATTAGTGTAAATTTGGCATGAGCCCCCTTTTCTGTTTGACATGTCATGTGAGCAATATCACAACCTAACCCGGTCAAAAAAAAAAAAGATGAGGAGAAATTGCTAATTCCCAGGTGAGTAAATATGTACATTTTCTACCCCATTAAAGGCTTCTTTCTCGTTATGTAGTTAATAACAAAAGATAAACTACGTGTTTTTGGGTGTGAGACGTAGTTTGGACAAAGTTGTCGGCGATTCTTCCTATGAAGTCATGCAGTGTGAAACTCCCTGTCGCCGATCCATCTTGCAGTGTAAACAAAGCAGCAACAGAACGCTAGCCCAGATAGTCATGCAGTGTGAAAACATCTGTGACGTGACTACTTTGAAAATCATGCAGTCTGAACTCTGCATTAATGTGTTTATGCCTCTATTAAGATATTCATGGTAATGTTTACTTTCGCCGTCTCATTTAGGGAAACTCCTGAGATATATAGCTCTGAACTTTAATAATAAATCTATATAAAATGCTGCGCTTTCCACCTCCAGTCGCAATGACTTCTGGGACTTCTAGGGCGAGTTTGTCACTCAAGTCTGTATTGGTGCATCCTTGATGCCAAGAACACATCTGGGAACTTTCACGCGTCCTTCCTTCTTGCAGTCTTAAGTTTTGGAACTAAACTTTGGCAGTTGCTGATGAAGTTACACAAGAACACGGGGACGCAAGACCTCTGAAGAATGCATATTGAGAAACAGCCGAAGGCATTGGTGATAAAGCAAAAAGCCATTGGCTGGGGAGGAGCTTCATTATGTCCCACCCTCTCTTCATGTTTCGGTTGAGATTATGTCAAACATTGAATAAAATTGCACATTTCAAAGCACTTCATGGGACTTTTAATTATCAGGGTTTGTATGGTCCTGGAAAACCTGGAAAACTCATGGAATTTTATCATTTGCCAAAATGTTTTGGAAGAGTCATGGAAAAGTGTTTAACAAATATCTGTGTACTTGAATATTGTAACGCCTGGGTTCACTTCAGGACGGCACAGGTAGATTTATTCACAGGTAGAATAAATAAGTAGATTTATTGATAAACACTTACATGGAAGAACATACGAAACAGGAGACTCAGGAAGGACATGGGGTGAAAACATGCATCAACGTAGAGAATACCAGACGATGACTAAACTAAACTAAAGGCTATGAATACACAGGAACATGATGATAATAATTACACACAGGGGATGGACACGGGTGAAACTCATGAGACTTACTGCTGGCGGGAAAACAGAACACAGGAACACATGGGGAAAGTCACATAATGAACACACAGAACCTGACAAATATATTAGAGATTATAGTATTGGGTCATTTTAAATACAATTGCACTGTTAATCCATTCACGTGAATTTCTCTGCATGGGGTAAAAAGCAACTCCATTCAGCTTCGCCTCACTTTCACCCTAATTCAAGAAACATTTTAAGTGTCGTGTCCAGAAATTATCTCTAACTACAGGGGTAAGTTCCTGTGGGTGCTAAAGGCTAATTTGTACTGTTCCTATAAATCTTGTGAAACCACAAGCCAACATTTCTAAAATGTTCACACAGACAGCAAGAAACTTTCTAAAAAACTATTTTACAGATATAAAAATTAATATAAACAACATGGATCATAGGTCTCAAACTCAATTCCTGGAGGACTAGTCTTGAACACCTTACTTGATTACTTGGATCAGCTGCATTTAAATGGGGTTGGAGCAAAACTGTGCAGAGCTCTGGCTCTCCAGGAATTGAGTTTGAGACCTTTGACATAGATTGTCACATATTTTTTGATATGCTGTAATACGTAGTACTTGTATGTAGACATCTCATGAAACATTAGGTCATGAATATTTATCTGAAAGTTTTGGAAAAGTCCTGGAAATTTTGTAGTAAAAATGTGTATGAACCCTTGAATTCTGCCTTTCAGAGTTCGTATGAAAGGGCAAAGAAGATCCTGAAGACCTACAGTAAAGAACACAAGCTGCTGGCTGATGCCCTGCTGACCTACGAGACGTTGGATGCCAAGGAAATTCAGATGATCCTGGAAGGAAAGTCGCTGGATCCCAGATGATGTGGCCTTGGATTAACAAAGACTTTTCAAGGCAAACTTTTACCGTGTCTGTAAATATAAACATCTGTAACAAGCAAGTCCATCAAAGACATTTTTTCTTAGCATTTTTACCACATTTTTCAAGCAACATGCTGTTTTTCAAACTTTCTCTAAGCCAGGGGTGCCCAAACTCGGCCCTGGAGGGCCGGTGTCCTGCAAAGTTGAGTTCTAACTCTAATCAGACACACCTGGGCAAGATAATCAAGCTCTAACTAGACATTCTAGAAAGATCTGTGCTGGTGTGTTGAGGCAATTTGGAGTTTAAATCTGCAGGACACCGGCCCTTCAGGACCGAGTTTGGGCACCCCTGCTCTAAGCTAATACAAAATTCTTCGTTATTATTTATTAATCTACAGTAGTCAACATTTGAAGTGGATAAAAAATAAGTTTTTGGAAATCGTCATCAGAAAAGGATGGGTGTCACTGAGTCGTTTTAGGCTGACTTTGATGAAAGGTTTTGAGACACTTCAAATGTAGACTACTCCCAGCAAACAGTTTTGTGTTTAATAGACGTCTAATAGACATCTAAATGTAGACAGCTTGGCTAAACTTGGGCTGTCAGTGAAAATCTAATAGACATCTCAGAATAGCCCAAAACTAGACTAGTCTAGATCAGACAGACTTTTTATGTGTAGCCATTTATTTCTGTTTTGATGACTAGTCTAGTTTTGGCCTATTCTTAAACGTCTATTAGATTTTCACTGACAGCCCAAATTTAGCCTTGTTTTAGACAAAGACGACTTTGTTTAGACATTTATTAGACGTCTTCTAAAAACAAAAAATGCTTGCTGGGCTGTATAAGTTCAATTGATGCCAAAAGTATATAAGCTTGCAAAATGAACCAATGGGAATAGTAACTGATCAGTCAAATTGTAAATTCTGTGCTTTGTTTTTAGAAGCTAAGTATAAAACAATAAATTATTCATCTTATTGTTACCCAGTCATCAGAATAACTGAAAACAAAGCAATAGCTTTCTCTCATGAATGGTGTGTTTTGCATAAAATCAAATGTCAATGGGTTTAAATCAGGATGCCCTTTAATAATCACAGTAGAGATGGTCACTTTTTTATTTCTGTGCAACATTAAATCACAAACTTTGAATGTGATTTCAGAACGCCAGTATTATTTTTACCTCTACAGATCTCAAATCTGAGCAAAGTACTGTAGACTTTTGTCTATCATTTCTTCTGACCTTTAAGCTTTTTTCTGGCCTCTGATTTTATTCATTAACATATTTATTTGAATATACTTTTCCATGTAGCTGAAAGCCTCTGTCACTTATTAGTTTGTCTGCATGCATGCGTTTAAACGGCGCGACTGGACTGTATATATGTGTGTCTGGAAGAAATATTAGTGTGCTTTCTTTTGAAATTAACATGGATTGACTACAAATAAATTAAGTAAAGACTTTTTTTTTGTCATTTCCTGTAAGAAGAAATGTAAAGTTGTCTTGTGCAGGTTTTAGTTGAATGCTGAAATTATTTTGCTTTTATGTCTTGGATGCTTTCAAAGGTCTTGGCAGTAAACCATTTAGTCTGATAATTACAGGTATCAGGTTTGGTGTTCTGAGATAACCAATGACTATCTTATTTCAAATTGGTGGTCTGCACACATTCAGGTCCTGTTTTTTCATCATTCACTATATATATTTCTTCCTGGAAGTCAATTAGAAAATCACCTCAATGGATTTGAGACAATAGCTCTGTTGTGTTCAGTGAAGGAAACTACAATCAATGTTTTCCAACTCTGTAATTACGGGGTAATATTTCAAACCACTACAATTACTGGTTACAAGAGCAGGGGTTGCACATTTAAAGACCCTTTGTTAAAAGAAAATAGTTTTCCTATTGGTTTTCGACTGTGAAAGGCTTTATAAAAAGCTTAGATCTCATGTGGAACTGATGCATGCTTGTCACAACCATGAGCAGACCAGCAGAGATGAGCTGAGGTGAGCTATTATGAGGCTGCAAAATAAAATAATAAAGGAAAATGGATGAGGATATTGCCATCATTGGAATTGGATGCAACTTTCCAGGAGGTATGATATTTAAATTAGTTTTATCTACTCTTTGTTTGCCTTTTTAGGCAATTGTGTATGCATTTGCATGACTTGCCCATTTCCTTCACAGGTGAAGGTGTGGAAAACTTCTGGAAAGTTCTTGTGGAAGGCAGGAACTGTGTAGTTCAGATTCCAGATGACAGGTTTGAAACGTCAGAATGGTTTCATCCAGATGAGAGTGAACCAGGAAAAACAAGAACGACCACAGCTGCTCTTATTGAAGGGTAAGAAAAATTACTTTATGACGATACATTGGACGATTATAGTTACTCATTCATTTTCTTTTCGGCTTAGTCTCTTTATACATCTGTGGTCGCCACAGCGGAATGAACCTCCAACTCATCCAGCATATGTTTTACGCAGTGGGTGCCCTTCCATCTCCAACCCATCACTGGGAAACATCCATACACGCTCATTCACACACATACACTACGGACAATTTAGCTTACCCAATTCACCTATACCACATGTCTTTGGACTTGTGGGGGAAACCGGAGCACCCGGAGGGTACCGACGTGAACAGGGGGAGAACATGCAAACTCAGAAATGCTAACTGACCCGGCCGAGGCCCGAACCAGTGACCTTCTTGCTGTGAGGCAATCGTGCTGCCCACTGCACCACTGTGATGCCCGATTATAGTTAATAAAAAAGTGTTAAATTTCTTACAGATTCAATGAATTTGATCACAAGTTCTTTGGCATCAGCGAGGCTGAGGCTGATTACATGGACCCTCAGCAGAAACTGTTGCTGCAGTGTGCATACCGTGCTTTTGAGGATGCTGGGATACCTTTGGAAAAAGTGAGCGGAACCAGAACAGGGGTTTACATAGGTAATGCATCCAATACAAATAATTCACTTTGGTACACTTATTGGTACTAATCGGATACTGATTTCCATTATGTTCATTGCAGGTCTTATGAATAGGGACTACGAAACCCTTTTAAACAACAGTCCCAGCACAATAACCCACTATAATGCCACAGGAACAGCTATGAGTATAGCTGCCAACAGAATTTCTTACATATTCAACCTGACTGGACCCTCATTTGCTATCGACAGTGCGTGTTCTTCATCCCTAGTGGCTCTTCACTCTGCATGTCAGGCCATCAGGCAAGGTAATGATACTGTTTTTAGAGTCTGTACACTGCTTTATATTCACACTATAACTCATCCTTCATTGATTCCATTCTTAGGGGACTGTGAAATGGCTCTGTGTGGAGGGGTCAGCTGCATCCTTGAGCCTCGAGTCTTTGTGGCTCTTAGCAAGGCAAAGATGATCTCACCCGAGGGCACAAGTAAACCATTCTGCCGTACAGCAGACGGCTATGGCAGAGGGGAGGGATGTGGCATAGTCTTACTGAAGTCTTTGAATAAGGTAAATGCTTTATATATTAAAAAATGAAACGATTTGGTTATAGACCACATGTATATTAAAAAAAAAATTGTGAAAGTAAGTTGGTAAAATTCACTTTGCAGGCTATTAAGGACTTTGATCATATTTGGGGCATTGTGAACAAGACTGCAGTAAACCAAGATGGCCACACAGTCACACCAATCACCAAGCCCTCCATGACCCAGCAGGAGGCTCTACTGCGCATGATCTACTCCTCTGAGGATTTTCTAGCAAATGTCCAGTATGTAGAAGCTCATGGGACTGGAACACCAGCAGGAGATCCAGTTGAAGCTGGAAGTATCTCAAGAGTCATTGCCAAAACAAGACCGTCAAGCTTAGGGCCTCTGTTTGTTGGCTCTGTTAAGAGTAACATCGGACATACAGAATCTGCAGCAGGGGTTGCAGGACTCATAAAGATTTTGTTAATGATGAAACATGAAACCATTGTTCCCTCTTTGTTCTACTCTGCGGAAAATTCCAGCATAGATGCCAAAGCTCTCAATCTTAAAATCCCCACCAGAGCTGAGAAATGGCTTTGCTCTGGGTCCAGGATAAAGATGGCGGGATTAAACAGCTTTGGGTTTGGTGGCACCAATGCCCATGCCATCATCACTGAGTATGTGCAAGCAACAGTCTCTGATAGGCACACTCTTGAACCTCTAAAATTACTCCCAATGTCTGCAGCCACGGATCAGTCTCTTCAATTGTGCATTGCTGACACATATCAGAGGATTTCAGCAGATGAGACAGTTGATCTGCAAGCTCTTGCTTATACATCCGCCTGCCGAAGAAGCCACATTAAACACAAATTTAGAAAAGTATTCGCTGCATCGTCTCTTTCAGAGTTAATCTCACTTCTTAAAGCTAGCATGAACAAGAAATTAGCCCCAACAAAGCAAGACCAGAAGTTGGTTTTTGTATTTTGTGGGAATGGTGTTACTTATAGGGGAATGTGTAAACAGCTACTGAAAGAAGAACCTGTTTTTAGGAGCAAGGTCAAAGAGGTGGAGAGCTACTTTCAGAAGTTCAGATGCCGTATTTTGCAAAAGACCACAAGCAGCTATGAAGATCAAGATTTCTCTAAACCAGATGTTGTACAGCCACTTCTCTTTACAATACAGGTTGCAATGAGTCACCTTCTTAGACACTGGGGCATCAGACCAGATATTGTTCTTGGACATTCAGTGGGAGAGATTGCTGCAGCTCATTGCTCTGGTTTGCTGTCTCTTGAGGATGCAGTAAAGGTTGTACACCATCGTAGTTCTCTACAGAGCAAAGTGACCGGTGGGAGGATGATTGTTGTTGGCAACATTCCTGTCCCGGATGTCCTTGAAATTCTCCCTTCATACACAGGAAAGATTTGTCTAGCTGCTGTGAACAGTCCTATTTCTTGTGTACTGTCAGGTGACAGGCAAGCTGTTGAGAACGTGCACCAAAAGCTTCAGTCATTGTTTAAGAGCAAGAATGTGTTTCTTCATGTCTTGGATGTTCCTGCTGCCTACCATAGTCATATGATGGATCCTATTGTGGGCCAAATCAAAGACAGTATTGGACAGTTAACTGGGAATGAAATGGAGTGTGAATTGTTTTCCACTGTGACAGGTGAGACGTGTCATCATGGGGACTTTGTAAATGGTGAATACTGGGCAAGAAACATCCGAAAGCCTGTTGCATTTGAACAAGCAATCAGATCTGTTTCTAACCATGCAAGAAACGCTGTCTTTGTGGAAATTGGTCCAAGGCAAGCTCTGCAGAGGAACATCAAGGAGATCTTGGGAAATGACAAAATAGTGCTCCCTTCAGTTCATCCAGATAAAGACCAGCAGACATTGTTCACCACTGTATCAAAACTGTTTGAGCTGGGGGTTAATGTAAAATGGGATGAGTTCTACAAAGGTTTTGAGACAGAGCTTATTCCTTTCCCACGGTATCAGTTTCAATGTCGAAAAAATGAGGTGCACTTTGAGGATGTAAGACGGGGACATGACACAGTCTCTTGCAGTCCATATCCGCTAATAATTCGAAGTAAACGTGATGACAATGTGATCAAGTGCAACCTGTCTGCAAGTACAAACTCTTATCTTTGGGAACACAAGAACAATGGCATTTCCATTGCACCTGGAGCACTGTTTGTTGAACTCGCCCTTGAATCTGTAATAGAAACTCTTGCTCCAAAGAGGCCACTTAACTCATTTCAGCTTTCAATCATCTTCCAAAGCTTGTTTGTACTAAACAAGAACTACCTGCCTCTCAAAATTAAGGTTGAGACATCCAAGGACACAACCTCATTTCAAATTGTGTCTTCTAGTACTGTGCATGCATCAGGGACTGTCTGTCATGAAAAGGGACCAGCCATTTTAGAACAGCAAACTATTCACCTCAGTGCTGTTTTGAAGAGATGCCAATCAGTAATTGAGTCAAAGGATGTGTACGGCACTCTTAATGATGTGGGGTTTGAGTATGGGCCTAACTTCAAGCAACTTGGAGACATTCATTACGGGCAAGAATTCAAAGAAGCAGTCACCAGAGTTGTGGTTCCAGAGGGAGTACTCAACCATCTGTATGAGTATTGCTTGCACCCAGTGGTCCTAGATTACTTCTTGCAAATGTCTTCAGTTTTAGGATTAGTCTCTAGCACCATCAGGCCTGGATTTCCCTCTGCAGTTGGTAGTATGGTTATATCTGCACCTCCCCATAAAGAGATGTTCATGTATATGAGATTGACCCAACAAATGTCAGACTACTTTGAGGTTTGTGGCTGTTTCACTGACAAAGATGGACATGTGTTGATTGAGCTAAGGGATGTCAGAATTAATTTTCTTGGAGCACATGGACATATCAGAGATTTATGTTTCTTCAACAATCGGAAGGTTGACATTCACACTGAGAGAAATTTCTCCAGGAAAATCAAGGCTTTGGTCTTTGAGGACACTTTTGGTATTGCTAAAGGTTTGAAGCCATATTTGCACCCAAAATCTGTATTTGTTCCAAAACCTGAATTAACAAAAAACTCAGCCTCGCTTGTACCAGAATTAAAGTCTACTTGCAGTGCAGCAGACATGGAACTTGATGAGATCCTGTTTATCTGGGGCATTCAGAGTATCAGCCACCTAAAAAGTGAAGCTGTTTTAGACTCCTTGCTCAACAGCTGTGAACTTTACCATCAAGTTGTTTTGGCTTTAAGAAATTGTGGCCGTGCATGCTCTATCCATGTCATTACCTACAGGTCAGCAGAAGGGATAGTTGACAGTATAAGTCCTGCTTTTGTGTTGTCGGGCATGACAAGGGCATGTGCTGCAGAGATGTCAGGCATTTCATTTCAGCTTATTGACCTTTCCACAGTCTCAAGAGAGGATATAGAAACATTGGGCCATGTGCTAAACTCATACAAGACCCTACAATGCCCAGAGGTCTACATCAGCAAAGGAAAGGCACACTCTGCAGTGATTACAGCTACTCCCATCACCAAAACTGAAAAAAAGAATTGCGTACAGTGCCACAACTTTACTTTGCAGACAACCAGTCCCTACAGGATGACCAGCATATTAGCTTTGCCTTCAGAGAGTTCAGTTAACACCATTGAGAGGAAAAGCATTGAGATTCAGCTGAGTAAAGTATGTGTGCACTCATCAGATTATTTTCCCGTTAGTACTTCAGAGCTATACTTTGGTCAGACAATGTACTGGAACAAGCACACAACCCAGAACCACCATCTCCTGGCACTCGATTTCTCCGGGATTGTTACGGCTGTGGGAAAGGATGTCAACAGACTTAAAGTAGGAGATCATGTTATCTGTTGTTATCCTGTAAAAGCAACTTCCAAAGTTGTTCTCCCTGAAGATGTGTGCTTCAAAATAAAAAGGTTTCCATTCCTGAAGGATGTGCCATGTGCTTCATACCTTGTCCTGATCAGGGAGATACTGAGTTGCATGTTACCAAGCATAACCAAACAACAGCAGAGTTTGAGCATCTTTTCGGCGGTTGGTGATTCAGCTCTGGTCAAGTTATTGACAATCATAGCAAGTAAATCAGGCTGGAGTGTTTTTACGGAAACTGAGATAAGTGGTTTAATCCAAAGTGCAAAGTGTCATCTTTTGGTAATTATTCCTCCATTTGATTGCTCTCTTTTGACAGAGATTGTCAGTGTTGCCAATGCAAATCACACAATTGCACTGTGTGGCATCCGTGACCCAAGCTACTCTGCACTAGATTTATTTCAGCAGGACTCTGAGAGGACTTGCTTCCAGACACTTGAGATGTCCAAAATCTTCCAGAAATCACGTCTCAAGGCACATGGAGCTTTTCTCCAGAAATGGCTAAAAGGAATGCACTTGCTCAAAGTTTGGCCAACAATACAAAGCAGAACTTTTCAGATGGCACCCACGGAAATTATGCCTACTCAATACGTTGAGCATTCTGGATCTTATTTCAATGCAAGAACTGTGGACTTGATCACTCTGGCCTCAGATGACACTAGGACCAAGATATCGGCCATCCCTTTGCTTACAAGAGCAATGCAGCTGTTCTCAAAGGAAGGTGTGTACGTAGTTTCAGGGGGTCTCTCTGGTTTGGGATTTGAAACTGTTAAGTTTATTGCCCACAGAGGTGGAGGGTGCATTGCCACTCTTTCAAGGAGTGCACCATCTGATAAGGTACAAGATGACATAAACGGGCTGAAAAGGCGATATGGAGTGAGAATTCTCACTCTTCGGTGTGATGTCTCTGCACAAGAGCAAGTAATGGAAGCCATTACCATGATTGGCAATCATTTTTCCTACCATCCAATCAGAGGGGTTTTCCACAGTGCTGCTGTCCTCCATGATGGATTACTGGAAACCCTTGATAGATCTCTTTTCCTAAAAGTCCTGCAACCTAAAGTCTGTGGTGCTCTTAATCTCCACCTTGCTACTCTGCACAGCAAGACACTCGATTACTTTGTGTGCTATTCCTCCATCTCCTCTTTCATCGGAAATGCAGCACAAGCTAACTATGCAGCGGCTAACTCATTTCTGGACACTTTTTGCCACTACCGACGCAATATTGGACTTCCAGGACAGTCTATCAATTGGGGTCCACTTAAACTCGGCCTGCTAATGAACAAAGACAATTTTCAAAAGTTCCTTGAAACAAAAGGGCTGATGATCATGGATGTGGCAGAGATCCATGAAGCACTAGAGCACTGCCTTTTGCTTGACAATCCCCAGCAGGTGGTGTGCAGATTTAATTTTAGAAACCTGAACAACCATGTCCTCTCCCAGAACGCGTCTCTGAAGTTTCGTCTGTCTGCTTTAGTGGAGGAAGGACTAAAAAACAAAGATGCAGAGGACTCTGGGATAAGTGTTCAATCATCAGTGGATGATTGTGTTCGAGTGATTCTGACTGAAATTTGCAGTGTTGATACTGATGATCTAATTGATGAAACTACACTTACTGCAATAGGAGTTGACTCGATGTTGGCCATGACACTGCAGAATCGCTTCTTTCAAGAGATGGGTGTTAATATTCCTCTTGTTACTTTGCTTGATCCAAATTGTACGTTGTTGTCATTGACTGAATTCATGAAACAGCACACAGATGAGGACTGTGAGATTTCTGTGCATCTGTAATGCATACAGACAATATAGGTATTTTCAGGTTTTTGAGGGAAGTACAAAGGGTGGATAAAAGGTAACTAGGCATTACAAATAGATTTATAAAGTCGATATTTCTAATATTAATTACCATAACAGATGTCTGTACTATTGAATTAGGAAATATGAAGTCCTTTGATCTTTTATGTTGAGACTGTTTTCATGTTTTACAGACATTAAATATTTTCTAATTAATTTTCACCCACTTTGTACTACCTTGTATATAGCCTGTATAAGAGTGTCTCCATAAATCTATATAATTAAATTGATTGCTGTTCAACTAAATATGTAATGTAAATTCATAACCTCAAAATGAGGTAAAGGTTGCATATCAATAAAGTCTTAATCAATTTTGATAAATTTGTACCGCCCCAGCACAGCATTACCAAAAGAATCAGAGATCAAAGGTCGGGTATGTCTGGTCATTTTACTGCCAAACGCATAAATCCCCTAAGGTTTTTATGAAAGCATGTAAGCTATGCTCTTAAACAGACTCGCGGAGCACTACGAACATAAGGTGAACTTACTATAGTAGGTGTAATAGATAATGAAATTCTCCATAAATTATAATACTCCATGATAACAAATATGAAAACAAAAATCTGAACAAAACAAGCGTAAAGGATTGAAGTAATCACCATTCTGTTAATCCCCATTTAGGCAATCCTCTTTTCTCAATAACAGCACAACAGTGTGTAACCTGCACAGGCAAATGGTGAAAATATAATAAACATCATTCATTTGAGCTCGTTTAGGCTGTTAAAATCAACCAATACAAAATTACAGTTACAGTTTCTGTATTTGGTTGTGTCTTATATTTAACTTTCACATACCAAATAATCCAATGGAAAATATTGAAATCCTCCAATAAATAATCCAAAAGAAAGCTTAGCATAACTTGCATTAATACACATGATGGTTGAATATGCAAATGTGCATTGAGTTAGTTTATTATTTCACAAAATTAAGAAAAACTACATAAACATGCTTGTATAAATACACAACTAAATAGAAATATTCACATATGCAGCAAAAATAAGACATTTAAATATTTTCAGAGAGTGGCGCTCATTCATGAAACTCAAGAATTATTTGTACTTGCATCATTCATTCATTTTCCTTCGGCGTAGTCCCTTATTTATCAGGGGTCGCCACAGCGGAATGATCCGCCAACTATTCTACTATATATTTTATGCAGTGGATGCCCTTCCAGCTGCAACCCAGTTCTGAGAAACACCTATACTCTCTCACGGTCAATTTTGTTTCTCCAATTCACCTATAGTGCATGTCTTTGGACTGCGGGGGAAACTGGAGCACCCAGAGTAAATCCACACAAACACAAGGAGAACATGCAAACTCTACACAGAAATGCCAACTAGCCCAGCCAGGGCTTGAACCAACAACCTTCTTACTGTGAGGCAACAGTGCTAACTACTGAGCCATCGTGCCGCCCTTTACCTGCATCAATTTTTTTCAATTAATTACATTTGAAAAGTGACACAAACAGTTTTACAAATGATTCATACCAACTTGTGCTTGTGTTTCAGAAATGAGGTGTTAGTTATAAATTTAGGTTTATGTTTTTCGTTAAATATCCTGTCAACAATATTTATATGCTAACACTATCAAAACCATCTACAGTAAAACCATTGGCCCATTTAAAAAATGCAATGTTTTCATCGTCCTGATTTAAATTTACATCAGTAATTTCATTTAACATATAAAAGCTGGTGGACATACAAACAAGCCATACTGTATGAAGAAAATTAAAGGTGCTGGATGTAAGTTTTTGACTCTTCTAAAGCATAAAATGTCATCATATGTTTGCAGACATTTAAGAAACATGCTAAGTGAACATTCTTGTTTATCTGAAAAACAATGCTGAAGTCAGATATTCTGCTTTGAAAATGAGCTTTCCGTGCTGGAATGCTGGCTTTGTTTTGGTCATTTTAACCTGCCCAATGCCAGTTTAGCCAATTATACTTCAGCACTCCGGGTTGCCTTTGGTGGAAATTCGGAGTATTTCATTCAGAAAGGCTCTAAAAGTATCAGTCCGTGACTGAAATGCGACATCCGGTGGACAGTAGCAGACTTCGAAATGAGACTGATTCAGTTCTGCATGAGGATATTAATTAGCAAGTAACATAAATATTATGAACGTAAACATTAACCCATGTCTTAAAAACAAGTGATGAGCAATTTGGCACTAGGTGAAACACTAAGTGATGCACTAGGTGAAACACGACAGAAACTTAAATACAGCGACTCATGAAATGGTAAAGTTTATAATTTATTTAATACATATTAACCGTCTTTAACATGAATAAATGTAGATGCTGAATCACTCATATGTGTTTAGTTCTAAAATTTCATTTTATTTTCAAGGTCTGGGGTGAATTATCTGCCGCTGTTTTCAGTAAATAACAACACATGTCATGTAAAATGCCATTCAAACTCGCACTGTTTGCATTTAACACTGAATATAGCACATGACTCTACCAGAGTTGAGGTGTACCTGAGGTGATTATTGTCAGTTTTCTGTTGTTCGCCTGTGAGAAATGGTAGCCGTTTCTAATATATTAATTCGAGGTGTTGGTTAGGACAAAAACACCTTTTAATATGGAAAATATTCCTTCTATCGGGTGCCGCTGCTTTTATTAAGAACACAGTTTAAATCACTCACTCCTGTCCTCAATCTGGCAACCTACGCTTGTGTTTGTTTTGATCCAGGTGTGCAACACCTAGCTCAACCACTGGGTCTCAAACTTACACACTGCACCTTTAAGTATGATGATTTTACAAAATGGTCAACTCAGAACAGTTAGGAGTAGAAACACCTGAATCTTGGACGTGGTTGCTGTTTCCTGAAACACAATTTTGTCCTTCGCCACGCTGTTTTGATTGACAGTTGACTTGTAACATGACATCATCGGACGGTTCGTACATGTGAACCTCGTAGGTCTGACCGTCCACTCTGAACATTGGGACAGTGCTCGCCAAGCACACGTGATTATCCTGAACATTATGATTATTTCCGGCTATCGTCCATATATCGGAGCAGGGCTGAGACGGACACGATTGATGGTTGTCCGATTGGAAAGTGTGATTGTCATAAATTTCCCGCTCTTTCACATCACCGTCCTTAGCATTTGCTTGAATGTTATTGGTGTAACTCTTCTTCATGGCTTGTTCTTCAGGACCTGCTTTGTTTTCAGCCGGCGTCCCGTTACACATATCGAAGAAGGTCAAAAAAACAGGGATGAAAGTCAAACCGTGGAAGAGTCCAAAGAAGATGACCAAGAACATGATTTTAAAGAAAGTCCTAAAAATGTAATTCTTTGACGCAGACAAGACAACCACCCCAAGGATAGTGGACACAGCACCCTGCAAAATGGGGTACCCTAAATTAAACAAAGCCTCCACTGCCTTTTCGTTCGCACTGGGCTTCTTATTGGACACAAAGGCATATGAAATATGAGCTGAAAAGTCTACGGAAAACCCAATGCAGACGACAAGAATGATCATGGAAATGGTGTCCAAGTTAACGTCCCATAATGCCATGAACCCAGTGACTCCGACGATGACAGATGCAATGGAGAAAGTGACCCAAAGGGAGCACAGAGGATTTGGGATGAGGAGAAGGGAGATCAGAAGCATCACGGCTGTTGTAACGGCGATGTTTTGGATGGTGTTGCTGACTATTACCGCATACTGGTCATGGTAGATGAAGGCAGGGTGGTAGACTAGTAAAGGAACAGGACACTTTTGGGCAGTGTCTCGTAGTTTATTTAACATGTTCATTTCATCCAAAGCAGAGGAGATGTTTACGGTCTGTATGAAAAACCGAGACGCGTGGATGGAGTTGTTGGTGAAATTGACGTCCTGTTTGAAATCGGAGTAAAATCGTAGAAACGTTCCCAAATTCTCTTTGAAGACGTCTTCGGTGCTCAGATTGAGTTTGGTGTGATATCCGTAGTACTTGTAGGATTTGATCCAGGAGGTGAATATGTCCTTTTCGATGAAGGATAAGTTTTTGAAGTCTTCGATGCAGGTTTCTAGATCCGACATGTACTTTTCATCCCAGTATGGAAATTCTTGTCGGATAACGACCATGATGTTTGGCCCATATTCCGAAAAATACGCCTTCTCGTTATCGTAGTATTTTACCACGTAAGAATCGTCAGCCGCCAGATTGCGGAGATCGATTCCTTCCTGGATCTGAAAGCAGCCGTAAATGCTGACGATCAAATAGATGCAATAAAAGACGATCACAAGCACCTTCGTCCAGGATTTGGTCAGAAATGGGCCGTAGTATTTTTTGAAGAAGTGATTCATGGGTTGGACCTCCTCTGATCCAGTATGGCGGTCGTAGGCTCCTCCAACGCAACATAATTCATACCATTTCGACTGTCCTATAGCACACTCTTCGGGTACTTCTTTGCAGGTCAGCCAGTGTTTGTTGCTGTTCTCCCGCCGTCCGTTAAGAACGAGGAACGCTCCGAAAAAAGTGACGCTGTAGATGTAGCAGAACAGGATGGATGTGCTGGTGTACAGGCAAAACGAGCGGACGGAGCGGAAAGGCGTCATGAGGCCGATGTAGAAAGCGAGTACGTCTGTGAGAGTGGTGATGGTGATTGAAATGGCCGCCTCTTTGTATGTATTAGACAGGCGAGTCTCCACTCGATCGTGAACATTCGTCTGCTGCCAACAGGAGATGAGAATGAACATGTCATCTACTCCAATCCCTGTTTATAAAAACATCAAAATGTTCAGGGTTAATCTCACATTATGCATTTAGGGCTGCATAATAAATTGACAAAATCACACTAATGATTTAATTCAAAGATTCAAGTGAGGTTATGGAGTACAAATGTTAGTAAAACAGCAATTCCAGGCAAATATCAACCTTGCCAAGAACAAAATTACATTATTTTCACCTAAATAAGGAAATATTTGTCATGTGATATACATATAGTAAATAAAAAAAAATAACTAATTAAAAAATGTACACATAGTGATTGAAACCCAGATTGGGCCCAATCCCAATTCTACCCCTTAGCCCTTCCCGTTACCCCTACCCCTTGTTTTGTGCATCCACATGAAGCAGTATGGGTGTACAGATTCTCTTTACCTTGAAGGCATAGGTCTAAGGGGAAGGTCTAGATAGCCCTTGAAACAGATATTTTCCAGTACAACACTAGAAACCATTCATTCATTCATTTTCCTTCGGCTTAAGACTGATTTATACTCCTGCATAAAGAGCACGTGTATGGTCCGGTGCAGCCTTTGTGTGATCACAAAGCCCTCCCCATGGCTGATGCTGACGCACAGCTCTTAAAAATGTAGCTACATGTCACAGTGACAAGTAGCGCAAGCTCTGTGATTGGGCGGCTTGGTATCAGTGACGAGCGTAGGTGGTGCCCGTGTCGAGTCCCAGTTGAAATCTTTGGTTTTGTGTTCACCTTATGATTAAAGTTGTCGCACGTCCGGTTCCTCCATCTGAATGAATGAGTTTTAGCTACTTGTAGCGTTCAGAATAAACAAAACAATTGACACAGAGGAACATAACCTGCTGCCAGCTAGTTTTTTGTAATTGTTATTGCAAAGCAACACATACAGCATGCAGAAGTATAAATACACGTCTAGGTAGGCAGCATGGGTCATGCAGATCACTTAACGCAGAAGTATAAACCAGCCTTTAGTGCCTTTATTTTAGTCGCCAACATATGTTTTACACATCGGATGCCCATCCAGCTGCAACCCAGCACTGGAATACACCCATACACTCTCACATCGGCCAATTTAGCTTATTCAATTCATCTATAATGCATGTCATTGGACTGTGAGGAAAACTGGAGCACTCAGAGGAAACCCACGCCAACACAAGGAGAACATGCAAACTCAGAAATGGCAACTGACTCAGCCCAACCAGCGACCTTCTTGCTATGAGGCGATTATGCCACCCACTGCGCCACCGTCCAATTTAGTGTTTACATAGATGAATATGGCCATGGTGTAAATAAACAGTACAGTTAGGAGCTTACTGTCACATTATATCATTATAATAACATGATAGCGTTGCCTTCAGTCATTTCCTAAAGATAAATACCAAAAAATACAACTCGAATAACTACAGCAGTCGCTGTCGTCGATTTCATATGAATTAAGGGCTCACAACAACATATGATGACGTGTGTGGGTGTTGTAGTGTCATCCCGTTTCTTAGCAGTCATTTTTGAAGCTCTTCCCCTTCACACTCTGTTTCAAGGGCCAAGGGTTAGGGGTAAAAAATGTTTTATTGGGATTGGGCCAATATCTCGGATGGCCTTAGGATCAATAAATTAATTCCAATTTTAGTTTTTGAGTGAACTATGCCTTTAAAATTCCTTTTTAGCACTGCTTTACAGTGATGTGTAATGTATTACCTAATATTAAGAATGGAGAATTAGCAACTGTCATAACAAAAGGGACTCCAATGTGTAACATCATGCCGAAAGAAGACAAAACAGCCAGTCCAGCAGAGAAAACCCCAAACGTTGCAACCCATACTTTGTTTCTGACACAGTCGAACCTGAAAAATACAAACCAAACATGTTTTTAAAGGATTTCTCACAAATAAATACAATTGTTTATCTATCTATTACACAGCAAAAAAAAAATCAGTACATTCAACTCAATTTGAGTTGAACTTAACACTTCTTGGGTGTACATTTGACTCCCTCCATTTTGGAGTTAAAATAACACTTTGTGAGTAATGTTCAATTTTCACACTTCAGAAAGTTCATTTTAATACAGTAAGAGTTTATTCTTACGTCAAACTGGAGTGTGTGTTACCCTTCAAAGTGTTAACATATTATCTTTTTTCCTATATTATAAATTGGTGTGTGTGTGACAGATAACAGTGATCAAATATGTTGAAAATTGTTTTAATTTATTAAATGTTGATTCATCTTTTAATTAATTAAAGAATTATGCATGTGTGTGTGTATAAGCTATTGAGTGCATATAATATACTGCTTCTGATGAAAATTAATTTATTATATCTTATCATTTATTATATCAACAAGACTCGTAAAACATACTGGTTTGATCACTGTCCAAAAGAACCGGTTCGAGTAAAAAAACTGGACTTCCCATCACTAGTGGGAAATACACTGCATACTGGGTTAAAAGTTTAACACTGAATCTCGTCATCTCGACATAAAAAAAAGTTGTTTTCTCGTAATCACGACTTTTTTTGTTTTTATTTATTTATGTATTTATTATTGTTATTATTATTATTAATAATGACGATAATAATAATAATAATGTCTGGCCAGGGAGAGAATAGCTGCAGACGCGCATTTGTGTAACTTGTTAAAGGCGTTCAGAACAGCCATAATATGAGCGCAAACACCCGTGATTAATGTACATTCATGATTATATTCATGTATATGATTATATACCATCATTTACAATAATATTCCCTCAACTGTTACCATTTTAAAGCAGCTCTATATGGCGCAAAATAAGTAGCTGCATGTATGAGTTAAATTATGAAGAATGATGAAGATCCTGCTTTTGCTTTAATCCTTTCCGCAAGTTATTTACAATTACTTTAAAACTGTGCCATATAGAGTTGCTAGGCTATTCTCTCCCTGGCCAGACATTGGCCAGATATTAATATTATTATTATTAATAATAATTATAATAATGGGCGCCACGGTGGCCTAGTGGTTAGCACGTTCGCCTCACAGCAAAAAGGTCGCTGGTTCGATCCCCGGCTGGGCCAGTTGGCATTTCTGTGTGGAGTTTGCATGTTCTCCCAGTGGTTGTGTGGGTTTCCTCCGGGTGCTCCGGTTTCCCCCACAGTCCAAAGACATGTGGTACAGGTGAATTGGGTAAGCTAAATTGTCCGTAGTGTATGTGTGTGAATGACAATGTATGGATGTGTTTCCCAGAGATGGGTTGTGGCTGGAAGGGCATCCGCTGCGTAAAACAAATGCTGGATAAGTTGGCAGTTCATTCCGCTGTGGCGACCCCGGATTAATAAAGGGACTAAGCCGAAAAGAAAATGAATGAATGAATGAATTATAATAATTATTATAATATATTAATAATAATTATTAATAGTAATAACAATAACAAATACATAAATAAATAAAAAATTATGTCGTGATCACGAGAAAACAACTTTTTGTTATGTCGAGATCACGAGAAAACGAGTTGTTATGTCGAGATCACGAGATAATTAAGTCGTGATCACGACATAACAAGAGAAAAAAAAATAATTTAATGCATGGCCTCTTAGGACTTCCGTACTTTCACACTCATGGATTAAAATGTACTCCGGTTTTAACACTGAACAACACCAATAAAAAAATCACACTATATTTAACACTGGAATTTTTGCTGTGCACTTAAACATTTTACTGTTATATCTGATTGTCACAGATGTTGTCTATTAAACATGTTTAAATAATTATGAACAACTCATGAATGCATTTTATAGATTAATTGTTCATTAGTTTTATGGAGTATGAAGCTTTTAACAAGTCATTTCTGTTCCCTTTTACAGAGAGATTTTTATGTGGCAGATGAATAATGAAAAACTTGGACCAGAAGACACAAAAGGTGAATTATTAATTGTATATATTTGACTGCATTATAATGTTTTTCATATATGCAAAATGACCAAAGATCAAGTATGTGGATATGTTCGACAAACTCAGCTATGCACTTTTAATTGGACCAAATAATTTGATTTAATGTTAGCAGGAAAACTATAAAGTTGACGATCTAATACTGTTGATGACCGTTCAAACATTCCTATAAACAATTAATTCAAAGAAATATTGTATTGCATCAGGAGGAAGAGCCTACCATATAAACTCTTAAGCTAAATATAATAATAAACTAATCATACCTCAGACAAGAGAGAATGGAGAAAGCAATGGCGATGACGTAAGTGATGGAGAAAAGAGGGATGACATCCTTTGTGTTTGCCTCAAACTCCACCTGCCTTGACAATGATGTGGAGTGGGTCACCTGAGGATGCAGAGTTATCAGTCACATCATTACTTCAGCTCATAGGAGTAGATGCATCACAAAAATGATTCTTAACTAACTTCAGTTTTAAAAGAAAACAGCTGCAATACTAGCAATTTAAATAAATGTGATATTTTCACTGATAATATATATGAATTTACTATCTTTATAGTACTATTGTATAAATGTATGATAATATTATTGTCCTTTAGAGCTCTTTTCCACGGAAAATATGAAAAATTTGTCAGAATAATCGATGTTTTCATTTGTTGTGATTGAAAATCAGGCTTATTTCACCAAATATTGATTTTTAAGCGTTAGAATTGTGTTGTTTAAAAATTATTATTATAAACATGGCACTTTTTTTGTTAATTTATGCTAAATGTTCTAAATGCTCAAAGTTGTGTTTGAATAAAACATTTTGGGGGGTGTACAATAGCCTAATTGTGCAAAGGAGATGACATTTCGTACTCATTTTAACTAGGGCTTTTTGGCATAAAATAATGAAAATATGTCATTGTTTTAAACGTGTATAAATTAAATTTTAGACAACACAAGACCAACCTTTTAACTTTAGTTAAGAAGAATATTCGTTAAATAATAGGGGATGGCGGAGACAGTTGCAACACTTTTTGCATTTTCTTCAGTTACTCAGAGAGATTTTTTTTGTGGAGACTCAAAATTTGAATATAATAAACCCACATATATCGACACCCACCCACATTGTTATAATATTTGTACGTATGATAATGTATGCAGAATTTAAGTTGGAACAGACAAAGTCAAATGTTGCAACTGACCCCGAGCAGGGGGGTGGTTGCAACAACCCATAGGGACAGCTGCAACATTCACTGAAATATACTGATTAAAAAAATTCTAAAACATCAGGTTGGATTTTATTTATTTTTGTTTTGTTTTTTGGTAAAAAGACTAAATGTAAATTGGTTAAATTTGTTACATTGGCCATATAAATACAGAATATTAAAATAACAAGCAACAACCATCACTCAAATATATATAAATATATATATTATATATATTCATTTATTTTGCTTGTTGAAACTACTTATTTTAAATGAGCTGAAACAACACAATTCTTGAGATTTTATTAGGACAGCTTAATTTTTTATGTTCAATCCACAACATTTTTTTAAAAGTGTTAAGTTAACTTAATCGATTTGTGTTGGGACAACATTAATGAATTGTGTGGAGCCCTACATATTTACAGTGATGTTTTGGAAAGTTATCAGGCCTACAAAAAAACCTGAACAAAAAATATCTTTACTGAAAATCAAGACTGAACCTTTTCTATACTTCTTTGAGCTTTGAAATAAATTAATTAATCAAACAATGAATTATTTGAAATTAGATAGTTTAATTGAAACAACAATAAAATAAAAATTGTACATTGTTAAAATGACAAGCCTTTACATGACTTTTAGGAGATCTCTTGATAGCTATACCTATTTAAAACTAAGAAAACTGTGATTTAAATTATACAAATGAACAATGTTTCACAAAAACTGATTAGACAGTATGAGAGAATTTCTGGATATTAAAAAATCACTTTTTTCTTCTTCTTTTTTTTTTTTTTTACCTCAAAAAGAGTTTTATACTGAAGAAGTGGTCACTGCTGATAAGGGTCGAAGGGAGAATATGTAGTATAAATAACATCTAGCTCATTCCTTAATGGAGGAATAAGTCTTGTTGCAACTGCCCCATGTTGCAACCGTCCCCTCTCTCCCCTACTGATTATTTGTTATTCTGACCAATTGTCATTGTAAAATTAGAGAGAGAATATTTTATGTATATTACAGATTAAAACAAAAAAATTTCATTTTACACGAACATGTGTATTTACCAAAAGTCAAAAAAACTCTGGGCTGTTTTAATTCAACGTTTAATCCAAATATAATAATCCAACGCTTTGGTTAAAAATTATGACTAGAATTTAATTGGGGGGGAAAACCAATAACTTTGTGTGTGTCCATATTTAACCCAACGTTGGATTAAAACAACCCAGACTATATTAAAACGACCCAAACTGCCCAAAATATAGCCTCGTGTCAACTACCAGCAGGCCTACATAAATAAAACCTGACCTACCTTTATGGTGTTAAGCGATAAATTAGACGGGAAAACCTTGAGGAACTCATTCAGCCATAAATCAGTTCTAGTGCGATTATCCTCCTTCAGAAAGTAAAACAGGCGCACTGACTTTGCGCTTTTAATAACAGACGAGTTCAAATTCACTCCACCGACCGAATAACCCAAGAAAATGTAGGAGAATCCGAAGCGGAAGAACGGAAAGGAGAGCTCGGTGGCCTCCAGATTCTCTCCGTAATACTTGTGGATGTCGAGTATCTTATTGGGAATGCACTTCTTGTATCGTCTTGCGCAAAGTCCCTCAAAAGTGAGCACCTCGTGACCCGTGGACACGTTCAGCTCCTTGACTTTCCTGTCTAAAGTCACTATCTCCCGAAAAGCGGCGTCTGTGAGGATATTGGAGGATTTAGTCACGGCTATGAAGGACGCGTAAACCCCGTCCGTGTAGAGTCTTTGGTTGGAGAACAGCGAGTCGTTTTGCGGGAAGTTCTGCTGCACAAAGCGCCTCTCCAGTTTTGCGGGACCGTTTACAGGTGTGAACTGATCCTCAATGTCATTGGCTTCACGTTCTTCTAGGAAGCAAAAGCCAGTGCCTAATATAGCAGAGATGAGCAGGGGAGAGATGAAGAACCACCAGGGGTAAGTGCCCACAAAGCGGCCAACCTTCTGGAAGCAGATGGAGATCGGCTTCTCCACGCAGTCTGTGGTGCATCCAGCCATGTTCACCGGCATTTGGAAAGATTAAAAAGGGAAAAAAAGAAAAGTTTTATGAGGAAAGGCTTTGGTAAGTTATTTAAAAGAACGCAGAGCTTATTTACTCTTATTAACTATTTAGTTTGAAGCATGCAAAGTTTAAACTAGATATATAGGCTAAACTATTTTGGTTTAGAAAGAGCTGCATTATGCATGCGGAGTATCTTAATATCCTTGCGCACTTTATGTGTGAAAGTCTTCAGGGAACAAGCCAAGAGCGACCACTCACGGACGCCTGAAAAATATATTTCTTTTTATTTTCTGCAGGTGCATCACTTAATGAACTGTGAATGCATTATGCGTGAATACATAATGTGCACAATAACATTAATTTCCACTTATTATTTACTATATTTATTTATTTATTGCACTTATATAGATAATATATTATCTTTTAGCCTATATATTATTTTTTATTTGTCAAGCATATTTATTTACTTTTTCCCAGTGCTGGATTGTGGCTGGAAGGGCATCCGCTGCGTAAAACACATGATGGATAAGTTAGTGGTTCGTTCCGCTGTGGCGACCCCTGATTAATAAAGGGACTAAGCCGAAAAGAAAAAAAATATTTATTTATTTACTTGCCAATAATAATTCCGTGAAGTATTATTTAAGTAATTGTCATTTTAAATCTGGTTTTATCCATTACAGATCAAGTTAAAAAAAACAAACAAAAAAAACATTTGATATGATTACAGGCTACTTTTATATATTTTAGGTCAGGATACGTTTAATCTTTACGTTTATTTTTTATTTTTTACATATTTTAATTATAATAATGTTGATGGAACCATATTTCACCACTACTTTCACATTTTATCTTCATAAAAGTTTTGTTTTGTACTTATTTTTTATTATATTTATTTATTTTTTGCACTCACAAAATATATTATATTATTTTATTGATTTTTAAAAATAATTTTTTGCATGATTTGATTGTGTGTGAATATTGCAGTTTTATTTTTCTATAGGTTATTTGAGCATTTCATAGCATTTTTATTTACTTGACGATGATAATAATTCCGTGAAGTATTTATTAATTGTCATTTTGAATCTGGTTTTATCCATTTTGACATCAAGTTTTAAAAACAATACATTTAATAGATAATTATAGGCTACTTCTCTATATTTTAGGTCAAAATAAGTTAATTTATTACCTTTTTAATGCTTCTAATGTTGATGGAACAATATTTCAGCATTACTTTCACATTTGATCTTCATAAAAATTATTTGAAACTGTCAAGTAAATAACCGTGTTTTGTACTTATTATTTATTTTATTTATTTTTTGCACTCACAAAATAAATGATCTATATTATTGATTTGTTTTTACATTTTAATTAATTGATTTTATTGTGTGTAAATATTGCAGTTTTATTTTTCTATAAAGTTATTTTAGCATTTCACAGCATATTTATTTACTTGGCAATTAATAATTCCATGAAGTATTAATCAATTGTCATTTTAAAATTCGGTTTTATCCATTTTGACATCATATTTTAAAAACAATACATTTAAAATATGATTATAGGCTACTTTTATATATTTTAGGTCAGAATAAGTTTTTAAAAATTACATTCTTTAATGCTACCAATTTTGATGGAAAAATATTTCACTAATACTTACACATTTTATCTTCATAAAAGTTATTTGAAACAGTCAAGTAAATAACCTTTTTTATACTTATTATTTATTTTATTTATTTATTTTTTTAATGTTTTTATTGATTGATTTGATTGTGTGTAAATATTGCAGTTTTGTCTTTGTGTAAGTTACTTTGGCATTTCATCGCATTTTTGTCCAGCATATTTGTTTACTTGCCAATAATAATTCCATGAAGTATTATTTAATGAATTTTAATTAATTGTCATTTTAGGGCGACGCAGTGGGTAGTGCTGTTGTCTCACAGCAAGAAGGTCGCTGGTTCAAGCCTCGGCTGGATCAGTTAGCATTTCTGTGTGGAGTTTGCATGTTCTCCCTGCGATCGTGTGGGTTTCCTCCGGGTGCTCCTGTTTCCTCAACAGTCCTAAGACATGCTGTTCAGGTGAATTGGGTAAGCTAAATTGTCCATATGTATGTGCGTGAATGAGAATGTATGAGTGTTTCCCAGTGGTGGGTTGCAGCTGGAAGGGCATCCGCTGCGTAAAACATATGCTGGATAAGTTGCCGGTTCATTCTGCTGTGGCAAACCCTGGATTAATAAAGGGACTAAGCCAAAAAGAAAATGAATGAATGAATAATTGTCATTTTAAATGAGGTTTTATCAGTTTCCCATCCTGGTTTAATACAGTGGTGCTTAACCCTGTTCCTGGAGATCTACCTTCCTGCTGATTTCAGGAAGCCATATCAAACACACCTGCCTGTAATTATCCAGTGCTGTTCCTAATTAATTGGTTCAGATGTGTTTGATTAGGGTTGGAGCTAAACTGTGCAGGAGGGTAGATCTCCAGGAACAGGGTTGAGCACCACTGGTTTAAAAACAATACATTTGATATATGATTATAGGCTACTTTTAGATATTTTAGGTCTTGATACGTTTTATTTTTACATTCTTTAATGCTACTAATGTTGATGGAACAATATTTCACCAATACTTTCACATTTTATCTTCATATAAGTTATTTGAAACTGTCAAGTAAATAACTATATTATTTTATCGATTTCTTTTTACGTTTTTATTGATTGATTTAATTGTGTGTGTGTAACTATTTTTAACTATATGCCTACAGAAAGTAATTTTTCTAAGCTAAATTTACATTATTCAGCAATGATCTCATGATATGATCTTAACAAGTTTGTATTTGGTAAGAATCATCTTAATCAAAAACACTTTGCTACTTTCATATATTTTAGGTCAGGATACGTTTAATTTTTACATTCTTTAATTCTAATAATGTTGATAGAACAATATTTCACCAATACTTTCACATTTGATCTTCATATAAGTTATTTGAAACTGTCAAGTAAATAACTGTGTTTTGTACTTATTATTTATTATTTGCACTCATAAAATATATTATCTATATTATTTTATCGATTCATTTTTACGTTTTTATTGATTAATTTGATTGTGTGTGTGTAAATATTGCAGTTTTATTTTTCCATGAAGTTATTTTAGCATTTCATAGCATATTTATGTACCTGACAGTAATAATAATTCCATGAAGTATTAATTAATTGACATTTTTAAATCAGGTTTTATCCATTTTGACATCAAGTTTTAAAAACGATACATTTGACATATGACTATAGGCTACTTTTATATATGTTAGGTCTGAGTAAGTTTAATTTTTTACTTTTTTTATATACTACTAATGTTAATGGAACAATATTTCACCAATACTTTCACATCTTAGTTTCATAAAATTATCTGAAACTCCAGTAGACATTAAATAAGCTTCCTATACTCTAAACAGACCCTTTTGTAACTTTACTGTGGTGTGGACACCGTTATTTATAGGTAATTATAGTTATTTTTAACTATATGCCTACAGAAAGTAATTTTTCTAAGCTAAATTTACATTATTCAGCAATGATCTCATGATATGATCTTAACAAGTCTGTATTTGGTAAGAATCATCTTAATCAAAAACACTTATATTTTAGGTCAGGATACGTTTAATTTTTACATTCTTTAATTCTAATAATGTTGATAGAACAATATTTCACCAATACTTTCACATTTGATCTTCATATAAGTTATTTGAAACTGTCAAGTAAATAACTGTGTTTTGTACTTATTATTTATTATTTGCACTCATAAAATATATTATCTATATTATTTTATCGATTTGTTTGTACGTTTTTATTGATTGATTTGATTGTGTGTGTGTAAATATTGCAGTTTTATTTTTCCATGAAGTTATTTTAGCATTTCATAGCATATTTATGTACCTGACAGTAATAATAATTCCATGAAGTATTAATTAATTGTCATTTTTAAATCAGGTTTTATCCATTTTGACATCAAGTTTTAAAAACGATACATTTGACATATGACTATAGGCTACTTTTATATATGTTAGGTCTGAATAAGTTTAATTTTTAAAAAAAAATTATACTCATAATGTTAATTGAACAATATTTCACCAATACTTTCACATTTTAGTTTCATAAAATTATTTGAAACTCCAGTAGACAATAAATAAGCTTCATATACTCTAAATAAACCCTTTTGTAACTTTACTGTGGTGTGCACACCATTATTTATAGGTAATTATAGTTATTTTTAACTATATGCCTACAGAAAGTAATTTTTCTAAGCTAGATTTACATTATTCAGCAAAGATCTCATGATATTAATCATCTTAATCAAAAACACTTTGCTGTATAGGACAGATGATGATATTGTGGAGATTACAAACCTATATGATCAATAATTGTTTCTGAGGTCTTCTGAACAACTCAAGAAATAATATATAAATGGTTCTTTACGGCATCAATGTGTAAAACATCTTTAGTTCCAACTGTAATCTCTATTTTTATAAGTTAATTAATTTATAACAGTCAAACATATCACTATAACTAAACTAAAGCTCGTATGATATCATATGTAAAACAGACTGAATGCTGTACTCACATTTAGGCTGTGGCTTCTTCTCATTTTGCTCCATCAGGACAGAATGATGAGAGAGAATCAGAAAGACACACAAGTTCATTACTGAACACAGAGCGCCATTCATGCCTTTCAGTGAACTCGCTGGTTAATTGTCCTAACAAAAGTGCCTTCCACTCTCATAGTGCTTGTGATTTGCCAGCAGGATAATTAAGGGCCTCAGATTATCGCCACACAACTGATTTATTGATACAACTCTCATAACATCAAAGAGCTGAATCTGCATCTGCTTTAGTATTTTAATCACTCAGAGACTTGAAGCAGCACCCGACTCACGGACAAGGTGATTCTTGTCTGTTTAGCTGTTGAAACAAATGACTGAGTCAAAAACAAGTGTCCAGTAAATGATTCAAATGATCTGATTAATGAAATGATTAACAACTGACAGATCGAGAAGAAAGTCTCTAGTGAATGATTCAGTGATTCGAGCGATCTGTTCAGAGTTAGTTTCCAGTTAACTGACTGATTTAGAATCAAGTATCCAGTAAATGATTCACTGATTCAAATGATCTGTTCAGAGCTAGTATCCAATTGACAACTGACATAATCAGAAGCAAGTCTTCAGTAAATGATTCACTGATTCAAATGATCTGTTCAGAGCTAGTCTCCAGTTGACAACTGACTGATTCAGAAGCAAGTCTCTAGTAAATGATTCAGTGATTCATATGATCTGTTCAGAGCAAGTCTACAGTTAACAACTGACATATTCAGAAGCAAGTCTCTAGTAAAGGATTCACTGATTCAAATGAGGGGCACCACGGTGGCGTAGTGAGTAGCACGTTCGCCTCACAGCAAGAAGGTCGCTGGTTCGATCCCCGGCTAGGCCAGTTGGCATTTCTGTGTGGAGTTTGCATGTTCTCCCCGTGGTTGCGTGGGTTTCCTCCAGGTGCTCCGGTTTCCCCCACAGTCCAAAGATATGCGGTACAGGTGAATTGGGTAAGCTAAATTGTCCATAGTGTATGTGTGTGAATGGGAATGTATGAATGTGTTTCCCAGAGATGGGTTGTGGCTGGAAGGGCATCCGCTGTGTAAAACAAATGCTGGATAAGTTGGCGGTTCAGTCCGCTGTGGCGACCCCAGATTAATAAAGGGACTAAGCTGAAAAGAAAATGAATGAATGATGAATGAATGATTCAAATGATCTGTTCAGAGCTAGTCTCCAGTTAACAGCTGATTCAGAAGAAATTATCCAGTACATGATTCAGTGATTCAAATGATCTGTTCAGAGCAAGTCTCCAGTTAACAGCTGACCTATTCAGGAGCAAGTCTCTAGTAAATGATTCAGTGATTCATATGATCTGTTCAGAGCTAGTCTACAGTTAACAACTGACATATTCAGAAGCAAGTCTCTAGTAAATGATTCACTGATTCAAATTATCTGTTCAGAGCTAGTCTCCAGTTAACAGCTGATTCAGAAGAAATTCTCCAGTACATGATTCAGTGATTCAAATGATCTGTTCAGAGCAAGTCTCCAGTTAACAGCTGACCTATTCAGAAGCAAGTCTCTTGTAAATGATCCAGTGATTCATATGATCTGTTCAGAGCACGTGTGGTGGTGCTTGCATCTGATTTTATATCACACATTAACACATTTATACACATGGCTAGGCCTGTATATAATCTTTCCGTTTTCAGCCTGTTTCTTGAACTTTACCCCTTTATGAGCAAAAACTGTTGGAAGTCTATGAAAGTTGTTCAGCATTTCTTATTTAGGCCGATTTAAACAATTATAAACAACATAGAAACATTTAGATGTGATAGTGTTTTAGAAGAACCTCTTCCTGCCACCTGAGTCTCGCTCGTCATCAATGACGTCCTGTGAGAGCAGCCTGTCTGTCAGCACACATTCAGTTTGAGTCAACTACAAATCACAGAGCACATACATCAGTCCACAAAAATACATAAACACTAGAAAATGAGTCCGAATCAGTCTGTTTTATTAGTTTTCATCACAGGCGGTTGTACGTAAATGTAAAATATGCTGATTATTATTGTTTTTTATTACTGTTTTATCCTAAAATGTTGATTAAGTGTACAGTTTATTCTGATATATTCTTTATTGATATATATTAATAAAATGATATATTGAATATGATATATTATTACGTTTTTTAATTTAAATATATTTTATTATAAGGGAGCCACGGTGGCGTAGTGAGTAGCACGTTCGCCTCACAGCAAGAAGGTCGCTGGTTCGATCCCCGGCTGGGCCAGTTGGCATTTCTGTGTGGAGTTTGCATGTTCTCCCCGTGGTTGCGTGGGTTTCCTCCGGGTGCTCCGGTTTCCCCCACAGTCCAAAGACATGCGGTACAGGTGAATTGGGTAAGCTAAATTGTCCATACTGTATGTGTGTGAATGAGAATGTATGGATGTGTTTCCCAGAGATGGGTTGTGGCTGGAAGGGCATCCGCTGCGTAAAACAAATGCTGGATAAGTTGGCGGTTCATTCCGCTGTGGCGACCCCGGATTAATAAAGGGACTAAGCCGAAAAGAAAATGAATGAATGAATGAATATTTTATTATATATTTTTTCTACTACTATTTACTGTGTTTACTGTGTTTTTTATTATATATGTATGTTCTTTTTAATGTAAACTTTATAAATGCATTGGCAATACATTTGTAACATTTGCCATGCCAATAAAGCAATTATTGAATTGAATTGATTATTAATACATAAAACGACCCTTTAAATGTTCCTTCTGTTGTCCACTAGGTGGTGCTAAAGATGCTTTTTATATCCCCCAGCTTTGCATTATATAGGGCAATGAGCGGTTGTCATGGTGACCAGGTCACGGGAAGGCAGAGCTGATTAGAGGTTGCCATGGAGACTGGGTCAGTCAGAGAGCAGAGGTGAGTCTATGTCTGTTTCATTGTTGATTAAAGGTATATATACAGTTGAAGTCAGAATTATTAGCCCTTCTTTTTTATTTTTTCCCCAATTTCTGTTTAACGGAGAGAAGATCTTTTCAACACATTTCTAAACAGAATAGTTTTAATAACTCATTTCTAATAACTGATTTCTTTTATCTTTGCCATGATGACAGTACAGAATATTTGACTAGATATTTTTCAAGACACTTCTATACAGCTTCAAGTGGCATTTAAAGGCTGAACTAGGCTAATTAGGTTAACTAGGCATGTTAGGGTAATTAGGCAAGTTATTGTATAAGGATGGTTTGTTCTGTTGAGTATTAATTTTGACTGCTTTTATTCTAGCCAAAATAAAACAAATAAGACTTTCTCCAGAATAAAAAATATTATCATACTGTGAAAATTTCCTTGCTCTGTTAAACATCATCTGGGAAATATTTTAAAAAGAAAGAAAAAATATATTTATATATATATGCTTTATGGCGGCATTCATAATTTACTTCATAAATATTTGCGTTAGTAACTGTAAAGTTAAAATAAATGTATCATGTAGACCAGGGGTGCTCAACCCTGTTCCTGGAGAGCCACCCTCCTGCAGATTTCAGTTGCAACCCTGATCAAACACACCTGCCTGTAATTATCAAGTGCTGTTCAGGTCCTAATTAATTGGTTCAGGTGTGTTTGATCAGGGTTGCAACTGAAATCTGCAGGAGGGTGGCTCTCCAGGAACAGGGTTGAGCACCCCTGATGTAGAGACTCATTTTTACATTTGATGATGGTTGTTTGTTTTAATCAGAAGATACATTTTAGAAAATCATGAGATCATACAAAGCATTTTAAGGCTTATAGCATGGCATAATTCTCATATTTGGCATAATTATGCTTTCATAATTTCAAGACATCTTCATGCTGTGAAAAGAAAATGACCACTCTTAAAAAAATGACTAAATGTTTTCATTTGCTGTAAATGATTATTAATAAGTTGGCTCAGTGGTTGCCTTACTGCAAGAAAGTCGCTGGTTCGAGCCCCGGCTGGGCCAGTTGCCTTTTCTGTGTGGAGTTTGCATGTTCTCCCTATGTTGGCATGGGTTTCCTCCGGGTGCTCCGGTTTCCCCCACAAGTCCAAAGACATGCGCTATACAGTAGGTGAATTGGGCAAGCTAAATTGGCCGTAGTGTATGAGTGTGTGAATGAATGTGTATGGCTGTTTCCCAGAACTGGGTGGCAACTGGAAGGGCATCCAAGACCAGAATATACATTATAAATTCTACATTATATTTCCAGCCCATTCTATGGATTTATAATTAATCTTCATTCTATTAGAGAATGTTCAAGAAGGAATAAACTATACGTATTTCTGTTTTGAACAGATGTTGAATGGTCAGTCTTAGGCAGACAGACGTAATACTTAAAATCATGATCAGAAAACTGAAGACAAGTTCTCAGTCCCATGTGATGTTGAGCATCTTGCAGCTGAGCTCCCAGAGCCGCTGTGCAACTTCATCATCCATCGCAGCCTTCGCAGCTTTAGCAGGAGCACAGTCACTGAGAGAGAGAGAGAGAGCAGAAAACTGTTAAAACAACACACACACACACACACTGCAGCTCAACACACTGAAGAATGAATGAATAGACTTTCACCACATACAGTTAACATTCCCCAGTTAACAGATTAAATTAGGAATTGAAAACTTTTTTATTAAGTTTTACACTAAAACTGTATTGCTAAACAAGCACATGTTTGCATACGTTCCAGCACAAAAATCAGAAAATCTTTTTATTTTAATTTTTTTTTTAGATTTTAGATTTTAAAAAAGACTTTTGTCTCTTATTGTCAATCTTTAATTCAGAAAATTATTTAGGACCAAACCTACAAAATTAAATGTATGTGACTTCTTGTTCTATCATTACATCTATCTATAGAGCTGCACAATATATCGTTACAGCATCGATATAGCAATGTGCAATCGCAAGATCTGTATTGTTGAGTTAACAATACACTTATACCGCATGTCTTTGGACTGAGGCAAACAGGAGCACCTGGAGGAAACTCCACATAGAAATGCCAACTGAC
>CAIGQQ010034268.1:3420919-3449688 GCA_903798035.1 Danio albolineatus | reverse complement strand
AAATACAATTTAATGAGTAAATTAGTAAATAATATCAATAATACTCTGTATAATTATTGTTTTTACATTACTGTGAGGGTTGGGGTAGGTGTAGATGATAATGAAATACAATTTAACGAGTAATTTAATAAATAATATCAATAATACTCTGTATTACTATTGTTTTTACATTATTGTGAGGGTTGGGTTTAGGGTTGGGGTAGACGGTAATAAAATACAATTTAATGGTTAATTATATATATAATATGAATAATAGTCGGTTATAATTGCTGTTTTCACATTACTGTGAAGGTTGGGGTAGGGGTAGATGTTAATAAAATACAATTTAACGGGAACATAACACACATTTATCTTAAAATAATTCAGCCAATCAGAATCAAGCATTCAACAGACTTGTAGTATTAATAGTTTTCTCTTATACACAGTTTTGGCACCCCAAAAAATAATTTTGAGTTAATATGAAGTAAAAAAATATATATATATTTCCATTGCCATGGTTAGACCTGCCATATCAGTAAAGATCTGAAACAAACATCCAAAACTGACACACAAATCTTAAACATAAAAATAAGGTTCTGTTATGGCCACCCAAGTGCCCTGAACTGAACCCTGTTGAAAATGAGTGGATGTGAAAAGGGAAGAGCACCTACATGGACCAGAACATGGGAGAAAGATCTGGAGAGATTCTTTGTGGAAAAATTATTTATGTCTATCTATAAACTGAGGTTACAAAATATATTGATTTAAAAGGGTGGCAATATTTTGACAAGTGTGGATTGGAAAAAAAAACATTTATTTAATAATGATATTTTCACTCATTTTATATTGTTTTATTTCAATGAAAGATTAGATTTTTCAGCATGCAGTCAGCATAAACAATACTTAAATCTATTTTCACAGCCTTCTTTGCTCATATTTATTAAGGCTGCTGATAATTTTAACCATGACTGGACGTAACTTTATAACACATCTAGGTGATCTGACCTTTGTTGATTTTCTCTGCAAATCCTCTGATTGATTTGGAGTCTGAAAGGTCAAGACTGCTGATAAAAACCTCCTGGTTTCCAGAAGCATCTTTAACTTCCTTCAGCGCTGCTTCGGCTTTCTCCATATCTCTGCACGCCATGATGATCCGTGCTCCTGAGAAAAACAGGAAGACAATATTATACCATCTGACTATATATTAATATAAAATTATGGTGAAATATGGTTGCCTACCTCTCTTTGCTAGGTCAATGGCTGTCTCCTTTCCAATCCCAGTGTTGGCTCCAGTAATTAAAACGGTTTTACCGTCAAGTCTGGCAGCAGATGACCAGGAACAAAACATATTTCTGAGGAGAAAGCATAAAGGTAATGCAATAATTGTTCTCATATTGCGCAACTTATCAAACGGGCGTTGGTTTGGTACCATAGAACTTGTTTTACATTCTCAGCGTATTAATAAAACATAACCGTTGTTGATAAATAATATGTTTAGTCATATCTAGTTGGCAGCTAATATTTTCAAAAGATCTTATATGTCGAAAATCCCATAACTTTACTTCCTCGGTACAGTGTAACAAGTTATTGAGTAATTACTGTCAATTGCCATCTGTTGTAACATCTGTGAAACTTAATATAGAGCTCACCTCATTGCTTGCATTTTGTGATGTTTTCAGGCAAAAATAAAAATATGAAAGTTTATGAAACGAATCAAATCGATGAAGCAGAAAAACAAACTGACGTTTAGAGTAAAAAGCTCGCACTGTCACCGATGGGCGGGGTTATATGACGTCTAATGATGTAATGTTGTGGTTTGGGATTGGCCAGAGACAAGAAACCCCGCCCTCAAATGGATGGATAGCGAAAAATAAATGTATATATATTTTATTTTTCGTTATAGTTGTACATTGATTAATAACGTAACAGGTTTTTAGGCTTTTCAATTTACTATATGTCAACATCATACCATCAGTGTAGGGAAAATGCAGAAAATGTATATGTTTTACATCTGAAATTGACTAGATGATGTGCTTCTTAGGTTTCACCAGGAGATGTCAGTAGATACACGGTAAAGAAACAGACAAGCATCTACGTTGATAAATCTTCAAGTTCAGCTTGTTTTTTTAAATAAATGTTTTTATTATAAAACAGGTCTGGTTATATCAATAATTTAAGTAAGAATTTAAAATAATTAAAAATACTTGATAACAAGTTGGCGCCACGGTGGCCGAGTGGTTAGCACGTTCGCCTCACAGCAAGAAGGTCGCTGGTTCGATCCCCGGCTGGGCCAGTTGGCATTTCTGTGTGGAGTTTGCATGTTCTCCCCGTGGTTGCGTGGGTTTCCTCCGGGTGCTCCGGTTTCCCCCACAGTCCAAAGACATGCGGTACAGGTGAATTGGGTAAGCTAAATTGTCCGTAGTGTATGAGTGTGAATGAGAATGTATGGATGTGTTTCCCAGAGATGGGTTTGTTGCTGGAAGGGCATCCGCTGCGTAAAACAAATGCTGGATAAGTTGGCGGTTCATTCCACTGTGGCGACCCCGGATTAATAAAGGGACTAAGCCGAAAAGAAAATGAACGAATGAATGATAACAAGTTTGTAAAACCTAGTGGGCTAGTTTCAAGGATAGTGGCAAAGTATACAAAAAACACAAAAACATGCACATGAATCTCTAAGTGCTCAGCCAAACAAAATGAAATACAGAAATAGCATAAAAGCTTTGGTGTTGTCGCCTTTTTATGTTAGTAAATTGTAAAGATTAGAAATACATTTATTAATACATAGGGTGAATTTGGGTCATCTGGGACACCTAAGCTGTTTATTTCTGTTTTTACAAAATTCAGTCAACAGGACTTTTATTATAAATTTAAAATGTGAAATCACATGAAATCACATGTAGAGTGAAATCACATGACTTCATTGGGGGTTCCACACAGGGGGGCATGGCACTTGTAAATCAGGAAGCTCTCATCAAAATTGGATGACAAGGTCAGTGACATAGGATTCTGATTGGATTAATGTTAAGGACATGAACCTGTCATGAATAAGACAATGTTACCAATTGTTAAATTATGCTTGTGATCTATTAAAGTAACAAAATATCTATTAAAAGTGTTGAAAATGTTTGTTTTTTTTTAGATTTTTTTTCTTTTGAACATTTTTTTGTCGTCCCACATTGTCAGATATGAATGATAATGTGGGACAGCATGGTTTGGCTAATCTGGCACAGTCTTCGAATGGGAGAAATATGTATTTAGAGACTTTATAAGTTTAATGACTACAGAGATGGAACGTACAATGTTCTGTACATAAACGTACACACACACACACACACACACACACAACTTACACTCTTTTTTGACAAAAATACTATTCGGTGTGGCATGGCTCTTCTTGGTATAATATCTATAAAAATATGTTTTTTTAGGTGGTTAGAAAACATCTTAGGGTTTTCAGTAATAGCTAATATGTTGTTCTAATTAGTTCGATAGACATTGAAATAGAGAGCTGAAGTCAAAATTGCAAAAAGTGTCCCAGATTACCCGAATTCACCCTATTTTGTGGATGCTCGGTAATGCTTAAATATGACCCAGGACCACAAAACCTGTCTCGTGTTGCAGAGGTATAATTTTAGCAATGGCCAAAAATTACATTCATTGATTCATTTTCTTTTCGACTTAGTCCCTTTATTAATCAGGGGTCGCCACAGCGGAATAACCCGCTAACTTATCCAGCATATATTTTACGTAGCAGATGCCCTTCCATCCGCAACCCAGCACTGAGAAACATCCACACACTCATTCACACTCATACACTACAGACAATTTAGCTTACCCAATTCACCTATAGCGCATGTCTTTGGACTTGTGGGGGAAACCGAAGCACCCGGAGGAAACCCACGCGAACACTGGGAGAACATGCAAACTCCACACAGAAATGTCAACTGACCCAGTCGAGGCTCTACTTGATGTAAGGCTCCACCGTGACACCCAAAATTACATTCATTCATTCATTCATTTTCTTTTCGGCTTAGTCCCTTTATTAATCCGGGGTCACCACAGCGGAATGAACCGCCAACTTATCCAGCATTTGTTTTACGCAGCGGATGCCCTTCCAGCTGCAACCCATCTCTGGGAAACATCCATACACACTCACAAACACACATATGGACAATTTAGCTTACCCAATTCACCTATACCGCATGTCTTTGGACTGTGGGGGAAACCGGAGCACCCGGAGGAAACCTACGCGAACACGGAGAGAACATGCAAACTCCACACAGAAATGCCAACTGACATAGTCAAGGCTCAAACCAGCGACCTTGTTGCTAAGAGGCGACAGCACTACCCACTGCGCCCTCCGCTAAATTACATTTAATAATTTAAATTGAGAGGTCTTTTTTTGTTGCTGAGAAAAAACTATATTATGGTAATATATGAGAAATATAGGTGCAGTAAACTTTTATTGTTTTGATGATAGAAATATCTTTTTGTCTTTGACCTGCTTGTAAAACATTAAAGGGAAAATTCACATTTACTGCACACTCTAGTGATTCTAAACTTTTAAGAGTTTCTTTCTTCTGTTGAACACAAAACAATGAAGAATGTTGGAAACCTGCAGCCACTGATATCCATGCAGGGGCAAAAAAATATATGGAGGTCAATGTCTGCTGCTTTCCATCATTCTTCTGAATATCTTTTTATTCAAAAGACGAGAGGGATTGAAACAAGTGGAGGATGAGTAAACGATTAGATTTTTCATATTCTGTGACAAAAGAACCTGTATATGTAGAGCTTTTACATGTTTCTCAATAAGGATTAAAGTTGTTTTGTTAAAGGGATACAAGAGATTAAAGAGAGACAAACAAAAATGTGTCATGGCCCAGTTTACTTCTTAAACCTTTCTGAAAGTGTCATAAGGTTGTCATTTTCCTGCATCACATATATTTTTAGCTTCTACACAGTCAGTCTCTCTCGCTCTCTCTTTCTCTTTAACCCACCCACTCAATCTGTCAGCCTGTAAAGGTGAGATTTCAACTGTGATGCAGTTTCTCAAGAGCAGCACTACAGCAGAAATTGCTCTCAAACATTCCCAAAAGCATCTCTAGATGAAAATAGCCTGACATTATGTCTAGCATGCCCAACTGCAAAGTTTCTCGGCATGCAGTAAAATCCTTATTAGCAATCCAGCATCTGTGGGAATGCTGTGAAGTACTGCACTAATATGCATCTACAGTGCAGATAATTAAGTACACTACCTTTAATAATGATTTTATTCATTTCTCAGTAAAAATAAACAATATATTATGACATACACTTACCAGCCACTTTATTAGGTACATCTGTCCAACTGCTTGTTAACACAAATTTCCAATCAGCCAATCACATGGCAACAACTCCATGCATTTAGGCCATTAGGCATATAGACATAGTCAAGATGATCTACTGAAGTTCAAACCGAGCATCAGAATGGGGAAGAAAGGTTATTTAAGTGACTTTGACCGGGCATGGTTGTTGGTGCCAGACGGGCTGGTCTGAGTATTTCAGAAACGGCTGATCTACTGGGATTTTCACGCACAATCATCTCTAGAGTGTATAGAGAATGGTCAGAAAAAGAGAAAATATGCAGTGAGCGGCAGTTCTGTGGGCGCAAATGCCTTGTTGATGCCAGAGGTCAGAGAAGAATGTTCAGTCTGATAGAAAGGCAACAGTAACTCAAACAACTACTCGTTACAACCCATCTTCTGATAGCTACTTCTAGCAGGATAACGCGCCATGTCATAAAGCGTAAATCCTCTCAGACTGGTTTCTTAAACATGATAATGAGTTCACTGTACTCAAATGGCCTCCACAGTCACCAGATCTCAATCCAAATAAAGACCTTTTGGATGTGGTGGAACAGGAGATCCGCATCATGAATGTGCAGTCGACAAATCTGCAGCAAACTGCGTGATGCTATCATGTCAACATGGACCAAAATCTCAGGAATTTTTCCAGTACCTTGTTGAATCTATGCCACAAAGGATTAAGGCAGTTCTGAAGGCAAAAAGGGGTCCAACCCTGTATTAGTAAGGAGTACCTAATAAAGTGGCCGGCGAGTTTATGTATTATTAAACTGTTATATTCAATAAAATAAGTGTTTGGTCACCTAATATCTGTAGAAAGCAATGTCATATCAGTGTCAAATGAGGTGTTGCAAAAATAATAATTTCTGATTAATATTTGTACGATTCTCTTTATATTTACACTTTATTAACATTTTATTTATTATGTCCCCTATATTAATTTTAATAAGGCTGCTAAGTTGCACGCTAAAGCTAATTTGTTTGATTAGGTCCAGTTTGGGCTGTGATACTGACTCATGAAATGTACACAGTTATTCTACTGTACAGCATCCTAGTATTAGATCTATAAGGGATGTCCTCATTTATATTGGGGACTGTAGATATAGGCCCACACAATGCACCAGAGGGCAGTATGGTCTTTTATAATATCGGCGTTTGTTTCGGTCAGTCGTGTTTATTAGTGATTTACGAAGTCATTCGGTACCCATTTGGGTGCTAACATGAACTATGTTTATGACACCTTCAATTTAACACCTGAAAGCACAAACACAGGGGCATCTGATGTAAAACAGGAAGTGCGCTGTCAGCCATCAGATGATAGTGTGTAAGTAAACATTTCCTTCCCCGGTTTGAAACAGGAGAGACGCTTGCTATAATTAAATCCTCTCTGCTCAACATTCAACTCTGACACACGAGGACAGAACTTTGAGTTATATTTCCGACGAACAAACACACCACAGATTTTGAACTTCTAGTTTTAAAATTTAAAACAAGTGAGCTGTCGTCAAAAGATTTATCACTAAAGGCCTTTCTCACAGAATGTCAGCCTCACTGAACAGGTTCAGTTTAATGTAAGTGAATGATTACGGGGTCAATTACACATGCGTGCAGACGCTTAGAAAATTATAGGCCTCCTAAAAATTCACTCGGTCCTTCCCTGTTCTTGAGAAACGAATGATACCTTCGAGGTTTAGTGTAGTCGCCTAAAGGTAAAACGGCCGTGCCTCGAAGAATAACCCGTCCGTCTGGTTTGACTGGAAATTGACTCGAGTTTCCCAACAGAGGTATAGACACAAAACGATAGAGTTATACCAGCACATTCTGGACAAGCTAATTAAATTAGTTCTATAATTAGTCTGCTTTTTTTGCTCGGTCTGTCAACACAATCTGTGTCAGTAATTAAAAAGAGTGTGGCTTATGTAGGGCTAAAGTAGACAGAGTGAAAACATTGCTTTCAAAGAATCTCTGGAATTGAATGTTTACTGATTATTCTATAGTAGGCTAGCTATACTAAATGCTATATGATCTTCCATAACTTCAATGTTAAATATTGTAGTATTTGTCCATGTATGACCAAAAATTGGGTTGAACCCAGTGTTTTAACTATAATTATATTTATTTAATTATATTATAATATAATTACAATATAATTATATTAAGTGTACTGTTTGTCTGCAAGTTTTAACAAATGCAATGGGTCATAAAATGTGCATTTGCTTGTTATACTTGTTCAAGAAATAGTTGAATGCTATTTCTTGAAACAATATTTTGTACAAGAAATAATATACAGAAATAAATCTGTCCAGTAACAGAAAAGGTACTTTACTCCATTACCTTTGTTTTTAGGATAAACTAAATCTAAATGTTTTACAACAATGTATCGTTTAAAATGTCTAAAAATGTCAATAAAAGTCATTTAGACATTTCTTTTACTTCAAAAAAAAAGAAAAGAAATCAATGTCTCATTGTGCACTTCTAAAGCCTAATGTAATTAAAAAAACACCTGTAAATCAATATATGGGCAACTGTTGATTAAATTAAATGGGGTTTATTTTACAATTATCATTCCTCTCTCATCATCCTTATTGTATCAATGCGTCCTTGCTTTTATTTCTCTGCAAAGGATTCTTTCGTGTCTGGTACGAGCAAAATTATAGTGTTTACACTTCAGTCGTGCATAAAGACGCTTGTGGATGTTTCTCACTCCTTCTCAATGCCTTGATGATTGACGTTCATTGAAATCACACGGTCTCACCCTTGAGTGTACATTTTTCCTGAGTATTTTCGGTGAAACTGGGGATTGATCACTATTGTAACTTGAATTTTTTTCTTGAAACGTTTTAGAAACCCCTGCTCACACAGTATGAAAATTACCATGTTGAATTTAGTTAAAAGTGTCTGAATTACATAAATAGTTCTTCTGTACTGTTCTTTTAGTTGCCTAATTTATTATTTTTAGGAAACAGGATCTTCCACAAACATGTAGCTTTTGATGGAAATGGATTATTGGCTTTGCCAGAAGTCTCCCGAGGACTCCTTATTGCCTGTTCATTGCTCAGGGGCCATAACTGAATTCTTAATTAGTTTTCATTAAGTCATTCCTTTGAAAAATTACATGAATTTTGTCATAGTAAGAGTATAGAGCTTATTTCAATGTATTTGTTTATTCTTGTTATTAATTAATTTGATGAGAAAAGTGAGTTTGCACTACAAGTCTCTGATGGTCACCAAGGTTTTTTTTACTTGATCAAAAAATCAATAAGTAATAAGTAGTTGATTTTTTTTTAGATATTTAAAGTAGATAATTTATTTTAAAGTGCAGTGTATTCTTGTGACACAAAGATAAATCATTAGTCCAGTTTTTAATGTCAGACAGTTCTTCAGAAATCACTCTAATGTGACTATTCTGCTCAAGACAACAGTTATTATTATCATCAATGCTGAAAACTGAGAACTGTTTTCATCTGTCCAAAATAGAAATCATTTTGTGACATTATAAATGTCTTTACTATTACTTTCGGTTAATTTAATGCATCTTTGCAAAATAAAAGCACATGCGTCTTTAAAAGATCGAACGATTTTGAAAGCATTTGATTGCAGACATCTTTTGAAACACTTAGAAATGTAGGTTCTCTATTTAATTTTGATACATGTAAGAAACAACATATATAATAAAACCATTTGTTTCCTGTAAGTCTTTGTGAATCCATAAGCTTATCAGTCGTAGAAAATACAGCAACTTTTTTTAGATATAGTTTTGTTTTCTCTCATGTCATGTACATATCCCAGATGCAACTCCCAACCTTATCAGTGTTCTCTTGAGATTAAATTAAAAGCACTAATTCCTGTTGATCACCTCTTTAGGTAGAACAGGTCACCTTTATAACCTAATGAGTGTGTTTGTTCTGTAAGGACCTGCTTTGTGTTCAGCCTGCATGACGTTGGCTTTCTGGAGCGTGTTGAATGTCTTTCTGTGAAGATCAAGCGTTCTGAATGTCAGGTAGGTTATATTAAAGTTCTCATTTTATTTCTTTGTTCAGATATTACTTTTATTATTCAGTGCTGGGGTATACGTACATGGAATTAATAACTAATTTTCAGTCAGCCAGCCCAAGCGCTTCCAGGCTTTCCATGACAAAATCGCCATGTTTAAGATCTGATTTCTTTAAAATTCAATGATCTTCACTCTCTGATTGATAAATGATATAAAGTGAGCAAAAGAATGCATTAAATCCCATTCCCCCCCACCATGTCTTTAAAATATGTCTTTAAAATATAAAAATGTATTTTACCCCAGTATTTTCAATAGAGTTTCTGTGCAAGCCTGCTGCTAGTGATGCTGCTAGTGTAAACTTGAACAACTAAATGAATGCTTAAGTCTGTTTAACTGATGGTATTTTAATTACATTACAACATCGATGCTGTAAAAGGAACCGTATTAAATTCAAAATAGTCACATTAATCCATTACCGGAAGTTTATCATTTGCTGAAAAACACTCACTGTGCATATAGCCCATAACTAGGCCTGTCACGATATCTTGCACCATTATATTGCACCAAAATATATTGCGATAAACGATATAATTGTGATTTTAAGTCCATTTTGTCACTCATTATATAATGACAATATAATATCATCTCAATGCAAGTACACTCTTCCAAAGAACACATGATATTTTATTATTAAGACTATTTTATTTAACCATAGTCATTTCAACAATTTGATAATCAGGCATTCGAATCAGAATGCGAAAATGCCTATCCTAAATAAATAATAAAAAATTTTAACAAAAAAAGGTTAAGAGTAACAGAGGCTTCGATATCTGGTACCAGAGATCTATTTTCAGTTGTTAGTATGTTGCTAGTATGTGTTCTTATGTATGGCCGATATACATTGCATCACCAAAAATTATTGAGGCCCTGTTCATGTGTTGTACGATAAGTCAATATATTGATTATTGTGACAGGCCTACCCATAACAGTAGTATTTTTTTTAATGGGAATGGTCTGCAAAGTGCATAATCAATTAAGTTACTTTATCCTGGAAAAAATAATCAATTCCAAACAAAAAATAGTTTCTTTAAAGAAGTAAGATAATAATGAATGTGAATATTGTGAATCAGAAAGAGCTTTATTGCCAGGTATGTTCACACATACGAGGAATTTGTTTTGGTGACAGAGCTTCTACAGTGCAACAGAATTACAGAGACAGGACAAAAAGACAGATAATAAATATATTCAAAAAATAGAAGTAAGTGTTAAATGCAAATATACAGATGGACGAGTGTATGTACAGGTGTATTACTATATACAACGTTATATGTGCAGCTGTTACGTGCAAATTGGCATGTAAAGTGTGTTGTTAAATAAGTGTATGTGTGTGTAAGAGTGTATAGCAAGTAGTGATGTTGGTTCCACGATTATTATCATCAAGTGTTCATGAGATGGATTGCCTGGGGAAAGAAACTGTTCCTGTGTCGGCCTGTTCTGGTGCGCAGTGCTCTGTAGCGTCGACCAGAAGGTAACAGTTCAAAGAGGCAGTGTGCTGGGTGTGAGGGGTTCAGAGTGATTCTGGCAGCCCTTCTGCTCGCTATGGATAAGTACAGTTCTTGGAGAGTATGGAGGGTTGTACCAATGATTCGCTCAGCAGTCTGAACTATTCGACGTCGTCTTCGAAGGTCAGATTTGGTAGCTGAGCTAAACCAGACAGTTATTGAAGTGCAGATGACTGATTCAATGATGGAGGTGTAGAACTGTTTCAGAAGCTCCTTTGGGAGGTTGAACTTCCTCAGCTGATGAAGAAAGCACAGCCTTTGTTGAGCTTTTTTGACAATGGAGTCAATGTGAGTGTCCCACTTCAGGTCCTGAGAGATTCAGGTCCCCAGGAATCTGAATGACTCCACTGCAGCCACAGTGCTGTTCATGATGCTCAGTGGGTTAAGGTTAGGGTTTCTCCTGAAATATGGCCTGCTTCGTCCTTCAAATACTGTAGTTTTAGCTGAGACCACTTTTCATGCTCTTCCCAAGGATGACGACTTTGATACAACATTGATAACTAAACACAAACAAGTAGTACTATCGAATAATTAGTTAAAACCATTCATATCAGTGTGTTTACAAGTGCTGAGGAGGAGCTGAAATTCAGGTAGTAACGGCTGTTTGGATTTTGAAGTGCTGCAAGTGCTGGACCAACTTACTACAGACTGAGCCATCATCAGAGCAAAGTAGGCTCTCAGAAAGGCAGGGACTGGATTCTTGAACCAACCATTTCAGACTGTCTGGAAAACAGAGATCATGTATTATGAGAAATCAGATTTTTTTTTACACAGAATTAATTCAAACTAAAATTAGTAATGTTAAAAATCCCAGGACTTTTTAAATACTAATGTGCTGAAATATTTTATATGAGGTGGCCAGCAGGGTTTTCATGGAATTTCAGGAAAATCATAGAACTTTTTTAGACATTGAAAGTCAGGGATAAATATATACATTTTGGTCCAAGTCATGGAATATTAGGGACTTTAGTTTGTCATTTTTTACCAAAAACATGGTAAAGAAAAAATGATCATGTTGTCTCACTGTGTCATCTGCCTATCAAATGCAGTCACCAGGTTGTATCTGTTAAAATAACTGCTCAGTGTTCAAATCTTTTGCATTTTGCAGGACCAATTCTGATTATTGCAGCCTAAAATGACTGTGCTGTGACCTTTATTAAAATTTGTGGCAATAGTTCAGCATCCGCTTTGTTGTTTTGCTGTGAAAACATACACTGATTTACCCTTAGTTTTTTACTTTTTTGACCTCAGCAACCATTGGTCTCTGTAATTTATATAAAAGAACACTGAGATAAAAACCCATTAACCTTTAAACCCATATAAAAGCCTACTACATCACATTTGCTACATTATTCTCAAACTTTGTCCCGAAGAGCCGGTATTCTGCTTAGTTTAGCTCCATCTTCCTTCAGCACACCTGCCTGGAAGTTTCTAGTATTGACCTTATTCTTCAGTGCGGAGGTGCGCTCATTTTTGTGATTGTTTTAGAACTTCGAATTAAGTTGCCTATGGGAGAAATAACTAGAAATAATGAATGTCAGAAAACGGTCAAACTACTTAGCATGACTATATAGACAAAATAGAATAATATAATAAGAAATTATCAGTGTGCAGCATAAAGCAGCAAACAAGCTGTTTTTAATGTCTAAAAATGAATGGAAGTGTATGAGACTGGAAGTCTTAAGCTAAAATGATTCAAATGGCTGCGCCCGCTTGTACGCGGAGAATAAGGTGAATATCTAGAAAGAGCTTGATTAGCTGGTTTAGGTGTGTCTAATTGGGGTTGGAACTAAACTCTACCAGACATTGAGTTAAAATCTATCCAGCAACAGCATTAGAAAATATGCTGTTAATTTCAAATTTTAGCAATCAAAGCAAAAAATGTTGTATATATTGTAAATCTAATGAATATTTATTCATTATACGTCATGGAAATTCAGCTTTTTTTGTCAGTGAAAGTCAGGGAGGTTGATATGTGGAACCCTGCCTGCATTATAACTAATCTCAGTAGGCTCACACCCTCAGCTGTGATTATTTCTGTGCCAGTTTGGCACAAAATGTTTGGGTGGGTAGCATGTACTTGCCTATACATGATGGGTCAAATATCTGTGACCTTTAAATCTTTTTGATGACCTGGCATGCCCTTAAATTAAGACATCAGACTAGCATGCTCAGACAGATCAAGTGTACAGTGATGGTTAAGATCTCTTCACCTCATGATGTTAGTCAGCACCTTCATAACTCTTAATACGTTTGGAATCTAAGCCTTATGAATCTCTTAATTAATGGTCACTTAACTTTTTTTTTCTTATTGCTGCTTGGTTTTTATTGGTTTAAACAGGAATAGTTCACTCAAAACTAAATTGAAAATAACCGCATTATTTACCGCTTGGGATTTATTGGTTAAAGGATTAATTTACCCAAACCAGAATAAAAATAACCTCATTATTTACTGCTTGGTTTTTATTGGTTAAAGGGTTAGTTCAACCAAAACTGAATTCAACAAAAAATGTCATAATTTACTGCTAAGTCTTATTAGTTAAAGAGTTAGTTCACCCAAAACTGAATTAAAAATACCTCCTTATTTACTGCTTAGTTTTTATTGGTTAAAGGGTTAGTTCACCCAAAACCAAACAAAAATAACCTCATTATTTTCTGCTTGGTTTTTATTGGTTTTAGGGTTAGTTCACCCAAAACTGAATTCAACAAAACTGCCATCATTTACTGCTTGGTTTTTATTGGTTAAAGGGTTAGTTCACCCAAAACCGATTTAAAAATAACCTCATTGTTTGCTGCATGGTTTTTATTGGTTCAAGGTTTAGTTCACCCAAGACTGAATTCAACAAAACTGCCATCATTTACTGCTTTGTTTTTATTAGTTGATTGGTTTGTACACCCAAAACTGAATTAAAAATAACCTCATTAATTACTGCTTGGTTTTTATTGGTAAAAGGGTTAGTTCACCAAAAACTGAATTAATAATAACCTCATTAATTACTGCTTGGGTTTTATTGGTTCAAGGTTTAGTTCACCCAAGACTGAATTCGACAAAACTGTCATCATTTACTGCTCGGTTTTTATTAGTTAAAGGGTGAACTCACCCAAAACTGAATTAAAAATAACCTCATTATTTGCTGCTTGGTTTTTAATGGTTAAAGGGTTAGTTCACCCAAAACTGATTTAAAAATAACCTCATCATTTACAACTTAGTTTTTATTAGTTAATGGGTTAGCTCACCCAAAACTGAATAAACTAAACTAATTCACTGCTTGGTTTTTATTGGTGAAAGGGTTAGTTCACCCAAAACTGAATTCAACAAAACTGTCATCATTTACTATTTGGTTTTTATTGATTAAAATAAAGTTCACCCAAAACTGAATTCAACTTTCAACTGAATTCAGCTCAAAACAGTCATTATTTGCTCATCTTTTACTTATTCCAAATCTGTTTGACTTTCGTTAACCTTTTAAAAAGAAATAAATATATATATATTTTTTGAAGCAGTAAACCCATTGATTTTCATAGAATTTGTTTTCCTACGCAATGGTTACAGGTTTTTAGCTTTATTTTAATATCTTGTTTTGTGTTCAACAGAAGAAAGAAACTCATAAAGTTCTGGAATAGGGTTGCCACGAGACTGGAATTCGTTACCAATCAGTACTGAAATTTTTAAATCACCCATATCCCGCTAACATTTTAGCTCCATTACAGGGACACTGGAGCCTTTTAAAGCCGTGAAGACCAGTCAGTTCATTAGTGGATTGCTTGTATGTCAGCTCATAAACAGATCAGCTGATCTTCACAGCTTTAACACACCCCAGCATCCCTACAGTATATCTGTTGTTACACTCAGTAAACAGCGGTGAGTTTGGTAAATTGATGACCTTCACCGCCAATCACAGTCATTTCTGTTCAGCACATGAACACAGAGGCATATCAGCAGTGTTTAACAAAGCGCTCAAATGTTAGCGGTAAATGGACGTTTTTTTAAATTTCAGTACGGATTGATGTGATTGGTACCGAATTCCAGTATCGTGACAACACTAGCCTGGAACTACTTGAGTAAATAATGAGTAAACTTTTATTTTTGGGGGAACTATCCCTTTAATATCTTGTTCATGCTGCTCTTTCATTGCATCCATAAATATTTATCTGATTTTTAAACTAATGTCAAGTATGTTTGACCTCTTGCTTAATAGTTTGTGTTTTGCACGATTGCAATGCAAAAGACTGAGAAGAATGCAGAAGGCAGAAATGAGATATGGATTTCCTCTATGTCAGTAACGCTTGTCAGGAAAGCCAGTGACACATAAATTCACAGACCAATTCATACATCATCACTAGCTGCTCACATCTATAGCATGATTTTTCCCACATGAGCAGTGCTGCATCACCATGGGTTTGGATGAATGTTTTCTTTTAAGCAGATATGAAGTATACAGTTTGCATGTGCACACAGGTTCAGTAAACAGTGTTCAGATAATTCAAATCAACTGAACTGTGATGCCAAATGAATCCGAGTGTGAAGCACCCTCTTGTGTGCGTTTATGCTTGGTTTGGTTTGATTGCTCTTTTATTGCAGTTCATTTAAATGTATAAATGTGAACGCTGTCATCCAAACTTTAGTGTGCTCCAAGCAATTAAAAACACAACGCTATCTCACGGGCAATTCGTAACTTTTTAAAAAGTGGCTAATTCATATAAACTAATACAATGTAATTCGTACAATTCAGTACGATTTGCTCATCAACCAATGACGGTTGTGTTTAGGGGTGGGGTTGGGTGCCACGCTTCCTTTTTTAAATCGTACATTTTCGTACGACTGAACTCTAAGTCAGTGCCACTAAACTGCCAAAACGTAAAATACTTACGTTTTCTCGTGAGATCATGCTGGAAAACATTACATTTACTAGTAACTTTTAACATCGAAAGTTTTTTTTATTTAGCATTTTAATAATGTAAAGTACTACATTACTTGTGATGGTGTTGTATGCCACATTACAAAGACCTTGTAATAAACTGCCAGTAAACTTTGTTATTTTACAGACTTTTTTCTTTATTCTTATAAATTATATTATTTCAAGCTACTAAAATGTCAATAAAAGTCACTTTGTTAAACTGTAGATGTGAATTTTCAACAGCAAAAGTCAACAGAGCAGAGATCAAGCTCCCATAATGCAATTTACAACTGTAAATAAATGGAAAGCACAAAATATGGATATTGTTAATTCGCAGATATTTAATATTATTTTAACAGTGTAGATGGCTGGAAAGATGGAAAGAAGTCTTGGTTCACTTTAAAATAAACTCTGGTGTAGGCTGACTCTAATATAAATGCAATATATACCAGAACAAACCAAAAATAAGATATAATGTCACATAAGGCGACCATAAAAAGGACAAAATTCTCAAACATACCTGAATTTGCTTTATAGGATTTGCATTAGTCCTCAACTGGTAAAATAAAAATAAGAAAAAAACACTGTATGTATGTTATATGTAATATTTATCACCTTTACCTTTTTACATTTAAAATTATAAAAATAAGTAATAAAATAAAAACTGCACATTGAGTTAATTATTCAGTCAGGTCCATGGGCAGAACGGTGGTTAGCACTGTCACCTCAAAACAAAAAGGTCACTGGTTCGAGTGCCGGCTAGATCAGTTGTGTTTGCATGTTCTCCCCGGTTGCCGTGGGTTTCCTCTGGGTGCTCTGGTTTCCCCCACAGTCCAAAGATTGGATGAACTAAATTGGCTGTAGTGTATGCGTGTGTGTTTGAATGTGACAGTGTATGGGTGTTTCCCAGTAGTGGGATGTAACTTGAAGGGCATTCGCTGTGTAAAACATATGCTGGAATAGTTGGTGGTTCTTTCTGCTGTGGTCACCCCTGATTAATACACACAAAAAAGGTGCTAAATAGCACCAAAACTGGTTCTTTGGTCGTAATGAGGGGGGAACCTTTTTTGGTGCTATACAGCACCTCAAAAAAATAGGTGCTATATACTTTTGTCAAATGGTGCTATATAGCACCTATATTTTAAGGTGCTCTTAATGTTACTTTACCCTTTCCGCAAATAAAGCCGGCATAAGAGTTTTGAGAATTAGCTTATTAGAACAAGTGCTTACCAGTAGTAGTGGTGCTTTGTAGCACTTTAAACCCCCCAAAGAACCACTGAAAAACCTTTATGGTGCTTTAAAGGTTCTTTACACAGTAAAAGTGCTATCTAGCATCCTGACCACCTTAAAGAACTACAGAAGAACCACTGAAGAACCTTTTTTTTAGAAGTGTAAGGGACTAAGCTGAAGGATAATGAATGTTACCCCAACCTACCCCAACCCTAATCCCAACCATTACTGTTATTAACATCTACATCTACCCCAACGCTAAACCCAACCATCACAGTTATTAATGTCTACACCTACCATAACCCTAAACTCAACCATCAGTTATTAACATCTACACCTTACCCAACCCTAAACCCAACCATCATAGTTATTAACCTCTATAACAGTTACCGTCTGGCCGGCGCTACAGAGCACCGAGCACAAAAACTGCCAGACACAGGAAAAGTTTCTTTCCTCAGGCCATCTACCTCATGAACAGTTAATATTTCTCCTATTGTGCAATAAATGTGCAATACTTTCTCACACGCACTTGTACTCAGCACCTTATAATAATATACAATGCAATACTTTTCCTTACGCATTTGTACACAGCACCTTATAACAATATATAATGCAATACTTACTCTTTTGCACACAGCACCTTATAACCTGTATACTTATAACAAATCCGTACATACATTTCAACATCCAGATTGTTGGACTGCATCTCTGTTTAATGTCCATTGTCTTCTTTTATAATATTTATTCTGTGTTGTCACTTGTCACTTTATGTACACTGGAAGCTTCTGTAGCCAAAGCAAATTCCTTGTGTGTGTGAAGCACACTTGGCAATAAAACTGATTCTGATTCTGATTCTATACCTACCCCAACCCTAAACCCAACCATCACAGTTATTAACGTCTACACCTTTCCCAACCCTTAACCCAACTATCACAGTTGTTAACGTCTACACCTTCCACAACCCTAAACCCAACCATCACAGTTATTAACGTCTTCATCTACCCAACCCTAAACCCAACCATCAGTTATTAACCTCTACATCTACCCAACCCTAAACTCAAACATCACAGTTATTAATGTCTACACCTTCCCTAACCCTAAACCCAACCATCACAGTTATTAACGTCTTCATCTACCCAACCCTAAACCCAACCATCACAGTTATTAACGTCTACACCTTCCCCAACCCTAAACTTAACCATCACAGTTATTAATGTCTACATCTACCCCAACCCTAAACTCAACCATCAGTTATTAACGTCTACACCAGGCATGTCCAAACTCGGTCCTGGAGGGCCGGTGTCCTGAAGATTTTAGCTCCAGCTTGACTCAACACACCTGCAAGGATGTTTCTAGAAAGTCTAGTAAGAGCTTGATTAGATAGCCCAGGTGTGTCTGATTGATGTTGGAACTAAACTTTGCAGGACACTGGCCCTCCAGGACCGAGTGTGGACACCCCTGGTCTACACCTTCCTCAACCCTAAACCCAACCATAACAGTTATTAACGTCTACACCTTCCCTAACCCTAAACCCAACCACCACAGGTATTGACATGAGTTGCAGTGGCTTTCATGCTTGACACGCTCGCCATTGTACTCACAGGGGGGACGCTAAGTAGGCTAATTGTCATGAGAAAATGGATGAAGAAGTCAGCAAGTTGCAAGGTGGAGTTGCCAAATGGTTTAATATAATAATATATCATATAAGTGAATAATATATATGTGAATTGATTGTGGATAAATTTGGAGAAAACCCATGAAAACATTTGGTGAAAATGTTCTCTTGTAAGTATTTCTGCCATCTTGCCAACAACTCATTGTGACATCTTGCATGGTTCAATGGAATCTCGATAACTTCAAGTTACACATCTCTAACTTACTACAAGTTACGCCCCTTGATGTTACACCCCTGTCTTGCAAATCACAGGCAGATACAATTGGCGAACTGTGAAACCTGTCACACAAGCTTAAATTTCTAGTCCATCACATTCACGTGTATGAAAGTCTATGGGGCATAAAGTGCAGTGTGACCATGACTTTAGTGTGATTACTTATTAATTAATTTTAATTATCTACAAAACCCTAACCCTACAAAAACAAACTTCACCCTAAAGAAACTAAAGTTTTCTTCAGGTTCTTCATGGGTGCATTGATGCCAGTAAAGTATGGTAATTATAAAAAATGTGACCCATAAAATCTGCGCTGGAAATGATTCATTGGATTTTCTAAGAAATGTAAGTGGTTGCAAACAATTTATAAAGCCTGAATTTTAGTAATGTAACCACTTATCTTAAAATAATATAGTAAATCCATCCATTCATTCTCCTTCAGCTTAGTCCCTTTATTTATCACAGATCACCACAGCGGAATGAAACGCCAACTTATCTAGCATTTATTTTACGCAGCAGATACCTTTCCAGCTGCAACCCAATACTGGGAATCACCCATGCACTCTCGCATCCCCATACATACACCATGGCCAATTTACTTTACTCAATTCACCTATAGAGCATGACTTTGGACTAGTGAAATCCAGAGCACCTGGAGGAAACCCATGCAAACACAGGGAGAACATGCAAACTCTACACAGAAATGCCAACTGACCCAGCCGGGACTTGGAACAGTGATGTTCTTGCTGTGAGGCGAACGTGCTAACCACTGAGCTCCAGTGACACCCATAGTAAATAAAATAAATGTTTTTTTTTTTTTAGTGTGTGAACTTGAATCCATTAAATCATCATCTACTGACAGTCGTAATGAGTTATTTAAATTTTTAATAAAAGCTTATTTTGTGTTTTATTCCATTTCACTGTCGACTGGATTGTAGCATATCTAAAAGGAACTGCGTAGTTATGATTTGGAGCTCTGGCCTCATTTGAAGGGGTCAGACTGAGGACTTATATGAGGGTCAGATTGGAGTCAGGCTTGAGGTTACAGAGGTGAGCTTATTTCCCTGTGGGTGTTGTTCAGGACACTGGCGTCAGTGGGGGATGTTCATCAAGTGTGGACCCTGTCAGAGCTAATAGAAAGGAAATGCGCAGCTTTTCCTGTCGCAGAACAAATAAACCAAGCCTTTCTAGCGAGCTGTTTTCACCTTCCGCTGAAGAGATCAGAAGATCAGGGGATAATGACAAGACAGTCTTTGTGTTCTGTCATTGTCTCTTGTTTTGTAGTTTATTTTTGGAGTGCTTGTTTTTGTGCTGAGGATAAAAATTACTTGGCTTGCCTGTGAGAAAAGCACTCAGGGATTGTATCTTTACAATAATGTATAGTGGTTTGTCATTTTATTTGTGTTTTTGTCATTTTTTGGATTTTTTTATTTTATTTTTTAGCAGTGTATGGGTTTTTATGTTTATATCGTATCGTATCATATCATATATCATATATCATATCATATATCATATCATATCATATCATATCATATCATATATCATATCATATCATATCGGGGCGACACGGTGGCTCAGTAGTTAGCACTGTCGTCTCACAGCAAGAAGGTCGCGGATTTGAGTCCCCGCTGGGCCAGTTGGCATTTCTGTGTGGAGTTTGTATGTTCTCCTCGTGTTCGTCTGGGTTTCCTCAGGGTGCTCCAGTTTCCCCCACAGTCCAAAGACATGCGCTATAGGTGAACTGAATAAACTAAATTGGCTGTGTATGGGTGTTTACTAGTACTGGGTTGCAGCTGGAAGGGCATCCGCTGTGTAAAACACATGCTTGAATTATTGGCGGTTCATTTCGCTGTGGCGACCCCTGATAAATAAAGGGAATAAGCTGAAGGAAAATGAATGAATGTCATGTCATATCATATGGTGAATATTTAGTATGTCTGTGGCACAACATGTAATTAATTATTTAATGTTCAGGTTAGTTTAGTTTAGTTTTTAGCAGTGAATCCTTTAATGGGTTCCACAATAGAGGAAGAGAGTATGAATTGTCATTGAAATCAAAAAATGTGATCATATTGCGAATATTCAATATTTTTTGTGTGGCACAAAATGTGAAAATAATGTAATGTTTTTTAATGTATTTTTACTTTATTTTATTTTTAGTTTAATTTAACTATTTTATTTTATTTTATTTTATTTTATTTTATTTTATTTTATTTTATTTTATTTTATTTTATTTTATTTTGCAGTGAATCCCTTAATACGTTTTGCAGTTGAGGAAGAGTGAGATTTGTCATTGAAATCATAATAATTTGATAACTTTATTGTGTCTTATCATATTGCGAATATTCAACATTTATATGTGCCACAACATATAATTAATAATTTTATGTTTTTTAATTTAATTTTAATGTATTTATTTTTTTATTTGTAATTTTTATTGTATTTTATTTTATTATATTATATTTTATTTTATTTTGTTTTGTTTTATTTCATTTTGCAGTGAATCCCTTAATGGCTTCTGCAGTCAAGGAAGAGAGAGATTTGTCATTGAAATCATGTAATAATTTAATTAATACTGTGTGTTATTTCTTTGTGCCACAACATGTACTTAATAATTTTATTTTATTTTATTATATCTATTTTTTATTTTGCAGTCAATCCCTTAATGGGTTTTACATTAAATGGATGAGCGATGTTCATTATTTTTATATTTTTTTATTTATTTGGCTTTGTCCCTTTATTAATCTGGGGTCGCCACAGCGGAATGTTTTTATTTTTATTTCATTTTAAATTTAATTTTACGTTTTCATTAATTAATTCAGTAGCATTTGAATTTTTAGCAGTGAATCCCGTAATGGCTTCTCCAGTAGAAGAAGAGAGAGAGATTTGTCATCGAAATCTTGTAAGAATTTAATTACATTTATTGTTTGTTTTGAAAGGGATTTCCTAATACTGTATCTCAGACATTTTGCCTGTAGAGAGGAAACTCTGACCCCACAATATTGACGTCTGTCAGAGGTCATTCTGTCTGCAAATTAGGTCACATTTGTTCTGCTAGACATGATCACCATACACTGCATCAACCCTCATTTGTCTTTTTAGTTGCAAATCAATTACTGTTCATAGTGAATAATGGAAATGGAATAGTGGTAATGAATGTTTGCTGGCTTAAAATTAGGTTTATGCACTTCTTCGTGATGGTTATCCAACTATTATTCTCCTCTGATTTTAGGAATAATTTACAGTTATGGTTGGGTTTAGGGGTAGGGAATAGGTATGGATTACATTTTTGAACAAAAATGATGTTCCAGGATCAACATTGATGTTAATCCAGGATCACATCATACTTGGCAAAATCATGACGTGTATTTACAGCGCCAACCTGATTTCACCAAGTAGGACATGTTCCTGGATTAATATCTATGTTGATCCTGGAACAACATTCCAATCAGCCAATCAGAATTAAGGGATATGTTTACCGTTTATGTTAAGTTTAGGCTTACGATTAGGTTTATGCACTTCTACATGATTGTTATCCAACTATTATTACCCTCTGATTTTGGGAATAATTTATTTACACTTATGGCTGGGTTTATGGGTACATTTTTGAAGAAAAATGATGGTCCAGGATCGACATAGATGTTTATCCAGCATCACATCGTACTTGGCAAAATCATGACGTGCTTTTTTACATACTATAGAGTTTACATACTAAAAAGAATGCCATTGTAAATGTCTATAAAACAAATATGTTGTTATAATATATGCACAAAAACCGCCATCTGATACCATTACTACATTCATAACACTTTTTGGACCAAGTATTATCTTTGGAAAACACAATGGTATTAAATCAGTTGAATTAGAGAAAAATTAAGATGATTTGAAGATTAAAGACCATTTTATAATAATAAATTCAGTTACTTTGGATTTATAATTATAATAATATCTTTGAGTAAGGCATAATTGTAGTTTGTTTTAACTGTAAAATACTGGTAATGTTTTCCAGATTTCACACACAAAAAATCATTTAGAAGATTTTTGTTTGGTAAAATAACAAAGTTGCAGTGTGTATGATTACTTTTAGACACACAGGGTTCCCGCATTTTCCATGCACACCAAATTCAAGGACTTCTAAAATCATTAATAATTTTAAATCGAGCGCCTTAATTCACACCCCAGCATATGAAAGTCATGCTTAATATTTAACCTAAAATATCAATAATGATGTTTTGAATGTGCCATTTTCACAAATGTAGATCGTTTTAAACAGTCATGTTAAATAACTTTAAAACAGTTAGTTGAATTCAATACTGGTAATATTAAAATGCAGCTGCTACTGAATATATCGATAAAATGCCTTGTTTGTCAAAGTTGTATAAGTAAATTAATTTACTTACTAATTTTTTTTAGTCAGTCTTTGAAAGCAGCACAGTACAATTGCTGAAATAACGGCATAAACTTTAAATTCAAACACTTTCAAGGACCTATGTTTGTTTTAAGTACTTTCCAGGCCTTGAATTGTCTGAAATTCAAGTAATTTCATGTACTTTCAAGAAACATCATTGTCCCAGTACATTGATTCAATATATTAAACTGTTCTCTGATATCTAAATAGTAGGCATGTAACTTAGCTAGGTTTTAAATGCTGCTTATTTGTTACCACAGGAATTTCCCCTTGAATTAAAAGCTTGTTTTTGACCATATTTGGAAGGGTCATAAATATTAATGAGATCTGCTCCTGCTCTCTCTCTCTCTCTCTCTCTCTCTCTCTCTCTCTCTCTCTCTCTCGCTCTCACACACACACACAAAGCATGATGTACTCTATATATACACATGCAAATAGTAGTTCATTTGTCATTTGCCAAAAAAATTTGATACTAACAAATGGAATTGATATTTTGTCAAATGACAATTGTTTTAACTGAAGTGGAGGAGAGGTTCACATTATGAGTGAGTGATCGATAGTCAGTTAAGACTGCATTACTGTATACTATGCTATACAAATAGTTAAAGAATATAAACAGCTGTTTAAATCTAAAAGACATTTAAACAGTTCGTGTACAGTATGTGACAGGCAAAAGAGCACATATTAATAACAAATTATTTATACATATAGTTAAAAGCAAAAGTAACCTCTTATTGGGTCAGTCGGCCCATCTCGTAACCAGCAGGCCATCGCCAATTGGGCCAAATATATATATAATCATAACCATAACCATATTTCAATTCTGCATGCAATAAAAAACAGTTATATGCAATGCTGATCTGTAAAAACAATGTATACATATACATATATTAAATCTTTGGTCAAGTCTTAAAAATGGTCCTGCCCATTGCCAGTCCGCCCCTGGGCTAAATTATAATTATACCTGACAAAAAGGAAAGGCAGATGTATTAGTTGTGTCGGGTTTATAATATGAAAGCATTTCCTTTCACTTCAGCGAAATCACAGTAAGAGCGTAGTGATATGACATGATGCATAAATGTGTATTAAACACTTATATTTAGAAGTCTACATGTGTCTGTTGCCTCATTACAAGTATACATAACACATATCTTAATATACATGCTAAACTAACAGAAAGATACAGTTAAGCAGACCGTATGGCATTTCCATGTACTGAACTACTATTAGTCAGCTATGCCTACAGATATTCAGATTTTCATTTGTGTTTTTTGAAGTAATTTAGAAATTTGAGGAAGTTTTCATACCTTCATAGAATAAAACAAATATTGACCTTTTACTCAAATCCATACCCAGTTACTTCAGTAAATTTCTAATATATTGAAGAACACCTTGTACGGTAATTCTAGCACTGTACTTTTATGTAAGTGTTTTCTTTTTCTAGTTGGCACATTAGGTTGAAATGGCACGCACTGCTCTATTGTGTCTGTGCCAAACATCTAGCTTTCGATCATCCCATAATAAGCACATTAGCATGTTGTCATGGATACATGCAGAACAACACTTCATCAGCAATGAATACTGCTACTGATTATATTCTGCTTGCAGCATCACAGGAGGAAATTAATCTGCACTGATATTAAAATGTCTCTTTAATATCCTAAAATCCTGCCGTGTTCTGTGAGCCCTGATATTTTTATTCTCTGATATTTTTATTCTGTGTTTTCCTGTGACTGAATTAGCAGGCCATGGAAGCAGGCCAAGCACAACAGTTCTTCCTATTAATGTGCATCAGTCCAGTTCTGTCAGAAAACAGAGCATGAGACAAAAATGGAAAGGTAGAGAAACATGCAGCTGCTGTTTTTTTCTGTTATGATTCATGCTGCGTCTGGCAAACCATCTATCTACATCCATCCATCCGTGGAATTTATAAAATATTGTATACTATCTATATACTGTATACTAAATATTGTATATGTCTGTCTATTTATCCCTCTGTTTTTCTATCCATTCATCCAGTCATTTAATTGTTCTTTTGCTCATCCATCTGTCTATCCATTCAACCATTCGTCTGTTCATTCATCCATCTGTCCGACCATCCATCCATCCATCCGACCATCCATCTGACTCTTCATCCATCCATCCATCCATCCATCCATCCATCCATCCATCCATCCATCCATCCATCCATCCATCCATCCATCCATCCATCCATCCTATTTATGCAGAGCTTTATTAATCTGTCCATCCATCTTTTCCGCCATCCATCCATCTATTCATCCATCCATCCATCTGTCTAACCATCCATCTGACTGTCCATCAATCCATCCATCCGTCTGGTTTATGGAGAGCTTCATCTATCGATCTGACTGTCCATCCATCCATCCATCCTTTCATCCATCCATCCATCTATTATGTTTATGCAGCTCTATTTTCTACTATGTTTATCCATACGGTTTATGCAGAGCTTCATCCATCCATCTATCTATCCATTCATTCATCCATCAGTCTGAACATCCATCAATCCAACCATCCATCTATCTGATGGATCCATACTTCCTAATAATGCAGAGCTTCATCCATCCATCCATCTGTTTAAACATCCATCCATCCATAAATCTGATCATTCATCAATCCAACCATCCATTCATCCATTTATCCATCCATCCATTCGACCATCTATCCATGCATCCATCCATCCATCCATCCATCTGTTCGGCCATCCATCCATCCAACCATCCATCCGTTCTGTTTATACAGAGATTCCTCCATCCATCTGTTCATCCATTCATTCATCTGTTCGACCATTCATCAATCGACCATTCATGAATCCATCCATTCATCCATCCATTCTGTTTATGCATAGTTCATCCATCCATCTATGCGTTCGATCCATAAATCTGACTATCCATATGACCATCCATCCGACCATCAATCCATCCTGTTTATGCAGACCTTCATTCATCCATCTGTTCGACCATCCATCCATCCATCCATAAATCTGACCATCCATCCATCCATCCATCCATCCTTTTTATGCAGAGCTCCATCCATCCATCCATCCATTCGCCCATCCATCCATCCATCCAACCATCCATCTGACTGTCCATCCATCCATCTATTATGTTTCTGCAGAGCTTCCGTCCGTCCCTCCCTCCCTCCATCCTTCCATCCATCCATCTAGTTTATGCAGAGCTTCAACCATCCATCCATCCATCCATCCATCCATCTATCCATCCATCCATCCATCCATCCATCAGTTTGACCATCCACCTGACCATCCTGTTTATGCAAAGATCCATCCATCCATCCATTCATCCATCATGTTTATGCAGAGCTTCATCCATGCATCTATCCATCCATCCATCCATCCATCCATCTGGTCATCCATCCATTCTGTTTATACAGAGCTTCCATCCATCCATCTGTCTGTCTGTCCATCCATCTGTTCATCATCCATCGTCCTGTTTATGCAGTTTCATCCTTCTGTCCATCTTTCCTTCCATCCATCTATCCATCTGTTGAATTTATAAAATATTAATAAACATGATATGTGAAATAATAATATAATGCATGATATTATTTATTCTGAATATTTCTAAAAACATGTAGTAATTACCAAAGACTTTTACATGTTTTAGCTATGCTGCGTTCTGTGCTCATTCAGCAGGTAATGCGATCCTGTTAACTGTGTCGAGATGTTCAGCTTAAACCTCCGATACAGTTGTGGAGGATTGAAACAGCCTCCATATGTCGTAACGATGTGGATTTAGCTAAGATGCTTATTGCTCTGTGTTCTATATAAAGATAATGAGATCTGCCTCGAAATCTATGCGGATGGAATTGCGCAGATGAACTCCAGCCAAAATTTGGGGTGGTGAAATAATTGATTTCACCAGCGTTTTTCCACAATGAGTCTTATTGTTTTACTATTAGTTACTTGCTGTTGTGGATTTTGGGGTGTTTCCAGTTTTTATTTACCTGGTACAGAGCTGAGATCAATGTGCAAAGCGAATTAGAGCAATTAGACCGATAGCCAAATTAATAATAAAGAGAGGCTTTGTTACCCTGTAAGCTTCTTTTGAGACTATAAATTGATTTGAATGGAAAGGCTGACAGATTGATTTGTGAACTCTTTCATCACCAGTCTGTCCTTTCCTCTGTGTTATTTTGTCATGTATTGGAAGTATGCATGGGCGATGAATGTTTTAACGTCATTTGATGCATGATGTTTAAATGTCTGACTGAATTTCTTATATAAATCGTTGACAGGTCTTATTTTATAGAACTTTTAATTGACAAACATTTTTGTTATGCAGAGCATTTTCCCCACAAAAGTGCATGTTTTCAAACATATTTAGTTTGCACCGATTGGATTGTTTTTGGCCCATCTTTTATTTGAAATATAAGACAATATATGTATTTATAAAGCTTAGCAAATAAAGGTAGTGCTGTTGCTTTGTGTAAATTATAAATTTTGCTGCACCTAAAAAATTACTCACTAAAGTGCAGTCATTTTCTTTTATTGTCCAACACATTTTAGCCCAAACTAACCAACAGTTTTGTTCCTGCGCTTGATCGTGGTCTGATATCTTCCACATTTTATGAATATTAAATATTAAAATATTAGATATTAAAAACTAATTAATTATTTTGTTCTGAGAAATTCATTGGATTATTCATAAAGATGTGCAACTCATTGCTTAAATTATTAAACATCTGTACCATTATTTTTCCTATTATTGCAGATATGCCAAAATTTATTCAATATCAGATTATTAATACTGGCGGCCGTTACATCTGTGCATGCCTAATATTTAAACAACACAATAATAATGTTTTAACATCAGAGGAGTTATAAATCTATATTTAGTGAAATAACTCTTTCAGTAACTAGAAATAGAAACATTTGTTATTCTGATTAATTGTCATGTTTGAAATTTAGAAGAAATGCTATCAGACCTTTATTACTTTTATTCCAACTCAAATTTAATGAATCCTTAAAATCCATTGAAAGGTGAGAATTTTCAGGTAGCCTCTTTACAGTATATTGAATCTATAGGTTACTTTACAGGCCCATACCCAGGGGGATTCAGGTGGTTTGAAAGACCCACCCCCCACTGACAAAGGTCCAAAATTTGTCCCATACATGAGCATTTGTCCTATTTTAACTGCTAAGCTATCATAAATTGTGAAAATAACCCATCAAAGGCTTTAAGACCAAGTCATTTTTCACTACTGCTCTACTGTATTGTTGTTAAATAGAGAAGACATTTCACAAGAAACTTTTACTCTACTATTAATTACCTAATTTTAATAGTAATTAGGCTGTTGTTGTTATCCATGAATTTTTAAATGTACTTTTTACAAGAGAGGCTATGAAAATGGTTAAACTCTCTATTATTATTATTATTATTATTATTATTATTATTATTATTATTATTATTATTATTATTATTAT
>CAIGQQ010034268.1:3367235-3384971 GCA_903798035.1 Danio albolineatus | reverse complement strand
TTTTTGACCCACTTATACTATTTTTTTGCTTTTTGCTGTCATAATTTTTTTTAGCATTTTCAACTTAAATTAATTAAACTTAAAACACTGGAAGTAACTCTCCACTTTTTGCATGTTTTTTTTTTTTTTGCGTCAGATGTTTGGGTAACACTTTAGATTAGGTCACAATTCATGCTATTAACTACTGGTTTATTACTTGCCTAACAGTTTGTTGTTAGTCATAAAAGTATGATCTTATTCTGCAACCCTAATCCTACCCAAAACCTAAAACCAACTTCTACAGTACCTTACTAACTATTAAAAACCAGCTAATTAGTGGTTTATTAAGCTATGAAGCCCCGGTCACCCTACACCTTTCTCCTCATAGACATTCATTCATACGCATGCGAATGCGGCAGACTGGAAACGCAAGCTCATGCGACAAGTTTCGCAGTTGGCGAAAGTTCAAGCTTGGTGAACTCTGACCTGCGAAATCACATCATGACCAATCAAAGATCAAAACATGGCCTTTCTGGACAGTAATTTAAAATATGGACCAATCTCTCACTTTTTAAAATATTTAATCATCTTGTTTAATCCTGCCCCTTTTCCACCGTATGACGCCAAACTCTTAAAGTTAATACTGTGTATTGTGAGCTAAACTAAAGTCTTACAGATGTTTGTTCTTATTTGACAATACGTTCCCTGGGTAGTGGACTCCATTCCACCTTGATTTCATTTTGAAGGGAGCATATATGTTTTAGTAAAATGGCATTTTACTGTGTGATATGTATATTTATATTGTATTTAGGTGTATTGTGTCACGCTTTCTGCTTCTCTAGTAATGTTGTTGTGTAAACCCGTGATTGATTGCTTTGTTGAAGTGCAATATAAAAGTTTCTCCTGCTCAGCTAGAGAGCAGTGATGGAGAAGGCACTAGGGAGCAATGCACACCCAGTAGGGACCTGCTGTCAGTCAGAACACACTTCATGCATGGAGCTTCTAACGAGCTGGTTCTCTAAATCAGGTGTGTTTAATTAGAGAGACATGCAAAATATGCAGAACAGCGGAGTGTGAGGACTGCATTGAGAAGCACTGGATTAGACCATTAGTATCTTGCACAAGTGTTTCGGTAATTTTTCTATAATCTTTTAGGTTCTGCGTATTATCATTGCATCTTATGCAGCCACAGTACAACAACAGATTTCTTTGATTATTACGCCAGAATGAAAGTATAGTTCCTAGACATATTAGCCTAGAAAATAGCAGCTTTTAATTTTCTGTCAGTCTTAGTACACAATGTAAATGCAGAAGTTTCAGGCTTAAATAAGGAAAACTATCAAAACTCTGTGGTTGTTTTAGATGCTAATGGTCCAATTGGATTCAATAATCTATGCTAAGCTAAAAGTGTCAAAACCAATTGTCTGAATGGATTCAAAAGTTGTCAAACTAAACTAAAGAGTTTATCATTAGGGGAGCTGTAAAATGAGATTATTTCCAAAAAAGTGAAGTATTCCTTTAATGGCCTGTTTCCACTGAGTTGTATGGTATGATACGGTACGGTATGGTTTGATATACTTTTATGTTCATTTTCAGTGTCAAAAAGTACCAAAAAGTGATCTGTACCGTACCACTTTTTCGGTACCCTTTCTAAAGGGTACCTAGAATAACAAAAGGGTACCAAAAGTCAGAGCGAGACACGCAGCTGAACGCTATTAGTTTACAGAGATACACGTGTGCACAAACCAGGAGAATAGAAACAAAGGAAGTGACATTTTTAAGCTGAGTACATCGTAACACATATACACACACATTACATCATAATAATATAGACATATAATAACGAGCCATGGTTGACCCTAGCTCAAACAAACTTTGTCATTGTCTTTATGAACGGCCACAAAGCCAGGAAGAGCACAATCTGCCATGTGTCCTGTTGTTGTTTATGAGGCCGTCTAAGCGCGAGTGGTTTCACTTTCTCCAGACTCTTTCTCTAGCTTGCGTTCGCCACACGTCTACATTTAAAATAATAACTTGAGCTCATGATAATAACATCTTCGTGATTATTGAAGATTACCACTCAGTGGAAACGGGCCAATATCAGAGCTTAAAAACTAAGATTGAAACCTGATTAACTTATTAAATTACATAATAACATTAAATACATTATATATGTGTACACCCCTCACAAATCTATCTTTTAAATAATATTTTTAATAGGAAGCTTTACAATATTATATTTGTGCATATTAGATTAGTCAGTACTGAAGCCCAATCTGGAGCTAATCTAACAAAATAACTCATAATAATGGTCCAAAAACTAATTTATATGTTATAGAAAAATAATAAATACAAATTTTAAAAAAGGAAAAATCAAGAGAAGCAAAAACATTAGAAAATTTTAGTTGACATTTTTTTAGTTTGTAATTGTTTTTGCAATATTTTGCTTGAATTAAAGTGTATTATCTTTCAATTTCTTAGTAGAAAATATATAAATAAACAAGTAAAATAAGATATACATGCACATCAGCAACAACGTACATGTAGGGAGGGATCCTTCCGATTTTAGGTTAACAGAAAAGTTCAGGTTGGTCTGAAACTTTTCTGAGAATGAAATAAATTGTTCAATTTTCTGATTTACAAATGTGGTAATTTGCTCCATTTTATAAATTTCCATTGTAATTTCCATCCATGCGTTTAAGGTAGGACTTTCATGTGACAACCATTTTTCGGTAATGCTCTTTTTGACAGCCAACAACAAAATATTCATTAAATACTTATCTTTTTTTTTCAACCATTCCTGAGGTATATGTCCAAAAAATAGAATCAAAGGGAATCACAGATTCAAAGTATTTTGTAAGGCATTGTGTATTTCTTTCCAATATTTTTTAATAACCGAGCAGTTCCAGAAAATGTGATGGCCAGCATGATATGATTTCTGGGAGGGTGTGATAAAAAATCTTATTAAACTCTTGCAAACAAATTCCCTTTATTTCTGTGATTTAGAACATTTCCGTTGATACCTCCATATTTTGTCCATTCATCCTCAGTTATAACTAAAATATTATTTTAATAAATATATCTGTTTAATAAATCTATTTTGTTTAAATGCACCGCCCATATTCACTGAGAAATGGATAAAAATATTGATGATGTGAAGTTCTAGAGGGAGGGTGTTCCACAGTTTTGGACCTGCCACTGAAAATGAAGTGACAAAGCATGAATGGTTCTCGAGACCTACCTGAGCTCAAACTCCCCTCTCGCCCTGCAAACGGGAGGGAGCCCCAGGCTCAAGGATCTTATGAGCTCAGGGCTCTCTCCCGGGACAGCATGCCAAACAAGCTTTATAATCAATTATCAGCTAAGTGTGAACTCTTGAAATGGCTAAAATGTGGGAAAAAGCTAAGATAATTTGAGGGTAAACCATTAGGCAGGTTGCAAAACACAAAACATTCTGTCTTCGTTCAGAGACAGAAAATTCTGTGACAGCCAAAGTTTGATGTCAACTAAACGTCCGTGCAAAGATTTTAGTGTACCTGAAGATTCTGAAGCAACAGGGAGATAGATTTGAACACCGCCAGCATATAGGAGACGTTATAATTTATCATGATTGACCCTAACAGCAGCATGTATAATGAAAATAAAACAGGGCCCAAAATTGAACCTTGTAGAACACCAGAAGTCAATGAAGCAGGAAGGAGAAGTGACATTACATTACCAACTGTAACTGAGAAACTACGACCAGTTAAACATATGCACGTATGTTGTCATGACTTTTTGATGGGATATATTTAGTGAAATACTACAGGGCAATACATTTCCAGCTATACAAACATACATTTCTGAAAAGACCTTATGTTAACATATAAAATAATACACCTAAATAACACACAACACACAGATTAGGCATAAAATATCTTTACTTTAAAATATCCTCTTTGAAAACAGCAGAACAGTGTATATGGCTGAACAATATTGCTTCGCGTAGCCCTCGAGTTCAAGTAAAGTACATTCAGTAACACATTGAACAATATATTGTCAAACCCATTCTCTTTATAAATGCATAACATAAGACATGACCCTCTGGTCCCAGTGCTTGAGAGTAGCCGAAAACCTGCGAGATTCATCCACAATGGCATATTGTTTTCTATTAAGACTCTCTGTTTTGCTTGTGCATCGCTTTGCAGTACAAACTAATAAAGCATTCAGCAAAACTACACAAACGGCACATTAAGGAATCATATAGGGGTTTCATGCAGTTATTGCTAGTACTTCTTTTTAAGCTAAAACCTTGTGCATAGCAATTGCTATAATATAAATGACATCTTCTATAGACACACACACAAATAAATGCACGATCTGAGGCACAAACACTCCCAAATAAAATCAAAGCTGCTCTGATTGTATGGTATGTTTTAGATTTTTGTGCGTGGCTTCCCGCTTGCGATGGGGATTTTCTGTATCTTGCATCCTCATAGTAATGTGCATTGGGATTCATTAAGCTCTGGCACTGCTGAGACAGCCAGAGATTAAAAGCCCGGCAGGGAAGGACAGCAGCGGTCGGCACAGATGGCATCTGGTCGGGTATCCGGCTGTACCCCTGCCATTTAAGCCGAGGTGCAAGCTAGGTCTCTAGAGCAATATAAACATACTTAAATACCCCCGTTTATATATTAAATTCCTTATGTATGCATTAGTTCTCCTGCTCCGTTTGTCAGTGCATCACATGTAAATCAGAGCTTGGTAAAATAATTGGCACACAGACAGTCTAAATCCAGATTATTCAAGCATTTGCATTAATAATAATATAAAAGAGAGAATCAAGCAGACATGTAGAGGGACAGCACTGGAAAAATGATTTTCTTACTTAGTATTTATGCCTTGTTTTCCAGTATAAAACATTCAGAGTATTCAAGATTATTCAAGAAGTAATATGACGACAGCATGTTATTGCATATGTTAATAATACCAGCATTTCTACTCATATTGTTGTATTTCAATTTAAACATTTATTTATTATATTAGAATCAAAGACAAAACCAGCCTGGGTATATTTTTGTCAATAGATACGTTGTATGGGTCAAAATACATGATTTTACAGAAATCATTAGAGTGTTAAGTAAAGATCATGTTTCATAAAGATTTTTGTAAATGTATTATTATAAATATATCAAAACTTAGTTTTTGATTAGTAATGTCCACTTAATGTAGCACTTAATGTAGACCGTTTTTAAAGATTTCTCAGATATTTATACAAATTATGATCATTTTCCAGATCCCGCCCTACATATTTCAGATTTCCAGTACACATTCCAGATTTTTTCAGCCCAAAATAGTAATTAAATAGTCTTAATGGACCCTTTTCACATGTCTGGGTTTCTCAGTAGCAGATGTCATCATAGTTGGGTAAATTAAAGCGTTGTGAATGGGAGAAAACAACTAATAATTATTTTTACAATCCAATTAGCTGAAGTAATAAAAGAAAAAGGAAGAAAATTGTGTGAGGTTGATAATGGGAGACAGAAGAGAGAATAACATCAGATGTACTGTCCTGCCTCATAGACGTTGCATTAGAAACACCCCACACAAGCTGTAATTTGTTTTTTGTAATGTGATGCAAAGATGACATAATACATACGTAAATGCATACAACTATACATACGTTTAAAAACGAAAAAAATCTAAATATTAAAAACTTTCTAGGATTTCAAATTAGGATGAACGCTAAACACGTCATGCAGGCTTGTGAAAAGGGTCCATAATGAAAAATGTATTTATTCAGCTTTCAGATTATGTCAGAATTTAAGTATCCAAAAAATTGACGCTTATGTTTTTGCAGCCTGATCTCACGAGGAAACGTAACTATTTTAGGTTTTGTCAGTTTAGTGACTAGTTTGTACGAATTCGCATGAGTTCAGTCGTATGAAAATGTACGATTTTAAAAAGTAGGCGTTGCACCCAACAAATTTTACTAAATTGCATGAATGAGATCGTACGAATTCATACGAATTAGCCACTAAATCAAAAAGTTACGTATTGCCGTGAGATGGTGTTTGTTTTTGTGGTCCAGGGTCACATTTATTGCGGCGCTACTTGCTCTATCTCTGTAATTATTTGCCAGATTTACTACAAACATCAAAGATTTTGCTAAAAATTATCTAAATTATGTGTTTTTTTTCCAACACAGAACATAGATAGTACAACAGAAATAGACCAATAAAGTTTTTTACACTCCAATCAGTTAAAAATGATGCCTGCAAACAATTTTGTAGACGTCTAAACGTAGTCAGCTTGGCTAAAACAAGGCTAAACTTGGGCTGTCAGTGAAAATCTAATAGACTTCTAATGGCCCATTTCCACTGAGTCATCACATAGCCAGATTAGACAGACTTTATATGTGCAGTAGTCATTCATTTCTGTTTATTTGATGACTAGTAACCACACCTCCTTGTTTTAGCCAAGACGACTATATGTAGACGTCTATTAGACATCTATTAGACATCTTTTAAAAACAAAAAAAGCTTGCTGAGATATTTCTGACCCCAGTGACATTTTAGTTTTAAAGTATAAAATAAAACTGATGCAAAAAACATGACTTTAATGATTTTGAATTGGAGTTGTATCTTTTTACTGAAGGTGCTGCAGTTACTGTTATCACAATGGATTAATATAGTCTACATTGATGATTTCAATGAAAGGTACATTCAGATTTCTGACGTTTTCTCTTGCTATTCTGAGTTAATCGTAATTCTGAATTTCTGTCAATATATTAACTCAGATTTTTTGTAAATCCAGTCAATTCTGACTCGTTACCAATGTATTTATTTAACAATTCAAACTTTTAAAAATTATTTATGGCTACACAGGGGCTCAGTGATTAGCACTGTAAACTCAGAGCAAGAAGGTTGCTGGTTTGGTTCTCCCCGTGTTCGTGTGGGTTTCCTCCGGGTGCTCCGGTCTCCCCCACAGTCCAAACACATACGCAATAGGTGAATTGAATAAATTAAATTGGCCGTAGTGCGTGTGTGTGTAAATGAGAGTGTATGGATGCTTCTCAGTACTGGGTTGCAGCCGGAAGGGCATCCGTATAAAAAAAATGCTGGATAAGTTGGCGGTTCATTCCGCTGTGGCGACTCTTGATGAATAAATGGACTAAATTGAAGATAAATGAATGATAGGATAATAGCTTGACAGTAAGTTGAGAGGTTGGAGGGAGAAAGGGGGCAGGATCAGGAAAATGCACTGCCCACAATCCTATCTGAATGAATCTATCATAATTTTACTATTAAAATGTCAGGGTTTTTTTTTCTTTCTCTGAATTGTGATGAAATAACATCAGAATATGAGGTTAAACATTTCAATATACATCATTTATAAAATCCTATACCAGAAATCTGGAAAACAAGACTTCAATATTAAGTATGAAAGTACCATTTTTTTTTGCGCATGTTTCCCTGCAGAGCCTCTTGACTCTCCAGACAGCACATCTGGTGTTCTGGACATCTGGCAGGAGCCCAGCGTCGCTGCGTGGAGGGTGAAGGAGCTCTGAGGGGCCCCGCGTCTGCATATCCCACTACAGAAGACAGGGAGGGGACGGCAGACTCAGAGAGGCCCTTCATTTAAAAGACGCACGCACCACACGACCCTTCAGCGGCTGAGGAGGACGATAGTTGTTCACCATACAGCAGGCCTTTTCTCCATCACCAGAGAAAAGCAGAGAGCGAAATTTCTCCATCTGCATAGGAAGACACAAAAAGGTGAGTTTTCAGCATTTATTATTGCTTGCACATTGTATAAAATATGGTTCTCACCTAAATTTTTAAGTTGAACCAATTTAATTAGAACATTTTCACTTACATGAATTAAGCTGACTTAAAAAATCAAGTTAAAATTGGTTATACTTAAAAAATAAGTTGAAACCTGCTTAACTTAAAATAAAGTTAAAGTAACGTGAAACATACGTTATATGACTTTTTATTGTCATTATTTACAGTGCAAACATCACCAACAAAAAGTCAAACATTTACACACCACTTTAAAGTATCTGCAAAATGTTCATTATTTTAATATACAGTAATGAGAAAGATAAATTTCCTCCGGGTGCTCCGGTTTCCCCCACAGTCCAAAGACATGCGGTACAGGTGAATTGGGTAAGCTAAATTGTCCATAGTGTATGTGTGTGAATGAGAATGTATGAATGTGTTTCCCAGAGATGGGTTGTGGCTGGAAGGGCATCCGCTGCGTAAAACAAATGCTGGATAAGTTGGCGGTTCAATCCGCTGTGGCGACCCCGGATTAATAAAGGGACTAAGCCGAAAAGAAAATGAATGAATGAATGAATGAGAAAGATAAAATCAAATGTGCATTATTTTTATTTAGTACTGGCTTGAATAAGATGTTTCACATAAAAGATGTTTACATACAGACCATGAGAGGAATTACAAAACAACATCAAATTGCATCAAAAAAATATGCTAATCGATTTTTGATGTCAAAACCTTAACGTCTATTTGACATCCACACATTGATCCACCAAAATAACGACCCAAAGAGTATATACTGAAAGCTTCGATCCAAATTTACACTGGATTTTGTAAACTACAATGCTTGGTTGATGTCAAAATTATGTCAAATTGACATCTAACATTACGGTCAAAAAATAAATGTTTTTGGCACCAATTTTAGATGTCAATTTGATGTCATTTGAACATCAAGTCAGTTCACATCAAAGAATTTTAATGTCATTTTGGCATCAAGATGCCCACTTGGATATGCTCCAGAAGGAAAACACGCTGCATTAAGGGCCCGGGTGAAAACGTTTCATCCGAACGGAGATCAGTTTTTCTTATTTTGCCTAGATATGTAGATTTTAACTTGATTTTACATCGTTTTTATCTCTTGTGTACAATCATGCTTCATTGGACTCGAACCCGAGCACTCTGCATCACACCATACTGTATAAAGTGAGCTATAAACAAACAAACAACACCAGAAATGTTGACCATATGGAGATAGAAATGTGACACAAACTTATAGACAGTGTTAATTTGTTTTGTGGTATATATTTGGTGTATCCTTTGAAGTAATCCTTCATCTTTCAGATTATAAAGATTGTTTGACATGCTGTCCCGGGAGAGAGCCCTTAGCTCATAAGGTCCTCGAGCCCAGGGTTCCCTCCCGTTTTCAAGGCGAGAAGAGAGTTTGAGCTCAGGTAGAACTCGAGAACTCCCCTGCTGTAGTAGCTAATGAACATGCTAATAGTAGCTAATGAATGCTCTTAAGAGATTACTACTTACTTGTCTATGGTGCCGATTTGGCTTAGTCTATTAACTTAATTTGCATGTTTTTGGATGGTGGGAGGAAACCGGGGAAACCCACGTGAGCACGGGGAGAAAGTGTAAACTCCGCACAGAAATGTCGGCTGGCTTGGTAAAGACTAGAACCAGTGACGTTCTTGCTGTTAGGCAACAGTGCTAACCACTGGGCCACCGTGCCACCCATCTAGGAAAGGAGGAGGAGTAGGGATAGAAGGGGGGATTCTTCAAAACGAAGATGGCTGTGATATGGAGCTTAGTGTATTTATAGTGGCTTAGGAATCGTCTGATTGGTGAATCATAAATTGATTAATGCGGGACCAGCTGCATGCAATCATCAGCACATGATCCTCTCGAAATTAGTTTATAAATAAACTTCACATCTTATTCAGGTCAGTTCTAAATAAAAATTACCACACATTTTGTTTGCTATTTCATATTTTGGTAAAATAATTAACATTTTTCAATTATTGCTAGGCATTTGTACAATTTTGACTTCAACCGGGTTCACATTTGCATGTTTGAAACACGTTTTATCCGAAGCTAATTGCATTGCATTGAAGTTACACGCTTGATCAGTTCTTGCTTTCCCTGGGAATCCAACCCACAACCTTGCTGTTGTTAATATTCTGCTCTAGTATTTCATATAGGAAAGCTTTCATAGTACTGAGAACTTGTTAAACTATAACTGTCCTAAATTTACTTATTTCTGGTGATTCTGCAGTTTTTTGGTTGGTTTAGTTTCATTTATATTGATAAAGTCAATTATTCAACAGGCAGCAGGAAAAGGAGGTTTTGTGCACATTACAAGCCTGGGAAACATTTGACCGGGTCGTGCTAGTTTTCACAAAAGCACTAGATGCTGAGCAGAGAGCTAAAAAATAACTGAGGATGACTAGATGGGTTTTGATTAGTTGTGATCAGTTGTGTCAGATAATAATAATAATATATTTTTATTGTTCTTTTAAAGCTTAATTCTCAAAGCGCTTTGCACTTAAAAATAAAAGGATTGCAGAAAATATATTTATGCAGAGGATAAGAATTTTATAAATACAAAATAAAACAAGTCAGAAACATTGTAAATATTCAAATCGATCAAACACATACATATACAGTTCATATGCACACATAAAATACACCTTACAAATAGGCAAGTCTAAAAAATTACTACGTTTTGTTCTAAAAAAAAATGAAGGAAGATCTGAATGACAATATTGAGTTTTCAGATTGACTTCACGTTTTCAGATTGGATCAGTTGTTTAGTTTTGAAACATTTCCCAAAGTTTTACATCTGAAAGATTAGTTTTTTATCTTTATGAATAAAAGGTTTGTATTGCTCTTTGTGTTGCTATTATAATATGAAACCGTATTCCAATTTAAAGATTTTTTTTTCAAAGGAATGTTATAAAGTTGAACTTCAAATATTTCCTTCATCCATGTTGTTCAACATTTGTAGGATAAATGTATATATACATATATATAGGCTTTTTAAATTTGTTTTGTTTAAAAGATTTCATTAAAATTTTTATTCTTCTATGTATGTGTGTGTATATACAGATGAAGTCAGAATTCTTAGCCCTCTTTTTAATTTTTTTGTTCTTTTAAAAATATTTCTTAAGCGATGTTTAACAGAGCAAGGAAATTTTCACAGTGTGTCTGATAATATTTCGTCTTTTGGAGAAAGTCCTATTTGTTTTATTTTGGTTAGAATAAAAACAGTTTTTAATTTTTTAAAGGCCATTTTAAGGTCAAAATTATTAGCCCCCTTTTTTGATTGTCTACACTCTCAAAAATTAAGGTACAGGAGCTGTCACTGGGGCAGTACCTTTTCAAAAGGTACATATTTGTACCCAAAGAGTCCACAGTGGTACTTCAAAGGTGCATATTAGTGCCTAAATGTACCTAAAAAGTACCTTTGAGGTACCATTATGGACCCTTCAGGTACAAATATGTACCTTTTGTAAAGGTACTGCCCCAGTGGCAGCTCATGTACCTTTATTTCTGAGAGTGTACAGAACAAACCATCATTATCCAATAACTTGCCTAATTACCCTAAACTCCCTAGTTAACCTAATTAACCTAGTTAAGTCTTTAAATGTCATTTTAAGCTGTATAGAAGTGCTGAACACACAGTGCTGAACATTAATGAGTACGTCCAATTTTGAAAGTAAATACTTTTATCCATTCTCAGTGAATTTATAGGTCATATGTTTTAGTGCTTTTGAATATAAACAGATGTAGTAAACAAATATATTTATTAAAATAATATTTTAATCAATAACATCTTTAGCAATAGAAAGATAATACAATTAAAATATTGGAAAGATTGGAAAAAATTCTAAATTTCAACAAAATTTTATAAACTTTTTGTTTCTCTTTTTTGTTAATGGAAAACATAAATTTGGGTGAACAAATTTGTTTTGTTTGATTACTTCCAGATTTAGCTTCAGCTGATTCCGACTAATCTAATATACTGTACGTATAATATTGTAAAGCATCCTAAACAAAATATTAATTTAAATGAGAGATTTGTGAGGCCTGTATTATATGTTGAACACTGTATGTATATTTGTGTGTGTGTGTGTGTGTGTGTGTGTGTGTGTTGAGCAGCACCTGTGCAGAGCTGACGCTGATGGAGTGTTTGCAGACGATCCAGGTGACGCTCTCCAGCAGCGGTGGTGTGGTCAAAGAGCCCAGGTATGTCCAGTAGTCCAGAGAACTGGGCAGCAACACGCTCGGGTCAAAGTTGGGGAAGGTGGTTTGCTTTCCCTGAAACACACACATGTGAAGATGATCTGATTAGAGGTTATTACTATAAAAATGACAACATTATCTGTAGATGTGCTGTACCTTGGACTTGATAGCATCCATAGCATCCAGGATTTTCTGGAGTTTAGGATTGTCTGCACCAATCTGCAAAACATGTACAGTATGGTACAAAATATCTCTACTGTGAATGTTGAATATATTGCAGATGTTGGACAACATAATGTACTTTTGAAGGTTTTTCAGGCGAGGAATGTAGTTGTTTTGATTGCAATTATGCAGTTTATTTAGAAGGATAGTGCCTATTTTAAGTATTTATAATTTCTGAGATACATCGGCATCCTTCAGCATGTCATTGAGCAGAGCAATGGACGTTCCACCACAAGATAATAAGCCCTTAGAGGAGAAAAGATCTGTGTATTTTCAAACTACAGCTGATCAAATCATTATAACGTTTGTGAGTGACATTCTAAGTCGATCTCTCTCTTTTGTATGTTGTAGTGCTGTATACCATAGTAATTGTAGTGTATTGAGTGCGAGGTGGAACTCACATATCAAGAATGTATTTTGTGTTGGATCCTCTTTGTATAACCCTGACTATAACTTTTTGGTTGGCCATCTGTTTGCTTCAAACACATCTCCCGTTTTCGTTACTACAGACTTGTTTAGTAAAAAGAAAGAAAGAAGAAATTCCTGCATGTGTTTAGCATCAGCATTTAGCGCTGCTTTGGTTTTTCAAGGTTAATTATTGTGATCTCCCGATTGCAACAGAGAAATACTGGGAAATCTCTGTAGACTGATGGCATTTCATGTCGTTCAGCCTTATAGTCTTAAAATGACAAAAAAAATCACCTGTTTTGTCATCACTTTAGACATTATGCTAGAGAATCATTCAAACACTAGCTTTAAAGTGACTTTGGTGAAGTAGCAATAGTTTCTGCTGTTCAGTTTCAGCTGCAGATGTGAATGAATGGCGGAAGAAAGTAGTTCCTCTTACAAAAGGGTTTTTAGACTCTCTGTGTTTGATTTTCTTTTTTCTATACACGATTATGCCTTAGAACTGTTATATGAACGCAGTATCGTATAGCAATATATCGTCACTGGTGGGACACTGTGGGCATATGTACAGCCATATTGCACTGCTACTCGTGTGATATTGCTTTTCTTTCATTTTAGTGCAAACATTGTGAAAAGAATGCAACTAATGTACAATAATTAGTTTATTCATTTATTTTTATTATTAATTATTTAACTTTTTTATATATCATTTAAAAATATTTCGCATTTTATTTTAGCATAGAAATATAAGCAAAAGTGATGCAGCAGTTATACTTCATAACTAGCTTAAAAATAAGTCCCCAAAATTAAATAAGCCCTTGCACAAACCTTCAGAAAAACCCCGACCACAGCAAGACCATCAGGCTTATCAACTGCTTCATTAAAACTGGGATATTTAGTGTTCCAGTGGACCAGATGGAGCTATAGTTGAAAGTAAAACAAGCATTAATATTTCATTATCAAAAGAAAACCTCCGGCGTCTTCATTGTGTCAGTACTGGGAGCGTTTCAGACCTCGGCTGGGTAACATTTGCCGTTGACTGTGTGTTCGGAGCCCTTGTCGTCTGCAGATCCCCAGTGGAAGTGAAACTGTTTGAGTCTGTATGTGCCTGTGACCGGGCCTCCAGTCAGAGCTGAAACACACAATAAATCAGAACCGTCATGCTCCGTATCATACACTCGGGCAAACCTGTTATGCTGGGGTTTTTTTTTTTGCCAAAGTTCAATGTGAATAACACTTCAGTGCAATGTTTGCGTGAGATTTCCCACAGTTATGTGGCAAAACCGCTTTGTCACTGTAAAGCAAAGCTGCATTGACATTTTCACATTTCTTTTTAGGCATTACGCCTGCAGCAACAAAGACTATAAATTACACTCAAAAAATGCTTTGCTGTTTGTTCGAACCACTTATTAGAAATGAGCTGAAACAACACAATCCTTGAGTTTTTTTTTTGGGACAACTTAATTGTTTTATGTTCAATCCACTCACATTTGTTAAAATAATGTAGAATTACTTAATCGATTTGTGTTGGGACAACATAAATAAACATTTTACAGTGTATATATACTTAGAAAATTATTTTTGCTGTTTGTTTAAACTACTTATTTAAATTAGCTGAAACACAATTCTTGAGATTTTTTTTAGGACGACTTAATTGTTTTATGTTCAACACACTTCAATTTGTTAATTAACTTAATCGGTTTGTGTTGGGACGATTGTGCGGAAACCAGCATTTTTTTACAGTGTATAAATAAGTGTAAACTATAAAACTTAATGTGTGCAAACTTGCTATTTAAAGCTGCAACATTCTAGTAAAGACGTGGGTTAATGTTTAACTATCTAGTTAGAGCAAACACAACTTTGGAAATGCTTTGCAGAACAAGCATGTGTGACCCTGGACCACGAAACCAGTTGAATGTGTGAAATTGAGATGTATACATCACCTGAAAGCTGAATAAATGAGCTTTCATTGATGTACTGGATGGTTTGTTATGGTTTGGACAATATTTGGCTGAGATGCAACTATTTTAAAGCCTGAATTAAATACTGAGAAAACTGCCTTCAAAGTTGTTCAGAATGAAGTGATTATTAGCTGCAGTGCACATACAGCAGGGAAAGTCATGTTAATAATGTTTTTTCCTGGGAATAATATTTCTAAAGGAGCTGTTGACATGGAAATTGAACCAGATTTTGGTAAAAAAAAAAAAAAATACAAATATAAAAATGAAACAAACAATCTGAAAGATGAGTTCTGTGTAATAACAATGGAATAACACAAGGGGAAAGCACTGAACTACTGAAATTTATTTAATACTTTATATAACAGGCTTTTTTTGTTGATGGCAGCTTAAAGACGCATCTCATATGGAGAATCAGAATCAGAATCAGAATCAGAATCAGAAAGAGCTTTATTGCCAGGTATGTTCACACATACGAGGAATTTGTTTTCGTGACAGAGCTTCTACAGTGCAACAGAATTACAGAGACAGGACAAAAAACAGAAAATAAATATATTCAAAAAAATAGAAGTAAGTGTTAAATGCAAATATACAAATGGACAAGTGTATGTACAGTGTATTACTATATACAACATTATATGTGCAGCTGTTGAAATGAATGAAATGAAATGCATTGCTCAGGTGTGAGCCTTTCACAGACTTCAACAGAGTGTAAAAATCTTGATGGTTCTGTGGGTCTCGTCTATCAAATCTGAGCTTTATTTTGTATTTTATATTGGATTCAGGTCCAATTCTACAGCTTGATTATCTTTCACTGAAAGCATTTGAGAGTTTCCTTGGCTGTGTTTTGGGTTGTCTTGCTGAAATTTCCACCCTGGTTTTTATCTTTATCATCCTGCTAATGTAGATGTTGGACTGAAGCAGCTAATATTCATTTACAATGATGAAGAGCAGAGGGTTGCTAAAGAACTACTGAGAGATTTCAGCTGCCGTCTGGGCTTTCACTGTCTTTCTACACCTCCCTTTCTTCGTGTGTTCAATATTTTTTTTTCCTGCATCTTTTATTTTTCAATATGCATAACTTAATTATAAACTAATTAGATTTTTTTTGCATATATAGATTTCTTCGCATATATGGAAGTCAATGGTACCTTTAGAAATATGTTTTTTCAGAAAAATGGTGACGTGTTCAATACTTCTTTCCCTCACTGTATACAATAAAAAATAGATTTTAAATATTTACAGTAGAGAATTTGCTAAATGTATCTTCATGAAGCAATGTCTTTATTTGATATTGTAATAATTTTAGATCTTTTTGACCCATGCAGTGTATTTTTGGCTATTGACAAAAATACTCTGTACCTGTGTCTTTATTATGATATTGTAATTTATTATTATATTACAATGACTGCAATAAAAGTTAGAAATGAAGGCAAAAGAAGTAATCAAACAAGAAAAAAAAGAATAAAAATACGTATATAATAATTCCTTATCTAATGGAGTATATAAATATACATTTCTGTGCATGAAATGGTATTATAAATATGAGTATAGAACGACTAGCTTTAGAAAAGAAATAAAAAATAGTAAAGGGATTGTTAGTGTTAAAATTAAAAGTAATTTTGAATATAAATAGACAAAAGAAACTAGTTATTTTTTATATATGATAATAATGATGATGATAATATAATAATGATGATAACGATAATAATAATAATAATAATATAATGCTGATAATAATAATATTAATAATGAGGATGATGATGATAATAATAATAATCTAATGATAATAATAATGCTGATAATAATGCTTATAATAATAATAATAATAATAATAATAATAATACAGAATAGAATATAGATTTGCAATTTTGTTTTTCTTATAAAAAGGTTGAATTATTTGATTATATTACGTATATATAAAAAAATATTTATTATTATACATTATTATATTTTTATATTAGGTATAAAAGGTAATAAATATTAGCCTGGAAAGTTATAGAGATAGAAAATAGATTAGAAAGTGATATATGTACCTGTGCAACTTAGGTATTTATTATTATAATGAAATCTAATACGATATTACAATGACTGCAATAGAAGTAATCAATCAAAAAAATAACAAAAATCTGTATATAATAATTCCTTGTCCAATGGAGCAAATAAATGCATAATTATGAACATATAAATGATATTATAAATATAAGTATAGAAAGACTAGATTTCAGACTTAGATTTTTTTAAAGGAAAAATAGAAATAAGAAAATAGAAAAGGGATCGTTAGTGTTAAGAGAATAAAAAAGATAAAATATTATTATACATTATTATATTTTTATATTAGGTATAAAAGGTTAATAAATATAAGGTTGAAAGTGATAGTTATAAAAACAGATTATGAAGTGATAAAAATAGAATATCAGAATTTAAATAATAGAATTTTAATTAAAAATAGAATATAAAAAAGAAAGTGAGAGTGATTATAACACGTTTTTTTAAAGAAGATGTGAAAGTGATAGTGTTTCAGCTCCAGAGCAGTTTTTTTCCCTGTTATGTAACTCGTCCTTCTACATAATCTAGCTGAACATGAAGAACCTTCAAAAGGAAGCTCACGACTAACATTGAGGCAGTTCAGAGTGAGTGTTTTATAAAAAAAATAAAAAAAATAAAAAATGAAGAAGCGTCACACACTTGATTTGTTGTCGTCGTCAGCGAAGGTCACTTGGAAAGAGTGTCCATTGTTCAGGATGTCCATAGATGTGGACGGGTCATACTTCAGTTTCAGAGGAGTCAGCTTTTCATCATAGGATGTTTCTGAGCTCTTAATGTCTATTGGAGACTGACGAGAGCCGTTCGCTATCGGGAAGCTCTTACCCCAGTTGTCTGGTCCTGCAGGGGAAAGTGAAATAGAGGTTAAACAGCATTTACAGTGAAGCATGTGATACTGTAATTATTTAATAACCTAATTTTACATATTTAAATTTTTCAGAAGGTTTAATTATAGTCTTATTAGTCTTGTAATAATTAGATAATAATTATGATCAAATATTGTTAATGTAATAATTAGGATCATAATATTATAATAGACATTAAAGTCAAAGTATCAATTTCAATAATTGTGTGTGTGTGTGTGTGTGTGTGTGTGTGTGTGTGTGTGTGTGTGT
>CAIGQQ010034268.1:3356549-3367225 GCA_903798035.1 Danio albolineatus | reverse complement strand
TGTGTGTGTGTGTGTGTGTGTGTGTGTGTGTGTGTGTGTGTGTGTGTGTGTGTGTGTATATAAGCAAGTAATCATTAAAAAAAAAATAATAAAGTTTTAATAATAATAGTTAATTCATCCTTGTCTTTTAAGTAATTTATTTATAAATTATGATTAAAAGTCTAAAATTAATAAGAATTTTCCAATATTTTGGCTTTATGCAAACCTTTTATTAACTGTAATGTTTTAATAAATAAGGGATCAAACAAAACCATGCAATAGTAACATGGATAATAGACATTTAACTATAATTAATGGTTTTAATAATTAACTATGTTCAAATTATTGAATAAAATAAACAGTAATAAAAAAGTAATTATGAAATGCAAAATTACTTTTCAGTAATAACATTATTAGTAATGATAATAATAATAATAATAATAATAATAATAATAATAATAATAAAGTTTTAATAATAATACTAGTTCTGAAATAGAATATTCTCCCATCCTTGCCTATTAAGTAATATATAAATTATTAATTCAAGTCGTTTTTTTTAAATTAATATTAACGTTCCAATATTTTGGTTTAAACAACCATTTAATAACTTACGTTATAACAATTAAAAGATCAATTTAAATAATTCAGTAATAATAATATAAATATAAATAAGTATAACTAAATAATAAAAAAAATTAATTGCAGTTTAAATTATTGAATAAAATGAACAATAATAAAACAAGTAATCATAAAATGCAAAAATACACTTATTAGTTAGTTAGTTAGTTAGTTAGTTAGTTAACTTTATTTGTCACCGTAGGGAGATTTCATTTGCAGCATACACTCACAGAGACTTCTGGCTTTTCACATTAATTATGGCTAAATAATAATAATAAAGATTTTTATTAATAATAGTTTTGAAATATTATATTCTTGCATCCTTGCCTTTAGGGCGAATGAATGAATGAATGAATGAATGAATGAAACTTTTAATGTGCAAATAATTGCGCATAAAATTTCAGACAAAATAGAAGAAAAAAAGATCGGCAGCCTATAGCCAAACACGTGCATTAGGATTGCGCAGTGTACACTGCTCTATAAACTCCGTATTTAGGGAAACACGGAGGAAATACAGCTCTACTTTCAACACAAACATTATACGCATCAACATAATTAATTTCCCTCTCCTTCTTGCTCAAAAATGTTCATTATGTACTTGTCACACTATTGCTGACTGTGCAGAAGACAAGGTGAACATGTCTTAGTTGCTTAAGAGGACAAATGCAGTTACTGATGAAAGCAGAGAACATGTCATTCATTATACATACATAAACACACACCACAGAATCAGCTATATGGATAATAAATATGATAATCGTACCGTTATCCGCCGCGTATCCCCAGTGTTGAGCCATTCCGCCAGCTGTGCTGCAGTCCTCAAGTGTCCTGAAACACTGTCAGTGTCCTCACACAGATGAGCTGTGGTTTATATAGCTGCTGTTTGTCCACATGACCGTACATTAAGTGTGATCAGCAGGAGGAGCCGCGCGTGCGATCAATAATGCGCGCTCTCCGTCCCTCACGCGCGCGCTCGCTTTCTCTGCTTTGGAATGCGCGGTTCCATCATTAGGAATCTGCGCGCTGCTGCTTTGATCTACAGATACACCGACATTCGACACACGTTCTAAACACTCTGCGATTGCGCAATCGGAGACTTGTGGCGCGCCTGGTCCTGATGACGTCGATGACGGTGTGACATAGTTATGACAATGAGTGCGGTAATGATTCATCATCACTGTGAACGAGCCGCGCGCGGACTCAATGGCAGTTTACGCAACACTGCGCTGCTTTGGCTAATATTTGACGATTTACAGCGAAACACGTTGTGCTTAGAGACAGGGGTAGCGTATTATTAACTTATTTTATTGAGGCTATTTTCGTACTCGTTTGTAACAGAAAGCACTATTAATAGCCAGCATTGTAATAGTGTAACTTACTATAATTTAATATATTGTTTGGTATTTCTTTTATTAGCATAAGCAGGCTATTTTATAATCTAAAGGTCACTGATATTTATATAAAATTATAATAATTATACAGACTAATAGTAATCAGTCATTTGACAGCTAATTATTTTATATTAGGCTACTTGACTAAATATAGAGTATTAAATATAAAATAAATTTAGTCTCTAGTTCAGGGATCACCAAACTTGTTCCTGGAGGTCTGGTGTCCTGCAGATTTTAGCTCCAACCCTAATCAAACGCACCCGAACAAGCTAATCAAGCTCTCGCAGGTATACTTGAAACATCCATGCAGGTGTTTTCAGGCAAGTTGGAGCTAAACCCTGCAGGGACACCGGACCTCCAGGACAGAGATTGGTGATCTCAGCTCTAGTTAATTTATAGATTTATTATCAATGTTGCATGAGGTAGTTTTATATTCTTCCCAATACGCAAAATAGCTTGTACTCAATAAATTGTAACCCCATTGTTACTTTAGTGGACATATATTCCATGTTGTGTGTGTTTGAAATTGTTTATATGCATATTACAATCTAGTTATACACATCACTAATATTTTAAATCCCTACAGCAGCGTTTTTTCAGTGTAATTGAGTCTGAATTTACATTACAATACAAAGTGAATGGCTGCCACCTGGTGGATAAGAGTCGAAAGTATTCTCAACAAAAATCTACACTCTAAAAAAAAAAGGTTCTTCAGTGGTTCTTCAGAAGTTCTTTGCGATAATTGAGGTGCTATTTAGCACTTTTACTGTGTAGAGAACCTTTAAAGCACCATAGAGGTTCTTCAGTGGTTCTCCAGTGGTTCTTTAAGGTGGTCAGGGTGCTATATAGCACTTTTACTGTGTAAAGAACATTTAAAGCACCATAAAGGTTTTTCAGTGGTTCTTTGGGGTGTTTAAAGTGCTATATATGTAGCAGAGGCCAGCTAGTGAAGTGCTGTGCAGGTAAACCTCACTCCTCTGACCTCTAAAGGTGCTCTAGCGACAGACGCTAGAGGCCATGGCCTTTAGCCTCCTTGGTAGAGCTACCGACTCCCATGCGGAAGGTCGCCGGTTCGTGGCGTAGGACCGGCGGGGTTACATATAGCACCACTACTACTGATAAGCACTTGTTCTTATAGCTAATTCTCATAACTCTTATGCCGGTTTTATTTGCGGAAAGGGTAAAGTAACATTATGAGCACCTTAAAATATAGGTGCTATATAGCACCATTTGACAAAAGTACTATATAGCACCTATATATATATAAAAGTTCAGTAATATATATTGCTTACTGAAATGCAGTATTTTGAAACTCTAACAGTATTACAAAAAGGCTTTAAATGCAACAGAAATTTGTAAATGATAAAATCTTTATAATTTATATAGTGTGATGATGTAAATACCCATTCTGTATACCTTTTTTGTTATTTATTCATTCATTCATTCATTTTCTTTTCGGCTTAGTCCCTTTATTAATCCGGGGTCGCCACAGCGGATTGAACCGCCAACTTATCCAGCATTTGTTTTACGCAGCGGATGCCCTTCCAGCCACAACCCATCTCTGGGAAACACATTCATACATTCTCATTCACACACATACACTATGGACAATTTTAGCTTACCCAATTCACCTGTACCGCATGTCTTTGGACTGTGGGGGAAACCGGAGCACCCGGAGGAAACCCACACAACCACGGGGAAAACATGCAAACTCCACACAGAAATGCCAACTGGCCTAGCCGGGGATCGAACCAGCGACCTTCTTGCTGTGAGACGAACGTGCTACTCACTACGCCACCGTGGCGCCCGTTATTTATTCATTAATTTTATATATATACATATTTTTTTTGATAATTATTATAAAGACAAAAATGAAAAAGATGGAAAAAATAGTAAAATGTACTGTGATTGTGTATTTTTGCATTATACATTCATTCATTTTGCTTTAGCTTAGTTGCTTTATTCATCAGGAGTCGCCACAGCGGAATGAACCACCAACTGATCCAGCATTTGTTTTACGCAGCGGGTGCCCTTCCAGTTGCAACCCGGTACTAGGAAACACCCATACACACTCATTCACACACAATTTTAGTTTATTCAACTGACCTATAAACCCACGTGAACACAGGGAGAACATGCAAACTCACAGAAATGCCAGCTGACCCAGCCGGGACTTGAACCAGCGACCTTCTTACTGTGAGGCCTCGTTAGTTCATTCATTCATTCATTCATTCATACTTTTTTCATCTAATTTTCGTCTTTATAATAAAAAATAATAAGATAAATAGAGATAATACAATGTAAATAATAATAATAATGATAATAATAATAATATTAATAACAATACTTCAGGCGTCGCCTTTTCTCCACATCAGTAGATGGCGCTGATGATCCCGTACGGTGACGGAAAAGATCAGTAGACTCATCAAACACGTGCATGTGATGTGTGGAAGAGCTGTTTATTGCAAAAACTGCCTATTCCCGTAGTTTTATCGGTAGTTTTATCATTTATTTGAACGGTAGCGTGTTGTCATCACATTTAGCCGTCGATCTTTAGAGCCGTCATTTTACCAGGGTTTAGTTCGTCCACATTGCGGCGTCACTGAGCTGTTTTCAGGATAAACATGGGCAAAAATAAACAGAAAGGCAAGAAACAGCCGAACGTGTTTCAGATCGCGAACAAACAATCAAAACCCAAGACCAAAGCGAAGCCTGTGAAGAGCTCGTTGAAACACGTAAGTTTCTTTATTGAGGTAAAGTTGGCTTTATATTCGCACATTCGTTCACTAGTGACATGCTCCCTATATTGTTTACCATGGTACTTCGAATACTCGGTCTGAAATCACATGTACGTACGACTTGAAATCATCATTCGCACTATTTAATTGACTGAGCAATGCTTTACTTTGATAGCTGCTAATTTGATTTCACTATTTAGAATTCGCAAATGATACTTATTTGAAATTATATTAATGAGGAGAAAGTCTGAATGTGTGAATATAAAACCAACTTTACCTCAGTAGTTTGTTTACATTTAATAACGCAACATTTGGGCTGAAGTTTTGACATTTAATCTATAACCCTTACTTGTATCTATTTTCATGTTACTAGTGGCTTTTTCTTTAGATACTAGTATCGTTTCCATTAAGTACTATTACTTGTTCATTAGAGACTAGTGCTTATTACATTCTAATGCCTATTCTTTAGATACTAGTGCTTTATCTGACACTAGTTCTTTTTATTAGATACTAGTACTTACGTTTTAGATACTAGTTCATTAGGTCCTAGTATCTATTTAATAGCTGACTTTTATGTATTTCAGCTGGTTTTAGTACATATTTGTATGCTCTAGTAGTTAATCATTAGGTACTGGTACTTATTAATTAGACACTAGTACCTAATTAATAGATACTCGTACCTAAGTATTAGATACTAGTCCTTATTCATTAGGTACTAGTACTTACTTTGGTACTTATTCATAACTAGCATCTACTTAATAGGTACTAGTACTTGTTCATTAGATACTAGTATCTATTTAATAGATACTACTACTTATTAAATACATATTGGTACCAATTCGTTAGATACTAGTAACTATTAAATATATTTAATAGTACTCGTATTTAAGGTACTAGTATTTAATGAATAAGTACTAGTATCTATTTAATAGGTAGTAGTATCTAATAGGCATGGGACGATAACCATTTTCAAGGTATACTGCGGTTTGGAAAAGTCAAGGTTTTCATACCGCCAAAATATTCTGCCATACCGTTCCTAAGGTATGTGTAAGATATTTTTATCTTCATTTTTTTAATAGTTTTTTGTGTAATTTTAGTTTTTGTTTTTGGTGTAAATTGTAAAGAAATCTGTGTTTTTGAAACAAACGAATACCACAGAAGTCAATGATTCATTTTAATTATTAGCCGGACATGTTTACTGTCCCAAAATATTTTAAATGTTTCTCAAAACAAAATATATTGTGTTCAAAGGGGAAAAGGTTTTGTTTTTTAGCCAGACATTTAAAAATAATGTATTTTAAAGCAGTAAACACAATACCGCAATACCGTGAAATTGTGATATCTTTATCCAAGGTTATTATGCCGTCAGATAGGGCCATGCCTATATTTAATGAATAAGTACTAGTATTTATTTAATAGGTTCTAGTATCTAATGAATGAGTACTAGTATCTAATAAAAAAAACAAAAACTAGTGTCTAATGAGTAAGCACTAGTATATTTTTAAAAAGCTCTAGTTTCTAATGAGTAAGCTCTAGTATCTAATGAGTGAGTTCTTGTACCTCATAGAATTGATGCTAGTTTCTAAAAAATAAATACTAGTAACATGAAAATAGATACTAGTATGGGTTATAGATTATATGTGAAAACGGCTTGCCATAAATTGAGGATTGTTGGATTAATGCCGATCTTTCTCTTTCAGATAAACACTCTGAGAAATGAAAAAGTGGAGAGCTTGAATCAGATGTTCACACCATTACAGCAAGACGTCAAAAGTTTGTCAAAACCCCCAAAGAGTGAATCCAAAAAAGCAGAGAAGGTGGGACTTTTTCTTGTTGCCGTCTTGTTTTGGTTTATTTGTGTAGATGCTGTTACTTTAAGTTTTTTTTTTAATTTATTATTACTGAATTCAGGAACATGCATTACAGTACTTAAAACATAAAATACATCATCAATCACTAAGTGACATTGACAAAAAGTACAATCTGGAATAGGGATGTGCGATTTGGAGAGAATATCTAATTGTGATTAAAATTTTTTTTTAATTAATTAACTTTTTTATTTATAATTTTTTTTAAATTGTGATTTCGATTTGATTTACAGCCCTGCATTCGAGGCTAAACCTGTCAGGGCCTTTTTTTTTAATGCTCCTAGGGCCGGGTTTCGGAACAATTTTCACGTCATAGCACATATAACAGGCTTCCGGCCTGCTTTAGAAAAAAGTTTATAAAAATTTAATGAGCTCAAATGCGCGCAGTCCGGAAGCGCTAGTGAAGGCTTGCGTATAGGTATTTCCAGCAATGTGCTATGGAGAACATAAAGAGAAAAGTTGCCGATGGCGAATTTAATACTGTGAAAAACGTTAGAGAAAAGGCAAACTTCTGCTCAACTTTTCAAATAGTGACAACTTTAAATGATGAGCCAACTGGTTATGCACAACTTGTAAGTCCAGGGGTGCCTGTGGGATTTTATTCCAAGTTTCGCACATGTCTAGCACTGCCCTGCCTCATCCTCCATTTTTTTTATTTCAATCTCAAGAAACGCTGATGCTTGCTGTCAAAGGCTACATTATTTAAGTTATGACACAATTAGTTTTTTTATATATATTTATATTGTTGGTCAGTTATCTACTAGATAAAATAGAAGAATGAATAACATTTGAGGTGAAGTGCTCCAAAACAAGTCTGCTATAGCTGCTTCAGCATCAGAACAAGATCTGGGTTAGCTAATTGCAACATTTCAAATTGCGATTCAATTTCGATGAATCGCACAGACCTAATATGGAACAATGGAAATAATAACATCATAAACTTTACATTAAGTGTATTATTTGTGTTGTTTCTAAAAAGTGTTGTCACTTTTTATATTTTGCTATCTAATGCAGTAACCTTCATGAGGTCCTCGGATTTTGCGAGTCCAATGGTTTTTAAAAAGGGAAATCATATTACCAGCCAATTACTATCAAAGTACAACATTGTTCAAAGTTAATTAAGTAGTGTAAATGTTGTTTTGAAGTCATGCTTGTCTATTCAGACAGAATGTCCAAAGTAGCATGGTAAACAATATAGGGAGCATGTCATAAGGTGTTACTGAATGAATGTGCAAAGAACCAAATAGTAGAATCTCAATAACTTCACAATATTTTTGTGCAATTTCACAGCAAAATAGTAAAAATAGTCATTTGTAACACTAGTAATGGCAAATAATGCCATACATTTTGAGAAAACCATCATAAATTTGTTATTTTAGTGCATAGATATAAAAAAAAATCCCTGCAAAATCCTGAAGTGACTGCTTAAAGAGGCTTTTTATTTATGTTTTGAATTGCATTTATTTAAAAAATAATCCAAATTTGGAAGCAATACTATTCTATCATCATTCACTGTAACATAAATAAGAAAAACCTTAACTACATCATTAATCTGACCTACACGTATATAAAAGTACAAGTGATCATACAAAATTTTATTATATTTAGAATTTGAATATTAAAATTGTCTTTCAGATCAGTGGCTAAATCTTAGCAGTTGGAAGAATAGTATAAACATATAAAAATGTAATATGATCTTTAAGTGAAGTCTTTTAGTATGTCACCCAATGATTCTTGCTTTAAATGTGCATGAAAGTTCACAAATCAAAAGAGGTTTTCATTGCGCTTAATGACATTTTTGTGGGCATGTTATGCAAATCATAGTAAAAAAATATATTCATCATAATACTTTTGCAAAATAAAAAGGATTGTAGTAGGGTACATTGTAATATATGGAACAAAACTGAAAACTTAATTTAATTCAATCCAAGTTGATTTGAACAGCGCCTTTTACAATAATTACTGTTTTGAAGCACCATTACACACATTATTGCATTACAATCAAGTTTGGAAAATTTAGGTTATTAGTTTCTAGGGATGGGTCGATAGATGATGTCATCGTCCATCACTGATGGCCGATAGACATCATGATGCTGAGCCGGCATCGCAATCTTTCAGTATTTCACTTTCATGCTTGTACTTAGTAATTTTAGTGTAAACCTCAGATACTGTTGGTTCCTCTTGGTTGTGCACGTTTTTTACCAACCAAATTTGGTGACACCATTTTAATGACATAGATCACTCTGCCTATATTCATGCCAGAGTCTTGCTGTAAATGATTGACAGGTTGTAATTTGTGTGTAACTTACCTTTATTTATGATTTGGTTATGAGTAAAAAAAAGACCATGCGGGTCAGGTAGTTGAAACGATAGGCTACAAATAATTAATTAATTAATTCACCGCCGCTTATGACTACGATGCCTTCGTCCACAGCGTTGTTTCACATTAGACATCATGCAATGCCAAATTTGTCAACTGCGCCCAACCTTGTTAGTTACCATAACTTTATTAGTTATTAATAACTGTAGTAACTTATAGCCTTCAACTGTTAAAGTTATTATGTATAAGCATAGTTAGCCTGCAGTTATATAGTAGGTAGGCGATGTCATTGTGTACATGTCCAACGAAGTGTATTAAGTGTATGTGCTGTCCTTGAAGTCTTTTATGGTCATCATCTCTTCACACATCTCGAATCTCTGTATTATACATTTATTATTTTAGCCATTCAATGCTTAACATTATTAGTTTGATGCCTTTTTGTCTTCGCAAGTGCGTTGTCAGATCTGATGTAAACTGTATATTTCAGGTGGTCAGAGAAGCTCCGAAGGAACCGGTGAATGTGGACAGTGCTGCACAGCTTTTCTCTCAACTATAAAATAACATTTTAACACAGAAAATGATGAACTCAGAAACTTCATACCCACACCCTCCTACAAAACAACACGCGTCCTGTCTGTCCATATTCATCAATATTATTCATAACAACATCCTACAATCCGTTCCCCAGAAGAGGGATCATTTCTTTTGCCCTCGAAGGACTGGTTTTGTAAATGTACTCTACAATAGTGTATGCTAATCGCACAGCCAAGCTTAATGTCCAAAAAGACATTAGCCAGTTTTCCCAGAGCGCTAGGTTTCTGCATTTGAATGTTGTGTTTGCTGAGGCGTACAGAAGAGAGACATTAAAAGCTGGATTTTTTTAATGAGTGTTTCTTGTGTTGTCTTGAGTCAGCTGGAGCTGCTTTTCTGTTTCTCTCAGATCAATGCTTGAACTTGCGACCCAGTGAAGAGTGATGGCCCACTCTGCTTTATTTATTTATTTTGAGATGTAGCTGAAGAACTTTTTGTATTTTTCAGCACTAAAAAAACTCTTGTTGGAATCTGTTGAGAGTTTAGTTGCGAATCTGACGATGGTTTGATTAGGAAGTCAAGGTTTCAATGTCCAAGATGCTCTTTTATGTAAGAGTTCATTACAAATTTTGGGGGACCATTTCTGAAACTTGATGTTTTGTCAGAACGATCACAAAGAAAAGTGTGTTAAATTTTTAAATAATAATGAAAAAAATTGTTATTATCATTTATTTTATAAAACAATTGGCCTTAAAAATCTGGATCAAAGATAATAATAATGATTAATTATATTATAATGTTATATTAATAAATTAATTATATTAATACATTTTTTTGCTCAGAAAAGAAAAGCTGTTTTTAACCATGATTTAAAGATAATGTCTGTCAATGTTACAGTATATTTATTAATTTATTGATTGATATTTAGAGAAAGCACATTAAATGCAAGTGTGCCTTAAGATTTCAAAGAGCTTGAAAAAAAAAACTATGGGTGAAATGAGGTTCAAGATTTATTCACTGAAACATATTTATGTAATTATTTAAATTAATAATTGTTCTGAGGTAGCATTGTTCTTAGAGATTAATAGATCAGGTTAATTTTTAATCAGTTTCCATGTAATCAAATGATTGTTTTAAATATGCCTGACAACAATAAAAATAATAAATATTACAAAAATAATAAAAAAAATAATCTATGTAAATCAATCAATAAATCTACTGTGACAAATAT
>CAIGQQ010034268.1:3318566-3341549 GCA_903798035.1 Danio albolineatus | reverse complement strand
TATATATATATATATATATATATATATATATATATACATATACATATCTTTTCATTGTGTCAAAGAGTCATTTCTGCAGGGTTTTCCCATGAAAATATAAAAATAAATATTTGCAGAAATGTGAGGGGTGTACTCACTTTTGTGACATACTGTATATATAATGCCCGTTTATTAAGAAACTATTGCAATAAATATAGCCAATGCTGCTAATATGGCATTAAAACACAAACAAATGAACGGACGTTAGCACTAAGTAAGTCTCAAGCTGTTTTTAGCAGCTTAATAAGATGCTCTTAAAGTCAGTGTGTGTGGACCTTGTGACGATTTTTGTCTGAAATGGAGATAAAATGGGTAATAAGACACCAGTTCAGATCCACTGAAAGCTATAATTCAGTAGGTATAAACTGGTTTTCAAATGTGGAAAAAGGATCTATGGTTGAAAACAAAACAAAGGAGTTATTTTTAACTATGTTTGTGTGTTATTTTGCATTCATTTCATAATATTAATAAAATCTACCCTTTTTAATATTGCTTTTTAATAATTTTGTCGAACTCTTTGGTGAAATAATACACTCTAAAACATTTTTTATATTTCGTTGTATAATTTAAATATATATTTACAATCACTTTGTAAAAAAAATATATATATAATAATAATTACCAATTTTTAATGTGAAAAAAACTTTCTAGGTGAGAAAAAATAATTCATGCTAAATATCCTAAATATCCAGGAATTCAAAAACTCAATTTAACTCCACAAATTCAAGATTCATTCATTCATTCATTTTCTTGTCGGCTTAGTCCCTTTATTAATCCGGGGTCACCACAGCGGAATCAACCGCCAACTTATCCAGCATATTTTTACGCAGCAGATGCCCTTCCAGCCGCAACCCATCCCTGGGAAACATCCACACACACACACATTCACACTCATACACTATACGGACAATTTAGCCTACCCAATTCACCTATGCCACATGTCTTTGGACTTGTGGGGGAAACCGGAGCACCCGGAGGAAACCCACGCAACCACGGAAAGAACATGCAAACTCCACACAGAAATGCCAACTGACCCAGCCGGGGCTCGAACCAGCGACCTTCTTGCTGTGAGGCGAACGTGCTAACCACTAGGCCACCGTGGCGCCCCAAATTCAAGATATATTTCATAAAATTAATCATTGAGATTTATTTTTGTTAATTTAATAATAATTGTGTTGAACTCTTTGGTAGGTAATACACTCTAAAGCAGGTGTCTCAAACTGCCGGCCCACCTTTCTCCTCCCTCTGATGCAACTGACGTCAAAAATATAACGAGATTCGGCCCGCAAAAACATATATTTTCTGTCATTGTTGTTCAGTCGTGTCTAGCCACTTGTGGTTTTGATCGGCCACCTAGTCGACATTTAGAATACTGCATTCAAATTAGTTGTACTTTCATTTTCTCTCAGTGTATGGTCAGGAGTTTTTAAACGTTAAAATTTAGTATATGTCCGTAAGTGCTCAATTTTTTCTAAAGCTCTATTTTTGTAAATATTCAAGGGTCGTTTGATTAGCATCAGTTAGATGAAAGCAGTGTTTTCATCTTGTAGACTCACTGAGGAATGGCAGAACGGTATTTTGTTGTACAAACACTTCTCCATGGCTCACACGGTTTGCATGGTGGGGTTACAAATATGATAATTTTGCTAATATTTGATGCAAATATATTTTCCTCATTTCCTCATTTTCCTCATTTCTGCTTATTAAGATTTGCATAAAAACTATGTACATTAGTAAATTGTACTGCTGGTTGAATTGAATTTGTTAAAGTAAATGTGAATATGTACATACTTTTCCCTCTTTGTTGTAGTTTTACAAAAAAAGAAAGATATTGAGACGAACAATTGCCAGTAAAGTCACTTGTTACCCAAACTGCTTTCTGCTGTTCTTTCGTTAAGAACGATACAATTGGTTGAGATAGAATAATAATAATTATGTCTATTATTTGTAGTATTTTCATAGCGATTTAAACTTCCCCTTCAATATGTACAACAAGAAACAAAAAGCTAGAGCTTTGACTGCATATACTCTGTGGAAGAATGACTGAATGTGTGTCTATGCTCAGCCATATACACACAACAACCACAGATATATCTCAGCAGCTGATGTGTGACACAATAAACGTGCTGATTTGCATTATCACTGGTCACAGGTGATGCTTGAAATATAAACCGTCATGTCTGTTGTCCTAAGATGCAGCAATTATGTCAGGTTCCCACTTTTTTCTTGTGCTCAAATGTTAAAACGGCCCTCCTATGAATTATCAGTCGCTGAAAATGAGTTTGAGACCCCTGCTCTAAACAAATCTAAAGAATTGTAGCATTAAAAAAAAACATTATGTGAAAAAGTAGAGAGGGGTGTAATTAAATATATATTTTCCTGTTTAAAGGCTCAGATTTTGCTGACCTAAAGCTGACATTTATTTGAATTCATATTTCAGATGGAGAATCATGTGTCGGACATTGATAACTGAAGGTAAGTTAACTATCTTCATCTAAACACTTTTACAGTAGATGTTCTTGGTGTTCATGATGATTGAATCACGTTGATCACAGAAAGCGTGCGATACAGTTTTGTTTTCAGAGTTCTACATCGAGAGAGAATCTACTCTGCGCTGAACAGAATCTCAGTCAAGACCGACGTCTCTTCTTAAAGAGGCTGGAAGGCTCTCCATTGGCTGTTTAGACGCAGAGCAAATATTTTGACAAGTTTAGCATCTGCTAGTCACAACTGCTGTTTTTCATTTCACAGCGTTTGGCACATCCGCTTATGTTTGATTCGCACACATCCTCTAAAAGTCAAAGAAGATCACAATTAATTTTGAAGTTCATCATGCAAACACGACAGCTCGGTTTTTCCTTCAAGGATAATTTCCCTTGAGCAAACATGAAGGGTTTCTGCAGTCTCTTTGTGGAAAATGAGCCTTAAATGTCAGAAAAATTTAATGATATTTTTGAAAGCTTCTCTATCAACAGGTTTGATTTCAGTCATTTTTAAGGGTTTAAAATAATAATAATAATAATAATGAGGTCTGGCATCAAACTGATTTTTTTTTTCCCACAATTTTTTTATATATATTCCCATTTTCTCTATATTTATAGCTATGGAAAAAAATAAGACCCCAATTGACAATTCTCAGTTTTTTTTTTTTTTTAATTTTTGGATTTACTGGGTTTATTATTAGATATCTGTTTTTATTTAATCTTTTATTATTATTAATACTATTATTATATTGCCAAATTGTCTGTACATCTATACCTATGGGGTAAAAATATCACACCACTTGGCAATTCTCATTTTTCATTATTATTATAATTTTTATAATTTGTTGTATTTAATAATCATGTTTGAGGTAAAATGTTAACATTTGTTTCATTCTCTAGAGGTTTGAGAACATTTCTTACATATATTGAATGTAAATATTGTCATTTGGAGCATTTATTTCTTTAACAAATGAATAAAAATTTATATAAACATATTTAAAAACATGGCAATTTTATGTTATGCAAACAAAGGTTTAATGTTCTAATTTAGCATTTTTATTTTAAATTTGTAGGAAATGTTATCAGCAGTTTAGAGAATAAAATAACAGAAAAATAATTTATTCAAACACGAAAAATATAAAATATTCTTGCAAACACTTCTTGCAAACTTACTGACAAAAGTATTGTCGCCTATTTAAGTTTTACAAACAACAAATAATAACTTGGCTTCTTGTTGATCATTTGGTATCAGAAGTGACTTTTATGAAAGGCAAAGGCCGATTACGCTTCTATTAACAAAATAAAACATGGTGATGATTTTTAATTATTTAATGAGGACAGTAAGGTCTGTCTGACTTTGCTTAAATAAACGTCTTGTCACTTAACAGAAATAATGTACAGTATAGAATATAAAGTCATGGTGCAGTCGAAAAATAATCAATATTGTGCATGACTCCCATGAGCTTGGAGGACTGCATCCAAATAACTTATTAATAAAGTCATCTGGAATGGCAAAGAAAGTGTTCCTGCAGGACTCCCAGAGTTCATCAAGATTCTTTTGATTCACCTTCAATGCCTCCTCCATCTTAAGGCCCATGCACACAGAGATGTTTTTTGCTCGCGTTTAACGCCAGGCGTAAAATTTTAAAGAAACGCATCATGCTCGTTTTTTTTGTTTTGACGCCCCACGTCAAAACCTTCTCCACCAATTAGATCGGCACTTTTGTTCATGTGTACGGAGCCGCTGAAGTTAAAATAAACACCCCTTGGAGGCGCTAAAGCTTAAAACAGTTAATGAGAGCACCTAATTTTTCGCTTGAGCTTGAATGCGGAAAAACGTCTCGAAAAACGCTGACGATAAACGCAAACGAAAAGCGTCCCGGTGTGGACGAGCCTTTACTCTAGACATGCTCAATAATGTTCATGTCTGGTGACAGGGCTGGCCAATACAGAAATGTCTTGATACCTCAGGCTGTTGATGTTGCCATCCACTCTGAAGATCTCTCACACACCCCCTACTGAAGGTAACCCCAAACCATGATTTTTTCTTCCCCAATCTTGGGTCCGTGCAGTATTTGTGATGATTGGGATGCAGTTCAACAGATGGTTCATCAGGAAAAATCTTCCTTCTCCCACTTTTCCAAATGATCAACTAGAAGCCAAGTTATAATTTGTTGCTCTTACAATTGCGATTGCGACAACAAGACTTTTGTCAGGTAGTGTATGTTTCTGACGTTTTGATGTAATATTTGATTGTGTAATCATATTTTGTGAATCAAAATCAAATTATTTTGATAACCAGACCGAATCCATTAAATAACTAGTCACATACTCAGTTAAATGAAAGCGTTTTGCGCTCATACTGCCACATTAAGACTACTTCAACCCATTGAAATATTGTCAGACTGCTGTAACTCTAAATAAAAAAAAGAAACAGAATAATGTTTTATTGTGTCCTGATTTGTAATGATACTGTAAAGATGATATTGTACGTACATTGTCACTGTATTTTGTTTCCATCATGCATAGCCGTGTGTAAATCAGTGCAGTCACACTGTTTGCGTTCCCGATGATGTCATTCAGATGGAGTGTGTCATAATGAACTCTATTTTTGTATGGCAGATTTACAGGAAAAGCTGAAGCTGAATATTGATATTTGTTCTGCTGACATTTTCATTCTGCTACTGTACATAATTTGTTTAAATAAGAATGTGGAAATGTATGTGTATAGCTTAAAATACTTCAAAAAAAGATTGATAAAAATGGATTTACACTATATTGAGGAAACAAATGTGATTATTTTGAAATCTGCATCATGTTTTTATTTGGGTGGACAATACTGTAGGTGTCATAAAAGCTTGGGAGCTTAGCAATTTCAGAATTCACATTGTATAGAAATGTAAACTATTTGTAAAGATATTTTTTAAGATTGGCATGTTTATTATTTTACTGTATTTTTATTTGTTGTCTGGCTTTATGCTTTGTGGTATATAGGAAAGACTGCCATCACAATCACTATATCAAATCTGCAAAAAAAAATAAAAAGCATTTTTTTGCCCTATAGATTTATTGTGGCGAAGAACCTGAAAAAGACTTTCAGTGGTTTGAAGAGTAGAAGAAAATTATTTATCGTGGTCAAAAGGCTATTCAAGTGACCAGAAATAGCCGTGATTTCATTATCACACAGAAACTATAATTAATTGTGTGTGTGTGTCTGAGAGAGAAAAGAAGAAGCTTAAAAACAACTAAAAGTGTGAAGGGCTCTAACTTTGACATTTCCAGTATTTATCCACACATCTCAAAGAGAGAATTAGATTCATCTATAAGGTAAGACGGGTTTTTATTTTACTCTTTGCATAGCTTACCAGGCTCTACAACCATGATAAAAACTGTGATGTCATAATAACTAAAACAATTCATGAGAGTGAGGAAAAAATTAAGGGAAGTAGAAAAATAAGGTTGTAATAACTAGACAAATTAAGTTGTGATAATAAAGGAAGTTATGCAAACTGCAAAAATAAAGTTGCCATAACGAAAAATTAAGTTATTCATTCATTTTCGTTTCGGCTTACTCCCTATATTAATCTGGGGTTGCCACAGCAGAATGAACCGCCAACTTATCCAGCATTTGTTTTACGCAGTGGATGCCCTTCCAGCTGCAACCAATCTCTGGGAAACATGCATACACTACGGACAATTTAGCCTACCCAATTCACCTGTACCACATGTCTTTGGACTGTGGGGGAAACCGGAGTAAACCCACGCGAACACGGGGAGAACATGCAAACTCCACACAGAAATGCCAACTGACCCAGCCGAGGCTCAAACCAGCGACCTTGCTGTGAGGCAAACGTGCTACAAATTAAGCCACCGTGGTGCCAAAATTAAGTTATGCGAACTGAAAAAAACAAAGCCATAAAAACTAAAAAAAATTGAGTTATGTGAACCAAAAACTATGTTGTAATAATTTTAGTACTTCGCATTACATTTTTAAGTTAAGTTGTGACAATGAGGGAAAGTTGTGAAACCCGAAAAATTAAAGTTATGCAAACTAAATAACTAAACCGTAAAAACTAGAAAAAAAAAATAATGCAAACCAAAAACTACATTGTTATAGCTTGAAAAATTAAGTCATGCAAAGTACTAAAATGAAGTTGTGATAATGAAGGGAAACTGAAGTTATGTGAACTACAAAAATAAAGTTGTGATAAGAGAAATTAAGCTATGCGAACTTATAGATTGAGTAATAACTAGAAAAAGTTACCCGAACTAAAAACTGAATTGTGATAACAAGAAAAATTAAGTTATGCAAACCTAAAATTGAAGGGCATGATGACTTGAAAATTTTAATTATTTGAACTAAAAACTTAGTAATAACTTGAAAAATGTATACGAACAAAAGACAAGGTTGTGATAAAAGTTCTGCAAACTAAAACAAAGCATAATAACTAATAGAATTAAGTCATGCAAACTAAAAACTAAGTTGTAATTTGAAAACTTAGGTAATGTGAACCACTAAAAATATGAATGTAATGAGGGAAACTAAAGTTATGTGAACCACAAAAAATTGTGATGACAAGAAAAATGAAGTTATGTAAACTAAAAACTAAGTTGTAATAACTTATTTTTGGAGTTTAAATTGCTTAAATGTTAAGTTGTCCTAACTAGAGAAATATGCAAACTACAAATCTAAATTGTATAAGTAGAATAATGAAGTTGCATTAAATAGAAATTTCAAGTTGTGCACTAATGCAGAGGTTTTCAGTATCATGCGCAATCCTTTTTATTTTCCCTGGAAAAATGACCCTAATCTTACGCCAATAAAATAATAATAATAATAATAATAATTCTGCAGCCTTTTGTAGTTGTTTTACCCCAAAACACGTTGATATCAAATGAGATTAAAATAAAATGATTATACATGTAACATTTCAACAAAAATCAGCTGTAAAAAAACAAAAAACATCACGACTTCCGGCGGCAAGATGAGTAGGTAGTGTTTTATTCGCGCTCTTTACTTTTACTAGCGCCAATTACACATGAGTATACTTTAAAAAGTGACAACTTTGTCTTCACTAAAATCCTGCGTCTACGGTTAACTCGCAAGTATAAAAATGACAAACAAAAATGTGGGGGAAAAAAAAGAAGAAAAAAAAAATTCGACAACAAGATTTGACCAAAAGCAAGCTAGCTTGGAGGCCGCTATAGCTAACACTTCAAGTAACAGTTGTGCTGAGCAATCTGTGCCAGAGGACAATACACTTCTTCAGCTGGTTAAGCCTGAACTGATATCCTCACGCAACCAGAAGAAAGAGACTATGAAAGCGAAGATGACGAGCTTTTGGTCTGAAATCGCATTGATTGTTGAAACAGTCCGTTCAGAGGCCAAAGCCAAAATGGATTCTCTAACTAAAGATAGCAGGACAGATTAATTCTGTTCATACTAAGCAATCCAATGTGGCTGACACTATGGAGGAAATGAAAACATCGCTCAACTTCCACCACGACTCGCTCGAGACAATCTACAGTTTCACCTCTAAAAACAAATCCAGAAGCTGCAAGAGCAATAAATAAATAAAAATACATCAGAGAATGGTTTCTACTACAAAATATTACTTGAAAACATTAAAAACCTATTAATTTTAGCAAGTTGCAAGCAAAACATTACCAGTAGAAACTCAAAGAACCACTATATATTCCTTTAAAGCCCAAACTATTTCCATTCTAACTATTAAACTCATTCTGTGATAGTATCTACTGTCTCTTTCAGCAGAGACAATGTCCATAAAACGTCATTAAAAAGCAGGTTAGACTTCTGAGTATAGAATTAAGCCCATAGAAAATATTCAAATGCAGCAGCAGGCTGTCTGTGTGTGCATGTTTGGCGCAGGACGGATCGCAGCACCTGTCGTGCTTTTGGATGCACCTGAGTGCAGCTGGAGCAGATGGCGAATCAAATACACTCAATTTATCAACATCAAAAGCAAATGTCTGGGTTAATTAGGGCCACTGGCCACTTCACATGGCATCAGTTCATTGTATTAACTTCTTCCCGATCCCATTTGGGCGTTATGTGCGAGACAATTACCGCTAGATCGAAAGAAGCTGTTTAGAAGGCACTAATTTGATTGATTAATTAGATTAATATAAATTTAGAAGACCATTATGTCGCATATACCAACTTGGCTGACATCCATATTTGCATTTTCCAGTCTAACCGTTCATGCACTGCCACATTATAAACAAAATCACATCGCAAGACATTTGTTGTTTACAAAATGCTTCCGAAAATCCAATTATTGTGATTTCTTTTTACACACGGATGCATTATGAATGAGGGAAAAACATTTGCATTTGGATGGATTCCAGCTGCATTACCATTCCCGAATAAGACTGGAAACAATTATCCAGGTTTCACATTTCATATCGGCTTAAACTGATAGGAATTCGCCGTTTATTTATTTATTTTCATTACTCAGGCTTGGCCTAATTTAATTTACAGTCAGCTGTGTGTGTGTGTGTGTGTGTGTGTGTCTGTGTGTGTGTGTGTGTTACTATATTCTCGCACAAGAAAGGAAAGGAGGAATCCAATTTCATATCCAAAAGTTAAAGTGATTTTGCGGCATTTCTAAATACTCATCTCTCAGCTCACTGCACAAATCTTCATTAACATTTATATTATATTAGCTCAGGGCTGGGTGTGCACTTCTTTTCACGGGCCTTATTTGAGGAAATATTCAAATGAAGTTGGTTGTTATGACAATAATCTGTGCAAAGTTTTCTAATGACTTACACTCAGCAAAAAATGTGGAAGGAGTTTTGACGGGTCATTAGAAATAAAACGATTGTAGCATTTATAATACTCGATAAATTGCACACCATGCTACCATGGAATATAATTGTTTACCATGTTATTACTGTATGAAAGCCATTGTATGAAATTTATAAGAACACAGTCTTAGAAATACCAGAAACCCCCATTGTTCATTCATTCATTCATTCATTTTCTTTTCGGCTCAGTCCCTTTATTAATCTGGGGTCGCCACAGCGGAATGAACCACCAACTTATCCAGCATTTGTTTTACGCAGCGGATGCCCTTCCAGCTGCAACCCATCTCTGGGAAACATCCATACACACTCATTCACACACACACACTGCAGACAATTTAGCCTTACCCAATTCACCTATGAACATGTCTTTGGACTTGTGGGGGAAACCGGAGCACCTGGAGGAAACCAACGCAACCACGGGGAGAACATGCAAACTCCACACAGAAATGCCAACTGACCCAGCCGAGGCTCAAACCAGCGACCTTCTTGCTGTGAGGCAATCGTACTATTCACTACGCCACGTGGTGCCCGAAACCACCATTGTAATAAATGGAATTGAATTAAATTATTAAATTAACTCTCATAACTTAAGATTTCACGCGGCCGCCATTTTAGACAATAGAAATAGAAGGCTGCGGTGGGAAGAAACCCGGAAGTATCGCTTGAGTCGCACAGGAATGTTTTGTACCTGGCTGTATATCTTATCAGCAAAGAGAAAGAGACACAAATGTATACTTTCACGCCTTCCGACTGGCCCGAAGGACCGTTCTGAATGAATAGTGAAAGGGAAGGGGAAGGGATATCAGATCTCGTTTTCAGCCAAGTGAAATGGCACTAGTTAGCAAACGTTTTCTTTCAAAAACACACGCTTTACATGCCATTTATCAAACTCAGGTTAATGAACTGCTTCTTTCACTATATTAGACTCGTCACACAAAATTTCAGTTCTGAAATGTAAAAAAAAAAAATCCCATCGCATCATTTCCCGTTAACATTTAAGGCACTGTTGATGGCATTCTTAAACAGCGCTAAGTTGCTGTAGTGTTCACGTGCTCAACAGAAATGACTGTGATTGGCCGTGACGTACTTGCGGCACGTCGCTGATGTTTACCAAGTGCAAACACAATCAAGCGGTCCGCTTGATGAGTCGACTATCTTCATGGCTTTAAAACAATCCAGTGGTCGTCTGTCTGTGTTTGCAAAAATAAAGTCAACTTGACAGTTCAAAGTTGCGAGTTTACTCAGCTTTTTTGTCGACGTGTTGCATTTAATGCAATGGGTTTACTCATTTTTACTCATTTTTTTTTTTTTACAGGTATGTTAATATAATTCAGTCCTAAAGTGGGCTATTTATGGCGGGTTGTATTTATTTATTTTTTTTACATTTCAGGGTCCGAAATGACCTGAACATCTCTTCCAGGTGTTTTTTTTTTTTTTTTAAATAGGCTCCTTTTACAATTTAAAGGTTGATTCAGTCTTTTTGAATCTCTGGGTTCCACTTTTAGCTTAGCTTAGCATAGACCATTGAATCAGATTAGACCATTAGCATTTTGCACAAAATAATTTTCTGATTAAAAGTTTGATTCTTTGGTAGTTGCCTCATGTACTAAGACCTATGATGAACAAACATTTGCTATATTTATTAGGTTGCCATTTTTATGGTAGGAACTTAATGTTATTCATTCATTCATTCATTCATTTTCACCTATAGCACATGTCTTTGGACTTGTGGGGGAAACCGGAGGCCCCGGAGGATACGCACGCCAACAAGGAGAGAACATGCACTCCACACAGAAATGCCAACGGACCCAGCCAGGACTTGAACCAGCAACCTTCTTGCTGAGGTGACAGTGCTAACCACTGAGCCACCGTTTCGCAAAATTTACAAATTTGTTAATGTAATTCAGTCTCAAAACGGGTGATTTATGTCGGAAATGTTACAAATATTTTTTTTCAAAGGCTTTTGATATTAATAGCTTACATTCCAGGGTCCAAAATGACCAGAACATTCAAATGATTAAGTGTCTTTAACAACTAATTGTATATAAAAATATTAAAATCCTTAAAACTTTTTTTCCAAGCATCTCTTTGAGTTTTTTTGTAAATATTTAACAACCTTATAACTCTTTTTACAACGTAAGTTGAGTTTAACCATTTTTGAATCGATCACTGGGTCTCACTTTTAGCTTAGCTTAGCATAACCCATTGAATCAGATTAGACCATTAGCATTTTTGCGCAAAATGTTTAAAAAGGTTTTAATAATGTTCAGATTTAAAGTTTGACTCTCTTTTCCCAGTACTGGGTTGTGGCTGGAAGGGCATCTGCTGCATAAAACATGCTGGAGTAGTTGCCAGTTCATTCCACTGTGGCAACCCATGATAAATAATGGACTAAGCCAAAGGAAAATTCATAAATGAATGAAGCTTGACTCTTCGGTAGTTACCTCATGCACTAAGATCTACAAAAAAAAACAAAAACAAAAAAAAACAATACTCTCATCCTGGCGAAATAATCAAGGATTGCTGCCTTGCCGTGGCTACAGTAGGCGTAATGATAGTACGCAGCTCTCTTACCAAATAGGGGACTATATTCGGGTGCTGCATAATATCATTGCGCCTGCTGCAGATATGGCAGCTACCTTGCTGTGTAATAGAAAAATTATCTAAAATTTACATTTTTTTGAGTGAGATGCTAATGGTCTAATCCAATTGAATGATCTATGCTAAGCTAAGCTAAATGTGCTCGCACCAGACCCAGATATCAGCTGAGTAGATTAGAAAAATGATCTAGATGACTTGTAAAATGAGCCTTTTCAAAATAAATAAATAAAGTGTTCCTTTGAAGCTGAACATCTTTTTCATGTGTTTAACTGACACTTGTAATGAGCTCTCCGTCCATTTAGATGTATTAATGTGCCTCAAACTCATTAAGTCTCCTCAGGCTGAGCAGTTTAACGTCCGTGTGTTGACCAGCTGTTCGGAAGCTCAGGTGGAAGCGATGGAAAATGGATTTTCTTTTTCTTTTTTCAGGATCCGGCGCAGATTCAGGGAGAAAATTGCATATTGATTTCCTTGAAGACTGTTGAAGTGGGAAAGGCTGTGATGTCTGCGGTCTGATTTTCTCTCTGTGGAGACTGATGTTCCCCAAGTTTGATTGAACAGACTGAGCTTTTTCTGAAGGCCATCGACTCAAAGAGGTCACGGGTCAGCAGCGCGCCGTGATTATTGTGTGGCGGGATTTCAGATTTATGAGCTTCAGATAGGGCAGATGAAGCGTGTTGTGTGGTGGCAGATTATTGATGAGGTTGAGGAAATTTGAACGCCTTAATATAGACACATGGGCGACTCAGTCGCCTCACAGTAAGAAGGTCACTGGTTCAAGTCCCGGCTAAACCAGTTAGCATTTCTGTGTGGAGTTTGCATGTTCTCCTCGTGTTTGTGTGAGTTTCCGGTCACACTTTATTTTGATGGTCCGTTTGTTGAATTTAAGTTACATTGTAACTAATTCTCATTAGATTATAAGTAGACTGTTAGGTTGGAGTTAGGGGTAGGGTTAGTGTTAGTTGACATGTACTTGCAAAGTTTCTTAAAGTCGGTCCCACTTTATATTAAGTGTTGCTTATACCTGTGTATAACTTACATGGTAATTAGATGTGTAAGTCGTATGTAACTACAGTGTACACTCTCAGAAAAAAGGTACACGATGGTACAAATAATGTTCCTTGACGAACAGTTTTGTACCTTTGTAAAAATTGTACCTTATTTGGTACTTAAAGACCTCTTATGATACTGTTCTGTGCCTTTTATGGTACAACTGAAATGAAGGTACACAAATGTTCTTATATAAAAGGTACAAAAGCGTCGAACTCCTTCTTTATTACAGTATCTATGGAAATAAATATGACTGGAAAGGCAAAGTGATTTTTATGAATAATTTCCATATTAAAACAAGAATCATCATTTAAAAGTATGTTTAAAGATACTTATAAACATATATTTTTAGTTCTATAATACAATAATACAAAAACAACTGGTAAAACATAAAACTATAGGTATTGTAAACTAAACATTTAAGGCATCTTAATAAATGTTTGGTAAGCATTTTTGACACTGTCAAGGTACAAAGTGTCTTGTCACTGTGGTGGTACCTTTTTACAAAGTATACAATATTGTATCTGCAGGGTTTTAAAAACAAAGGTACATTTTGGTTCCCCATGGCATAAATCATGACCTTAAAAGGTACAAATTTGCTTCTTAAGGTACAATTCTGTCCCATAAAAAGGTACTGCCCCAGTAACAAGGGTTTGTACCTTCTTTGGTACAACATTGTACCACTTTTTCTGAGAGTGTATGTACACATTGGTACATAGTATTTACTTGTGTAAGACTGGTGTAACTACACCCATGTAACAACCCACTGAATAGTATGTGTGAGTACAAATGTGTAACAGGACATTGGTGACAACACTAGGAAAGTAATATGTACTTGCAGATGTTTTCCCACTTCCACATGTTTGCAGATCATGTAGTTGTGAACACTGTATGGCAGAACTAATGCTGCATTAGAAGGTTTCACCTTGTGATACCAGTGTAATTACATGGTAAATCTACAGGAACTGTCCACTCAATATAAAGTGTAAAATGGTCACAAATTACTGTTCATACATTCATTCATTTTCTTTTCTTTTCATTCATTTTCTTTTCGGACACTTTATATTGTGGAGCGTTCCTGTGGAGTTACCATGTAACTACACTGTTATTAAAGTGTTGCATAGAAGATATTTCTACAAGTTACACTGTAATTTGTGACCATTTTACACTTTATATTGAGTGGACAGTTCCTGTGGATTTACCATGTAAGTACACTGGTATCACAAGGTAAAACCTTCTAATGCAGCATTAGTTCTGCCATACAGTGTTCACAAGTACATGATCTGCAAACAGGTGTGGAAGTGGGAAAACATCTGCAAGTACATATTGTTGTTACACAATGCGCTTACATAACTCTTGTTACAGATGTGTACTTTCCTAGTGTTGTTACCAATGTCCTGTTACACATTTGTACTTACAAATACTATTCAGTGGGTTGTTACATGAGTGTAGTTACACCAGTACTACAAAAGTAAATACTATGTACCAGTGTGTACATACACTGTAGTTACATACGACTTACACATCTAACTACCATGTAAGTTCACAGGTATAAGCGACAATATAAAGTGGGACTCAGCACTGTTTTTATCAACTAGTAGCTTCAAAAATAAAGAATTATGGCCCGTTTCCACTGAGTGGTACGGTACGGTACGGTACGGTTCGGTACGCTTTTAAGGCCGTTTCCACTGTCTAAAAGCGTACTGAACCGAACCGTACCGTACCCCTTTTTGGTCACCCTTTCGAAAGGGTACCGAAACCCAGAAAGCGAGCCGTAAGGCGGAGCTAGACACGCAGCTGAACGCCATTGGCTTACAGAGATACGTCATTTGCTCACGCAACAAGCAGAATGAAAACAAAAGACCCGCCATGTTTAATACACAGCCGAGAGACAATGCTCTGAAATAATATCAGCATATAATAACGAGCCATGGTCGACCCGAGCTTAAACAAACATTGTCGTCGTCTTGAACGGCCACAGAGCTGAGAGAAGAGCAGATTGTTATGGGTTACGAGCCCATAAGCGCGAGGGCGAGTGCTTTCGCTTTGTCGCTTGCGCTCGCGTCAATATTTAAATAACAAAGTTCTTAACCTGGACTATTATAAACTGGGAATGACGGAGTTACTCTCTAACGAGAGAATAATGACGGAGCTGCTACATGTACTGGTGAAGATAAAAGACACAGATGAGAGGTTTGCACAGACGGGGCTCTATTTCGTATTGTTTTTAAACCTAAATGAGGCATAAATGTCTGATGTGTCTAGTTTTTCTGTAATTTGGTAACATTGGAGACTGTGTGGGGCTGTGTGTGTTCATATATGCTGCATTTATTTATTTATTTGATATAATCGCGGACCGTAGGCTATTTCGCATCAATGATCTGCAGTTATAATCAGATCATGTTCAGTCAGTAATGACATTTTTACACCAATGTTTTTGTGTATAATAAAGCATCTGTTTTGTGAGAAGTGCTTCTCGTATGATTTTTGAACGACCCATAAAGCTTTACTGTAGACATGTCCTCGAGCGAAAATGACGTCGACAAACTTTCTGTCGTACACCACGCCCATCAAAAGAGTACCCTTTTGCAGTGGAAACGCAAGCCTGATAAAGGTGACCCGTACCGACCCGTACCGTACCGTACTGTACCACTCAGTGGAAACGGGCCATTAAACACTCTTTAATAAAGGGAGCAGTGATTGCCACTTTGTGTCCTTCTGGAGCTTCTGGAGCGTTTAAAACATATTCGATCAATTTAGCAAACTGACTGAAGATTCTATAAAATATTCAACGTTACGTTTTTTTTTTCTTATAAATTTCAAAAGCAAAAACCCTGCAATGAAACGACACCGAACAATAATCAGCTAAAAGTGAAAATGAATTACTTAGTAATAAAATATACATTCTGAACTCATTAAAAACTCAAAAAAAACAACAACAAAACAATTAACATTAATGCAAAGATTGCTCTATAAATGATGAAATCAATAAGCAAATAAAATAAATATGAAAAATATTCATATAAAAAACATAAGAAAAAGGGAATTATTTTTTATTTTCTTTACAGTGAAAATGTATAAATATTTAAGTACTAAATCACTGTCGATGAAGATAATTTGTAAAATGCTAATAAAATTTCAGCAAAGAAACGGCTCGCACCACTAGTGGGTTGTCGGGGCCCCCTAGTGGCGTCGAGGCCCTAAGCAGTTGCTTAGTTTGCTTAGTTTGGAGGGCTGGCTATGAGTGTTTCCCAGTACTGGGTTGTAGTTGGAAGGGCATCCGCAGTGTAAAACATGCTAGATAAGTTGGCAGTTCTTTTTGTTGAGGGACTAAACCGAATGAATAAATAATATAGACACATTAAAGGGGTAGAATTAAAATTACCTCGTCGTTTATTCTTCCACGTGTGGTTTTAAACGTTTAACAGTTTATTTCTGCTACTGCGCACACGAGATATTTTGAAGAGTGCTAGTTGATGATACTGACTTTTACAGCAGGAAAAAAAAAAGACTACGGGTCGCAGCATTTACTAAAAACACAATAGTGGATTACAGTTTCAGTACAGCACTCAAAAGTGTTTCATGTTGTGCCAAAAGAAAGGGATTTTCGTGAACTTCCCATTTCTGCCATTAAGCAGACTGAACATATTGAAATAAACCAGTGATTAATAGGTTCTATGAATTGTATTATTCATTGTAATAATAATAATCAAAAATGCATTATGCAAGCTTACATAACCAACCCGGACTATACAGTATTAAAATGTCAGTACAATTCCCTTTGTTAATCACTTTGTAAAAAATGTTCGAAGCAGAGATCAAGGTCCTGTAATGCAACTCAAAAGCATAAATAATAGAGTACAAAATACAGGAGACTGTTAATTAACACATTGTATTTAAAGTGTTGGGTTGTTTTAATGATGGATAATTAAGTGGTCATTGTTTAAGGTTAAAGTGCAAAAATCAGTTTTACAAGAGGTTTAAACACAGGTGTCTGACAAAAGTTTGTGAATATAACCAGTTTATAATGTTATTTTCATTATCACACCTGATGAAACTATCTGCAGAAACACTTTGATTGACATTCTCCCTTTGTACGTGCCATCAGAGGGGGAAAGTCCCGTCCATTGTGGAGTTCTGCACGGTTTAGTTCCAATCCTATTAAACACACCTGATCAAGTCCTGCAGGCTTGTTTAAAACCTACAGGTAAGTGTGTTGACGCAAGATTGGAACTAAACTGTGCAGGGCTGCCGCCCTCCAGGAACTGGCTTTGACACCTGTGCTATAGAGCAATACCTGTCAACCTTCCCATTTTTTGGGGGGTTCTCCTGTATTTTACAGTTCTATCCTGCCATCATCCCGTAAAGGTATTTTCCCGTATTTTCAACCGTTCTCTGAAGGGTGGCAATGAACATTAAAAGGACTGATCCATCCATAGTAATAAATAGATGCGGTTTCAATCATAACCTAATTCAAAACAGCTATCATAACATGATTTATCAATATGGCTCTTTTTGGATTTTCGGAAGCTGTAGAAATCAAAAATGTTAATTAGGAAATACATTAGGACCGTTGTTTTTGTTTACATCGCTCAAAATGGTCTAGGAATTATGTTTTTACTATAATAAGTTCGTTATAAAATGTTGAAAAATTATACTGCATGATTTAAAGCAACCTTTTCTAGTTATTTTTAAATAATACGCAAATAAATTAGAAATCACCCATGGCAAACTTAATGTAATACGGTTTGGTATATTTAACTTCGGCTCATAGCCCTCAGTCAAGTTTGGTTTTTGGCCCTTTATAAGAAAAGGTTTGGGCACCCCTACTCTAGGGACATCAAAGAATTATTTTACATCCTGTAAAAAGGGGCATAATAGGTCCCCTTTAACTGAAAAAGCAGCACATTTTTATTATTACTTTGAATTTATATATTTACTTTTATAACATTAAAAAAAAAAAAAAACATGTTGCCAAAAGCTAAAAATAGTGCAGATTGATCGATAAACACTACATTACCAAATTTCTGCTGGAGTGAAAAGACTGGTTGGCCTGTGTGAGATGACACTAAATCCTGAAAATTATCCTTTAAATAAAAAATAAACAAAGGAAGAGTTGAACCGTGTGAAAGTGAGCAGAGGAGAAGCAGACTGAAGGAAAGGGCAGGAGGAGAATCAGGGCAGGAGAGTGTCAGTCCTGTTCCAGAGCTGATATACAGGATCAGACTCTCCTCTGTCTATCTTCAGGCCATTCATCCAGACGGCTTCAGAAACACTTCTCCAGGCCCTTTATATAGTCAGACGGACTTTACGTAACCAGCGCTGGAGAAAGGAAATGGACTGAGGATGAACTAGATGCTGTAGAAAAGCACCGGCACAAAATCTGCCTGATTATTGTCCACAAAAGAATAGCCTATAGATGTGTGTGTGTGTGCTGCTTGATTCTTTATGATTGCTCTCCTGATTCCTGGTCAAATCAGCATTGATGTGCCTCCATCTTACATCAATCCACATCAGTGTTTGTCAGAATTGTCCATTTTCTGTCAAGCTGTTAAAGTGGACTATATAAAAAAGACTTTCTGGCTGTCTGGACTGGAGCATCAGTCATGCAAAAACTGTGTAAAAACCAGCTCTGTCAAATCAATGTTTTTTTCCACACTGTACACTCTCAGAAAAAGGTACACTTTTGTACCCATCAGGTCAACATATGGACTTTAAATGTACAAATTAAAAAGTATTTGTACCTCATGGTACCTTAAAAGTATAGACGTGTAACCTAAATGTCACGTTGTAGAACTATTAGGTACAAAAGTGACCTTGATGTCAAATTGACATAAAAAAGCAAATTAATTTGAAGTCAATTGTTCAAAATGCCATCAAATTGACATCTAAAAATGGTTTCAAAAAACCATTACAGGACAGTCCTGTAATCAGTTTTTGACGCCAATGTTAGATGTCAATGAAATCAATTTTAAGATAGAGCTGGTGGAGCATGTGCATTGTGGGGATCCATCATCCAAACAAATTTGTGATCAAAGTTTTCAGATTAAAAAAGTGTTTCTTATATTTTTATACTTTTTGTGTCGTATTTTGGAGATCAAAAAACATCAATGTGTGGTTTTGACATCAAGTCTGTTTTCTTTTTCTTTTTTTCTTTTTACAATGAAACTCAAAAACATAAATAAATAGACAATAAATAAAAATAATTAAGTATTTAAAATTAAAAAAGCATAGGTAGTATCAATTATGTATAAAATATATGTAGGATCATTTACAATTAGACATAACCCTTGTACAAAGTCAATTAACAATCCATTAAAGCATGTTTTCCATTAGTTCAATGCATGCTACTTCAAATAAAAAGTGTTTCATAAAAATAAAATTATGTTTGACTTCTTGTCTTTGGTTGCCTTTGACTCTGAGCTGAAATAAATGGTTTTAAAATAAAAACCCATAAAACACAAATTGAGTTTGGAATAGACGTCATCAACACTGTAAAAAGTGCTACACTCACAAAGTTGGATTTATATACTTTAAATAATTGCAATCTAGTTTATTTTATTTGTTTTATCCCAAAAAATATACATTTGCTTTCTCTTTACTTAAAATATATCAGTTTTTACATAACAGTTATTTTTGAATAAAAGTATTGCAATTTATTTGAGTAGATTTGTGTATGTAGTTTTTGTGTTCAATAAATGTTATAAAAGTGAGTTGACACAGACAATTTATTTGAGTAGACGTTTGTATGTGTTTTTGTGTACAGGAAATGTTATAAAAGTGAGTTGACACAGTCAATTTATTAGAGCAGCTGTAGACATGTGGCAGGTCTGTTCATAAAACGTGATTTTAATAATTTGGCGGTACCCCTTTTTCATTGCCCGGGACTTTGCAAGCACATGCAGCATCTTCTGATCGACTCGGCGCTAACTGCTCGCAGCAGCGGATCTGATTAACACGGTAAGTTGTAAATTTAGCCAAATGATTGGTAAAGTCATGCTAAACGGCTGACTTCGCTAGGCAGGTGAGGTTTTAGCTTTGCAAAGTGTAATGTAACGTCAGGTAGCTCTTACATGGAAAGCTAAGTTGGCTAACGAGTAACATATCCTTGTTTATGCTAACGCTAACGATTAAAAGTGATAGTATAAATGGTGAAAGTTGTTTTAAAACACTTTGTAGCCATAACTAACGTTACAGAACTTATTTACAAGGTCTCTGGTGGGCGGTTGAGTTGGTGTGGGTGCAGTGTGCTAGCGCTAACTTAGCTAGCTCACCTTCTAAGTTATTAACATTAGGCATGAATATTAAATTCAGAAACTTATGCAACAATTAGTTAAGTTGTGGTGTAAATAAGAGAAAGTGATGTTTGTGATTTAATCCATAAGTTTTTTTAATGCTGCATAGTGAATACATTAAAGATTTTTAATTTACTTTAACTTAAATTACATTTTCTATAGCTATATTTTATATATATATATATATATATACACACACATAAATACATATACACCACACAACTAAAAGGTTTTAAATGTGTATCATAAAAATGTTTATTAAATTAGGAGAAAGTCAATTAAATGTGGCTTCAGAAAAGTGTGTTTTGAAATGTAATGTAAACCTCAATGTGATATGTTAAATGGTAATGTATTTATTTATTTATTTATTTAAATTTGCATTATGACATGTGAAAAGTTTGGTGCAAAATGAAGATGACAATTAAATTATATACAGACATTTATATGTGCCATTTTTTAAACACAGTTTTGATGTGTAAATTACATCCACATTGTAATGCTTTTATTAAGCTGCAAAAATAAATTGAAAATGTAATTCCCAAATGTAATTAATTCTATAACAGGCAACCAAAATGTCATACACTGAATAAAATCAGTTTTCTTTGCAATTTGATCATTATAAACACCTGAAATAATGTAAGTACACAATAACCCATATAACTTTTTATTAAACAGAATTTTAACGAAGGTAAATTTGAACTGATAAACTAAGGTGTTTCATCCATGTATCATACTTACTGCACTTTTGTAACTTTACTTGTGGTTTATCTAAGATATTAATTATTTTGCTATTTAGTATTATTTTTATTTAGTATCGACCACCTGACCAAACTTGTTTCTTTTTTTGTTTCCACCAATAGAGTTGTGAGGAATCAGAGGTGCATGCTGAGCCTTGCGGCTGCCGATGGGAAAAATTTGCCATTGGCCCAACACAATTTGGATTATCAAAAGACTGTCGGAGGTTTACCAAACATGTCAAATTCATGATGGCTCCTGTTTGGACTGACAGATGCCCTCAACTTTAAGTATCCATCAAAACTGTATACATTTGAGATATATCAGAGACTCTTTGTGGGACTGGACATTATGCATCCTAATTCCTCATCAACATATGCAAATCTCCTCACTCAGTTTTCTTTGAATATTTATGATTTCTCAACAGGATCTGGCATTATTAATGTGATGGTTTTTATTATTATTTATTGGGTATGTGCAGCCACATTAATGGTCTGTTTTGTCTGTTTGACATTGAATAAATGTTATGGTCTTTAATCCATCTTCCCATTGTTATTTAATTTTTATTGACAGGAAAGTCTTTTATATGTTTTTAGTTAATCACTGTATATTGTGATTAGAGTATAGAAATGAAGATTTATTTTCTTAGGTTACAGCCAGATGTCAATTGAATTCATTTTAAATGACATGATTAGGTTGATTTTATTTAGTTTTTAATACCTAATTAAAGTAAGTACAGGTAACATATAGCTACTTATAAATAAGTTACCTGTAACAAAAAAAGTAGGTTTATCTGACTTGAGTAATTTTGAAAAAAATTCGTTGGCTCAACTTAATTTAGTTGCATTTATTTTAAGCAATGTTTCTGTGTTCAGTATACTTAAAAAAGGCTGGAAGTTGAACCAACCTAAAACAGCCCATGCAGCCGCTTGCCTCACTTTTTATAAGTTAGATCTAAGTAACACTTTTTACAGTGTAGATTAAAGATATCCTTAAAGCTAACAAAATTCTAGAGTGTTCCAAAAGCTTTTGTTATGGTTGCTAAGGGGTTAAGAATGTCTGCCTCCGAAACCGCATAATTTCATACTACATAGTACGCAAAAAAATCAGTATGCAAGCCGAGTAGTCCGTGTAAATAGAATTCCAAAATCAGTTTGTGAAATATACCTGAATGACCTACTACTTCCGGCGAGATTCTGAAGTGCACATCCCATGCACGTTTCGCTATCCCAGGATGCAACGTGAGAGAAGTCATGAATGGGGGTGAAGTGACGCAACTGACGCAGGTAGGTCACGTGATCATGACAAAATGGCAGATGTAGTACGTCCGAATTGCATTCATACTGCTCACATTAATACTGTATAGAATGGGCGAGTAGTAGTAGTTTCGGAGGCAACCCATGTTTTAGTGTTGCTGAGTTTTGCTTTAACATGTCATTTGGTTGCCAATGTGATCTACGATTTTTTTTGTTGTTGCTGTAACGTAATTTTGAGCGTATTATGTAGTTGCAAATGTGAAAAGTGCAATCTGGATGTATTTAATGTATTGTTAAGTTGTCTTATGTGGTTGTTAGGATATGGTATAGTGTACAATACTATGCACTCAAAACATTTGTTTTACAGCTTGTTCAAACTACTTATTTAAAATTAGCTGAAACAACACAATTCTTCAGATTTATTTTGGGACAACTTAATTGTTTAATGTTTAATCCACTTAAATTTGTAAAAACTAATCCTTCATGTTGTCCCAACACTAATCGATTATGTGAAACCCAGCTTTTTTTTTACACTGTGATAGACACTTATAAATACACATCATGTACTTCCCTTGAATTGCATCATATCCATACCTGAATTAAATCTCAGATGTCAGCCCGCATTATCTCTTATGCCACAGTTAAATCCCTCAGCCAATCGCCACAGACCTTTACAAGCCAAAAAAAAAAAAA
>CAIGQQ010034268.1:3274482-3286434 GCA_903798035.1 Danio albolineatus | reverse complement strand
ACACTGCACGTCTCGTGTTTTGACCTGTGGTTTCTGGTCATCTATAATCCTAACTCAGCATTGCATGTCTTGCGATGTGACTACTGCGGACACACATTGCGATTTTGATGCTCAGACGATATATTGTGTAGCCCTAATATATATGCTGCTTTACTCAAATACTAAATAACAGACTTACTTTATGAGTGAATAAATACACTGAATGCAATTCTTTCAAAAATGAAAACACCCAATAATTTACAAAACACTGAATCATTCAGAAACTGGAACTATTTCCCTTTGCCAACTGCAAAAACCAAAATTGTTTCTGAAAAGTTACTGCAATAAATATTTGTCTGAAAATGCAGCGCAGGCAACCAGACCTCTATGAAAACCCTACGGAGCAACCTCTTGACACAGAAAGACCTGTTTCTTCACGATAATTGGAGCTCCAGGACACGTATAAACGCTTTGTTGAAAAATTCATTAGCCTGTGTTCTCCAGTATTTTCCAAGCCGCTGATAGCTGAAGCTTGTCGTTTTGCTGTCACCGCCTTCAGCTCTGATAACACAGCGTGACCCAGCATTGCTGTCAAAGCGCTGCCAGCTTTTCCACTACCGCACAAAATGGTGTCACCTGCCATCAGCCGCCCGAGGCAGAAAGCTCTGCGTGTGTAGGTGTTTAGTCGACGGAGCATCGTATCTACTGAAATTCAATGCAAGCGTTTCAATTGCGCCAAAGCTCCACATGCAACACATGTTAAAATATCTCCTTCAAAAAAGCCTGCGAATGCGTCTTTTATTCTGTAGAAGCTAAGAAACACAAGCTGAGTATCACTGACAGCAAACGTACTGTAAAGTTTTATCACTTGTTTTAAGCTGTTTACTATACAAATCATTTAGAGCATGTGTGTGATGGCGTGCAGTACATGAGCTGAGGCAGATAATGATGCAAATTTCTGTTGATCTGTTGCGGTTTTACATTGGATGTAAGGACTCTGTAGTTAACTCAAAATTTACTGAAAGTTAATTCTACTCATTTGATTCAATGAGTGTTGAAAGTAATGAGTTCATTAAATACCTAATTACTTTAACTTAAATGGAGTAAGTTCACAGTACTCATATAGGTTTTTTTTTTTTACTCAAATGGTTTGTAGCAATCGGTTTCCTTAAAAAGTTTGAGTTGCCTTAACTTATTGGGTTTTACAGTACTTAGTTGGTTTGAGTTCTCTTCATTTACTGATTTAATCAAATTGCTTCTTTACTCAAATGAATTAAGTTCACAGCACTCATTAGGATTTGTTTTTGAACCTAAATGGTGTATTGCAATCGGTTTACTCTAATGGTTTGAGTTACCTTAACTTTTTGGGTTTTACAGTGTATAGCTGATTAGCCATGTGGATAGATGATAACAGCTTTCTGAGCCTACTGGCCCATATTTACGTCGGCTACTGGCCCATATTTATCAGCTGATAACCACTGATAATACCCATTCAATCCAGTGATAACATACAAACAGAGGAACTCCATTTTATTAAACCTAATACCTACTTAAATCTGAGGGGTAAGCATTCTGGAGCCAGGCTCAACACTGTGCTTGAACCCCTGTCTCTCTCTCTATCCTGATAAGGGGAATAACACAAGTTAGGGTGTCTTTCCGAGCTTAGAGACCCCTCTCTGGAAACCAGCAGGAAACCCACACCAGCACGGGGAGAACATGTAAGCTCCAATAGAATATTCTTATTCTATTATTTTAATCCGAGAACTGCATTAACGTTTCACAGCTGGAAGTGGATTTTAAGCAAAACAACCAAAGCAAACATTCCGATCCAAACTAAATGCTGCATGGGGGTGTCACAGAGCTAATCTCCAGTTTGCACAGGGCAGAAAAGGAAGAACTCCAGTGAAATGCCGATTAAGGTAAACAGCGGCACTTTTGTGTACATGCCATAGATATTTTAGCCTGTGAATTGCAGTGATATAAGAAAAGCCCCCGGAGAGACCACAGCACTACAGCTAAGAGCATTAGTGTCATGCACCATGGCTAATCTCAGCTCCGGAGCGCCGTGCTTGCAGGAGACGACGGGACGCTGACAGATGCGCTCAAAGCTGCTACTTGTGGGTTTGAGATAAAAATCGGAATTAGTGTTATGAATTCTAATTTACAAACATGACTGCATGAGGCTCTGTCTTGGCGTTTGGCTCGCGTCCCATTCAGATATAGCAGAGCATTTTCAGATGGCTGGAAGACTTGCTTTGATCTCCGCTGATGAGAATCAATACGTTCTTGCTGATTTTGCTCCCGTGAAATAAGAAAAAGACTTATTTTACTATGTGAAAGCAGTTAGAGAGATACTGACCGACTTGTTTCAGATGTGCCGGATAATCAATCAGCGGTTGGCAGAGAGAAATAAAGTGCATGGACATCATACAGTGTGTCAATGGCAGAGGTCAGACAGTTACTGGTGGAGATCTGTCGGAGAGATCTCTGCTACTAGCGCTGTATTCATCTTTTGGCACAAGGAGTGAATGAATGTCATTGAACTATTCAAGTGGCACATTATATATTTGTTTTGATATGCCCTGAATGCACCCTTGTGACTAATTTCCTTTTAAAAAAAAGTCTTAAAACTTCTAAAGGATAACATACTGTAAGGGTCAAAGGAGAAACGTTTTCAAGTATTAAATAAATAAATAATATGGATGTAGCTTTAAATGTTTTTTTTTTCATACTGTAGAATGTGTCCTGTGTTCATATACCTTGAAGAGGGGGTCTGCTATGATATCATATTTTAAACTTTAGTTGATGTGTTATGTAGATGTGTGAACATAAACAACATCTCTGAATGTAAGATGCTCAAAATTTAATGCCGAGGGAGACATTCGCTTTTATAGTTAGCTTAGCAAAGCCTACAGCGAAAGAAGCTTAGGGACTACAAAAACATACATTCGGGTTAATCTGATCATAAACCCTTCAGGTTACATAAATTCACCATGCGCAGTAAAGGGGTGTCGCCAGAGGCACTGTATAGTTGTAGCAGAGAAAGCTAAAAATGCCTTATGTTCCAGAGAAATAAAAAAAGATATAGCTCTAGCATTTGACAAAGGAGAACTTCCAAAATCTTCCCCAGTTCAGTGCTGGATTCGGCTAAAAATTCCTCAAAGAAGAAGCAGCTCAACCACAATAGACGAAGCTGTGGATTGTAAGCCACAACCTGTAAGTATTTTCATTTGTTAAAATTGATCTATTACATGCATAATTTCTAGCGTTAACGGTATGTTGTAGCGAGGATGTAAACAAGGATGTAAAGAACGGGAAATGCTGTTTGCCACGTTAACAATTTAGCTACAAATTCATATTCATTGGTCAAACACCCACATTCTTCAGCAGCACTGCAGTGTCTCTCTATGCGGAGGCTTTCCCTGCATTCTACATCTCAAATAACAAACTGGCAAAATATATGTGAACATTTCATATTACTTACACATGCTTATAAACCGAATATATGTTAATGACCTTGTTTAACGGTCATAAATAATACAGAACAATTATTGTTTATGGTTTCTGAAACCTTTAAGCCACTAATTATGTAAAAATAATAATATATATCAAAGAAATTATCTAGATGTACATAAAATTTGATTGTTTAAATAGCTTCTCACTTATTTAAACATCCTTTCTGTCCTCTTGTATCGGTATGTACCCTGTAAACCACAAAAACATCCCTTGTGTTTGTACACAAATGTTGAAAAAGATTATTCTCATAATATAATATAGAAATAATAAATAATATAATAAAATAATAATATAGAAATATAATATAATTTTAGTAGCTAGAATATCAGATGCTGCCCTGTTTATAGTAATACACAATACAGAACTATTATTGTTTATATATATACAGTTAATATATATACAGTTTATATTTATACAGTTAAAACAATTAAAATATTGCACATAAAACACCTAAATGTACATTTAAATTTATTGTCTGTTTTCTTTCTCACTTATTTAAACATCCTTTCTGTCCTCTTGTGTCGGTATGTACCCTGAGCTCCTGTAAACCACAAAAACATCCCTTGTGTGTTTGTAAAACTTGTTGAAAAAAAGCTTATTTACATAACACATAACATAATATAACATAACTTTAGTAGCTAGCATATCAGATGCTACCTTTTTTGCTACCTTATGGTCATCAACAATACAGAACTATTATTGTTTGTAGTTTCAGAAATCAAAAAGCTACTTATTATGTAAATATATATTTTTATTTTTTATTTATACAGTTTAAACAGCCAACAACTAACATTAATCATCTAGATGTACATCTAATTTTACTATTTACTTAATTTCTCTTATTTTAAATGCCATTTTGTGTTAGTATGCTCCTGTAAACCACACACAAAAAACCCTTGTGTTTGCACTCACTTGGTGAAATCAGCTTATAACATAATATAATATAATATAATATAATATAACATAATATAATATAACATAATAATTCAATCTGTACAATTGAAAAAGTCTTACATTTCAGCCCGGAGGAGAAGGACGACGATGATGATGGGGGTCTTGAGGAAGAAGAGGAGGAGGATTTAATGGGGAAGGAGCTTTTTCCGCGTCGAGTGGACGGAAGAACAACTCGCGAGCGTTTCAGAGGAATCACTGCCCTCGGTGGAAGAGCGACCCGTCCATGATAATCAAAGAGCCTAACCCGTGAAAAAAGAAGTGGTGGAGAGTTAAAAACACATGCCAAAACATCATGAACACTCCAAACCTGCCTGTTGATTTAGAATTGAAATGCTTTTCAATCTGGAAAATATTTCTGCTTCCTGCATGGTTTCCCTATTAGCAGAGCTGCTTTTGAAATGAGTCATTAAAGCAGGCGGGATTTTTTTCAAAAGAGTTTGTAGAAAAGAAGAGGAATTATAAGAAAATGTCAAACAAAGCAACATGCGCTTGCCCTGCCATCAATCTCTCTTGAATATCCACAACTCTCCACTCCACTTTAGCACTTCACCATTTAGCAAATGTCTCTGCTAATAAAAGAAGTAAATGAGCGACATAAAATAGAGCTTAAAAAAATTAAACACAAGCTTCATTTGCTCAATGCTAATGGATTTTTTTTCCTGAATAGACTCTTTTTTTTTTTCTTCTTTGAATTCTTATCAAGGACAAACTGTGGGTGTTTAAGAGAAATAAAAGTAATGATTCTCTATGAATGTCACATTTAATTAATTACTTTCATACTGTAGCTGTGCATGCATCTTTTCATCGGTTTCAGTGTTGAAAACATTACGCAGTGACATTTGAAAGGGCTTAATATAATACATGCTATTTGAAATCGAAACCATAAAAGACCATGTACAAATCACTGTTTAAAGACACCGTGTGTTTCCCGAGTTTAACAACTCTAAAAAAAAATATACAGACCTGTTGTAGAAATCTTCTCTGTAGTATTCATAGTCAAATTCATAACCACTGAAAAAGAAGAAACAAACAGTGTAATTACTGAAAATATCTTTTGTGCATTAAAAAACAACAACAAAAAGAACAACTGCAGTGTTAAACAGCTTTTAAACTCGTCTGTTCTTTACGTTGTTGGAATATTCCTCCTCTGTTCCACGCGTGTTCAATTCAAACTCAGGAGAAACCGTTCAACGCTTAAAAAAATTAGCAATTTATTAGATACAAATGAATGATTCTATGTTCAGAGCTCTGGGCGTACACCGATACAGTCTAGCCTTTATCTAATGCTAAACGGGACTTATATCAGGCATTCTGCATCGCCTGGTATCTAGACATAAGGAGTAAGACGGGGTTGCGTACCTATATGCTTCTCTGCACAGTTTGTACTTATTCCTTCACCATTCTCTTTCTGCACAGAAATCTTGAATAGTTAAGTGTACCTTTTACATATTTCACAACTTTTGACAAGCATCCACTCCTTGTGACCATAAACATGTCTATATTTCTTGTAGACATTAAGTCTTGAGCAAGGTCCCCTCCTTGCATTATTTTCAGTTATTCTTCTCTTGTCAGCAGTATTTTAACTAAATGTTCCAGTAATGACAATAATAAAAAGAAGAACTTCAGATAATATAACATACCACACAAGGAGAAAAAAGATTGGTTAATCAGTTGCTAGTCAAGACACTTTTCCTAATGAACAACAAATGTGCATCAGTTTATGATTAGTCTAGATATATATGTTCTACTAAAAAATGGAGACTATGAGTAACATAAGATGTATATAACGCTTTTCTTTCTTTTATTTGCTTTCCCCTTCAACATGTCCTGCTGTATTGTTTTCCTGAGCAAAAATAAAATACAGAAAAAGTACCTTTTTTAAAAATTTACATTTAAGACAGTAAAATGTAATTCATGGTCCTACTATTTTATATACCACAAAATCTTGTATTTAGACTCTTTTTTTTCTTGTCGGCTTGGTCCCTTTATTAATCTAGGGTCGCCACAGCGGAATGAACCGCCAACTTATCCAGCATTTTTTTATGCAGTGGATGCCCTTCCAGCTGCAACCCATCTCTGGGACACATCCATACACACTCATTCACACTCATACCCTACGGACAATTCAGCCTACCCAATTCACCTATACCACATGTCTTTGTACTTGTGGGGGAAACCGGAGCACCCGGAGGAAACCCACACAACCACGGGGAGAACATGCAAACTCTACACAGAAATGCCAACTGACGCAGCCGGGGCTCGAACCAGCAACCTTCTTTACTTCAAGAAAGTAAAGGAGTAAAGTAAAGAGTAAAAGTAAAGTAAAGTGGCTGAATGGAGGAGGCTCGTGCTGCAGATGGTCTTTATCTGTTCTCTCGCTAGTGAAGCATTCAGTTTTTCTTCTTACAAAGTCCGCTATGTAAATAGCAAATGCACCATGGCGAGATGCAAATGACTCTTAAAGGGAAAAGGAGATGAGTTTCATAGACGAGTTATGTTCAAAACACACCCATAACTAATTAAGAGAATAAGCACAAGGCTGTTAAACCGTACGCTAGGGAGCAGAGCATATTTTTCAATCCTTAAAGTAGCAAAAGTGGATTTGTACAAGCCCTTGATGCTTTTGCGCCATAAAAAATGTTTAATGCTTTTGAGCCCTTTGTTTTTACAAAAGTTATTAGAAATATTAAAAGACTTAACTTGGAATTATAAGCCTTCTGTGTATATAAAATCCCCCATGATGCATTGTGAATTTAATCTAAATGCAGACACTGTCACCTTTGACAAAAAACAAATAAATAAATAAATATGACAAACAACAAAATAAGCACATTTATTTAACTAAAATTATAATAGAAAATAAAAACAAAAACCATTGATAAAAACCTAGAGTTTTTTTTGTACTAAAATAACACAACTACAATTGACAAGAAATTGAACACTAATCGGTTTCCTTAAAATGTAAATAACCTGACAGCAGTATGCATTACAGTGAAATCAATGACACCTTCAGCCTTCAGAGATCACGCAGAGCTCTGATAAACACTGTTATGGCAGTAATCAAAGCTACTTACTTTATTAATTACAGTACGAAACCTCCTGGAGATAGACCGGGGTATTTGTCTCATTATACAGCCTGACAGTGGGAGTTAGTTGGAGTGTGACCCAGACTTGAATTTTAACCAGTAAACTTTGCATGAACCTTTTTATAGCAACAGCAGCACAAAACATCTCTTCAGAAAATGTACAATATCCATTGACAAGGCAACAAGGATACTTCCTTTACTTTTATTTCATGTAGTGTGGATCGAAACAGAAAATGAATGAATGTTGTTCTGAGGAGAGGGCTGTACTGAAAATACATTTCCATTTAAAAAAATCTTCAAATCAATATTTTGCTTTAAATTGCCTAAGCCTTTAAATTTTTTATTTATTTTTTTAGATATTACATTTCATTTAAGTAAGACAGCCGTTTGTGAAACATAAAATATCATCAAATTTAAGATAAATGAATCAATGACCAATCAAAGGAAAGTATCTTGGAATGGTGGGATTGGCAATAATGTTCCAGCTGTCCATGATAATTAATGTACGATTTAAGAACACTCGAAAATGAGAACATTCGAAAATGGCGGTTCATTCCGCTGTGGTGACCCCAGATTAATAAAGGGACTAAGCCGAAAAGAAAATGAGCATTGAAGAATACATTTTATCCATTTTCCTTTGGCTTAGTCCCTATACATCAGGGGTCGCCACAGCGAAATGAACCACCAATTTAACCAGCATATGTTTTACGCAGCGGATGCCCTTCCAGCTGCAACCCAATACTGAGAAACCACCATACACTCTCGCATTCACACCCACACTCATTCACTAAGGCCAATTTTGTTTACCCAATTCACCTAATGTCTTTGGACTGTTGGGGAAACCAGAGCACCAGGAGGAATCCCACGCCAACACGGGGAGAACATGCAAACTCCACACTGAAATGCCAACTGGCTCAGCCGGAACTCAAACCAGCAACCTTCTTGCTGTGCGGCGACAGTGCTAACCACTGAGCGAGCCACTTGTCTGTTTTTGCAAATAAATTCTTCAAATTAATTTTCACAGTGGAAGTTACAGGATTGATGTAGAAGACTTTTTTTGTGCTGGAAGAGCATCTCGGCTGGTAAACAAAATGTGCAAAAAAAAAAAAAAAAAGGGATTATTTATAGGAAATAATTAAAATAACAAAAGCTGGCTCTCAAAGGAATCACTGCACATGCTTTTCATTCGTATTCATTTTCCCCTAGACCTGCAGGTATATGCAACAAAACTGACATACTGCATCACACTAAAAACTGAATTTGAACAGCCTCAGATGGAGGGTTTTAGCATGTATACATCTATTTATGCTATATGCATAAAATGTATGAACTAATTTCTGCATTCTCAAACATGTACATAAATCTCATACACACCATGTAAATATATATTTAGGTCATGCCATGAACCTTTTCTGTCACTCACATATCTATAAATCATTAATATAATGAAGCTTTAGAACTGAGATTTTTAATGTATAATGTTAACTCTCCTCTGCTCACCAAGCCTGCATTTATTTCATCCAAAGCATTGCAAAAACAGTAAAAATGTTAAATATTATTTTAACATTTAAAAGAATTGTTCTCTTATGGGCTATACGCACAGCTTGTGTTTTTCAGCCAATGATAAACTTCCGGTGAGAGCTTTATGTGACTATGTTCAATTCCATATGCTTCCTTTTACAGCATCAATGTTGTAATGTAGTTCAAACATAATGTAGTTTTTAAAGTGTAAAAAGAGACGAAAGACCCTTTAAACACAGGCACCGTCCTTAGCAGCATGCTAGCGCAGAAGTTTCATTGAAAATACTGGGGTAAAATTAATTTCCATATTTTAAAGACATGGTGTTGAAAAATATTATTTAATGCAGTGCTTCTTGTTTGATCTGATACCCACTTTATATCGTATCTCAGCCAGTCAGTGACGATAGCAGTTGTTTTTTTTTTTTAAAGAAATCAGATTTTGTATGGGATGACAATTAACCGGAAGCTCTGGGGCTGGCTGACTGAAACTAAAGGTTTGTGTTTGCATACCCCATTAAATATATAATAACATGCCATTTACTATTTCTGTGATTTCAAAGCTGAATTTTAAGCATTCTAACAAGTGCCACACTGTACAAAAAGTATCCGTAAATTATATGTACATGTAATGCTTTTATGGCGCAAAAGCATTAAGGGCTTGTCCTAATCTACTTTTGCTATTTTAAGGATCGAAAAATACGCTCTGCTCCCTGGCGCATGGTTTAACAGGTTTGTGCTTATTCTCTTAGGGTGCTTTCACACTAGCACTTTTGGTCCGCACCCGGGTTCGTTTGACGTCATAGTATGGTACATTTAGCTAGTGTGAACACGTCTTCTGAACTCGGGTGCGCACCCGTGAACCGTACGCGAGTCCGCCTGAAAGAGGTGGTCTGGGGTACGGTTCATGTGAACTCTGGTACGGTTCACTTGTGGTATGAATGCAATGAATACCAAAAGCCAGTAGTGAACCGTCAACAGTACAGCAAACTATAGTTTTTATAACGTTCATTCGTGTGTGTGTGTGTGTGTGTGTGTGTGTGTGTGTGTGTATGTGTGTGTGTGTGTGTGTGTGTCTGAGTATCTCATACTGCTGACAAGCGGGACTGAGCCAGGGCAAACACAGTGATAATGTCTGCTTGTCTCCTCCAAAAACAGCTTGGACATCGCGTAGTGTTCTGAACGTTTATAATATTTTTGCGGCTGATAGACGCGAGTCGCTTTCTGTATGTCCAAAACCAAAAGGTTCAGTAAAAGCGAAACGACCGCGATGTGCGGACGTCTTTCCATTTTGCCGCTTTGCTTTCGTGTCCGTCGCCTGGCAACAGACGTACAAAAAACATCAGATTGATGACGCAAACGTACCGGGGTTCAGAAGGAAAAAAAGACAGTGTAAACACAAACCAACCAAGAAGGTGGGAAGGGGAGACAATCGAACTTGGGTACGGTCCAGGCAATTGAACCAAGTGTGAAAGCACCCTTAATTAGTTATGGGTGTGTTTTGAACATAATGTGAAACTCATCTCCCTTTCCCTTTAAGAGTCATTTGTGTCTCGCCATGGTGCATTTGCTATTTACATAGCGGACTTTGTAAGAGGAAAAACTGAATGCTTCACTAGCAAGAAAACAGTTAAAGACCATCTGCAGCACGAGGATAAAGAATGAGCCTCCTCCATTCGGCCACTTTACTTTTACTCTTTACTTTACTCCTTTACTTTCGTGAAGTAAGGGAAGAGTGTTGTACGCACTCTACTGAAGACATCCATTAGCATACATTTTTAATTCCATTTGTTAAGCTCAAAGATTTGTTTCAAAACTATTTCTAAATTCAGTTCTAGATTCCAGCAATATCTGTTTTCCGCATTTTGTGATTCATGTTTTTATTTTTGTATTTTCCCCCATTTATTTATGCTTTTGATTGCATTATGAGATATGAGCTTTCTTCTAGCAACTCTTAACCTTAAAAAGTTTGGAAAAAGTGACTTTTATTAAAATTTTGAAAAGTTTAAAGTGATTGTCTGGGTTGGTGTTAGTTATGATGGATCAAAAACCTTGTGATAAACTGCCATTACATCTTCTGACATTTTACAGCAGGGAAAATAAGTATTGAATACGTCATATTTTTTCCAGGCAATAACATTTTTAAAGGAGCTGTTGACATGGCTAATTAAGGCTAAGATGTCATTAATAGAGTGCTAATAAAGGAAATTTGACCACCTATTCAAAAGTGAAAGTGATATTCACATTATGGCACATGGGATTGAACCAGATTTTAGTAAAATCCCAAACAATACAAACATGAAAATAAAACACGACTGAAATGTATTTAATACTTCAACAGAGTGTAAAAATCTTGATGGTTCTGTGGGTCTCGTCTATCAAATCTGATCTTTATTTTGTATTCTCTATTGGATTCAAGTCACGTGACTGGCTGGACAATTCGAGCAGCTTTATATTCTTTCTCTGAAAGCATTTGAGAGTTTCCTTGGCTGTTTTTTGGATCATTGTCTTGCTGAAATATCCACCCTGGTTTCATCTTCATTATCCAGCTAATGTAGATGTTGGACTAAAGCAGCTAATATATTTATTTACAATGAGTAAGCGTTGCTGAAGAACTACAGAGATTTCAGCTGCTGTCTGGGCTTTCACTGCCTTTTTACACTTCCCTTTTTTCATGTGTTCAATCCTTTTTCCTGTGTCATTTTATTTTATTAGACATAACATCATTTGTAAACTAATTAGATTTGTTTTCTTTGCATATATGGATTTTTTTTGCTTGTTACGTGCCAATCTCCGGTAAATTTCAAGTCGACAGCAACCATAGAAATATGTTTCTCAGAAAAATGGTCACGTGTTCCATACTTATTTTTCCCCACAGTATTTATTATTCTATAGAAAT
>CAIGQQ010034268.1:3236043-3259291 GCA_903798035.1 Danio albolineatus | reverse complement strand
TATATGCTATAGCCCCAGGGCCCAATGTGTCCTTAATCCGGCCCTGCCAATGACCCGATGTTGGTTTATATTGATACTCACTATCTTCAGCTCTTTCACACTGAGATAGGCATGGGACGATAACCGCTTTCAAGGTATACCGCAGTATGTAAAAGTCAAGGTTTTCATACCGCCAACATTTTCTGCTATACCACTCCTAAGGTATGTGTAAGATTTTTTATTTACATTTTTTTTTTGGTGTAAATTATAAAGACATCTGTGTTTTTGAAACAAATGAAGACAGCAGAAGTCATTGATTCATTGTAATTATTTAGCCTGACATGTTTACTGCCCCAAAATACTTTAAATGTTCCTTAAAATAAAATATATTGTGTTCAAAGGTGGGAAAAGGTTTTGTTTTTTAGCCAAACATTTAAAAAGAATATATTTTAGAGCAGTAATCACAATCCCGTCATACCGTGAAACCGTGATATTTTTATCCAAGGTTATCATACAGTCAGAATCTTATACTGGCCCATGCCTACACTGAGATGTCTATTTCTGTGGAATATTTCAGGTATTTGAGCCACAAAAAAAAAATCCTGTCAGTTTCATGTTATTCAATAACTCATAAAACATGCCTTGCTCCTTTCTCAGGCTCAGCCATGCTTCTTTGCTGTTCTATTGTATATCATATGATATGGTTACAGATAAACAATATAAAAATATCTGTTGATTAACATTATTATGCATCATAAATCCCTACTGCGCTTCCTCTGACTTGCTCAAATGGGAACACAGAATACAGGGGGGGGAAATTATTCATGGCTTTTGTGAATCAATATTAAATCTGCCACCTTAAAAAATATATATTAAATGTAAAATGATTTTTATATGTTATTTTTTTTTGCTGGTAGTCCACTGATGTGCATGTGTTTTCTGGACTGGTTGCCTGGAGACGAGTGGAGCTGTCCGAGGTGCTGAACCCCGGGCTGATGCTGGCTCTTCTTCTGTGCCTGAAAGCATTCCATTGAAACGGGCTCACACAAAGAGACACGCGCAGCATCTGAAACGAGCCCTACAGTATTCTCAGTGGACACGGTCAAAAGCAAGGCCTCATTCAGACACATTTTTCCAAATATAATTGAAGGACAATTTGTGCTGTCTCAAAATAATGTGAATGGCACTGAATTGCATTAATAATTAATCAAATAAATCTAACTGAATTAAATATATCCATCTGGTTCACTGAGGCATATTACCGAACATAATCGAAAAACTTGACCCCCCCGATCGTCAATGTATAATTCGCACCCTGCTTACAAACATACCACAAACACTGAGGTGTACGGCTTTTAAATCATAAATAATTGCTGCAATTTCTGAGCTATGCTATAGGAAGTAAACAAACACACAACAGCAAGTTGACTAAAGAATTGAGGAGGTCAGGATGTCCTCTGAAACTCCCGTTTATTAAGACTTCTGCATTATTCTGGTGTGATTGTAATCTCAAAGCTGAATGCAAACAATGCAACTAATCAGGATAGCCATACAAAGGCTTATCAACCTCTAAATAAATAGGCAAAACATATCCTCAGCGATGCATCCAATCAGACTCTATTGTATTTTGGTCACTATGGTTAATACTAAAGCAGTACTTGGCCCAGTGTGTGTGCCTTTTTAAATCACACTTGCGTTTCTGTTTATGTATTTACAAAATGGTAATTTTCCTATTCAGCCTATGTCAGGTCATTTAGCATATCGCTGGTCTCATGCAGATCACTGCGATATGCAATTCACAGTCACCGCTTGACGTCTATTGCAATAGCAGAACTACTGTAAGATGCAATCGTTTCAAATATCAAAACATTAGACAAAGGAGTCAAGGGTAAAACTGAATTACGTGCGGAATGAAAGTGAATATCATGGAGTCAAACTATCATAATGGTAAGTGACTCTTGTGCATTGCTTTTAATTAGTTCAGTGCAGCTGTAATGAACTGAAGCATATATAAACGCTAATCAGTATATATCCTAATATGTACATTGGGTGATTTTAAGGAAATTAAGCTTGTATGTTCAGATCAGGAGCATTAAATCATGCATAATAACAATAATTAGTACATAAATAGTTAGAAAATCTATAGATCTATTAAGAAAGCAGTAATAAATTTGTCTGTATTTTTGGTTTCAATAGATCTATACATTTTCTCAAATTATTTACCATTACTGTATATTTATTTAGTCTTGGGTTAAAATGATGGAATGTATTAATTAATAATGCTAACAAATACAGCTTTTAAAACATTGGAAATACAAGTTTTGTAAAAGATATAAGTTTGTAATGATTGCTTAGATGTAATTTCTAAATTAAATTCTAAATATAATGTAACACACGCACACAAAAACACAAACACACCAACATATATGCTAATATGTACATTATTAGCTGCTTTAACGTGTTGAAAAGGAAATTAAGCTTGCATGTTCATATTTATATCAAGTTAAATCATGCATGATAGCAATAATTAATAAATAAAATAATAAAAGTAAATAATGTATAGGGTTAGTGTTAAAAAAAGTTATATCTATTAAGAAACCAATAATACATTTGTCTGTATTACTGGTTTCTTTATAGATCATTCTCAAATTATTTACTATATGTATTTAGTCTTGGGTTAAAATGATGGAATGTATTAATTAAGAATGCTAACAATTACAGCTTTTAAAACATTGGACATACAAGTTTTGTAATAAATACAAGTTTGTAATGATTGCTTAGATGTCATTTCTAAATTAAATTCTAAAGAAAATGTAACACGCACACACAAAACACACAAATACACCAACTGCTTTACCATGTTGAAAAGGAAATTAAGCTTGTATGTTCATATTTGGATCAAGCATGTTAAGTCATGCAAAAAAGCAATAATTAATACATAATTAAAAGTAAATAATTAGAGAGTATTTATAGATATATTAAGAAACCAATAATACATTTGTCTGTATTACTGGTTTCTTGATAGATCTATAAATGCTATAAATTCTTCAGTTAAACAAAGAGAAAACTGAAGTCATTGTATTTGAAAACAGAGGTGAGGTTCTCAAGGTGAACGTGTAGCTTGGTCAAGAATCTTGGTGTGATTCTGGAGTCAGATCTGAGTTTCGGTAGTCATGTCAAAGCAGTCAGTAAATCAGCATACTATCATCTCAAAAACATTGCAAGAATTAGACGCATTGTTTTGGACTTGTTCATGCTTTTATCGCCAGCAGAGTGGATTACTGTAATTGACTCTTCACTGGCACTGGCACTTTGAATTACCATTGTGTATGAAATGTGCTATAGAAATAAACTTGCCTAGCCTAAATATTTACTATTACTATATCTTTACTCTCATTTTTCTAAATTCCTTTATAAGAAAATGATAAGAGTTTAGTTAGATTGTTTTTTTTTTTCATTTTTGAAAATGAAAAGGCAAATGTTGATAACAAGGTTATTATAGTTAATGAAAACAAACGAAAAAAACAAAACTAAAATGTAAAATAATTGTCGGTAACTGAAATGAAAAGAAAAACAAGAGTTTTTTTTTTAAACTAGAACAAACTGAAACTGTATTGTGTACATACAAAACTAACTGAAATTATAGCAAAAACCTCCTTCGTTTTCATCTTTGTAAATGTATTTAATACATAATCTTACTGTAAGTCTTTTAGAATTGAAACTATTTACTTCGCGCTGCAGGTGTTTAACCTGTACAGCACCTCAGAGTCTGTAGTCCTGCTGCCATTGGCCAGATAGAGCCGGTTCTCCAGTGACAAAAAATAAACTCCCACGACAAAAACAACGAGTGAACATCACAGAAGCATGGTAATGGCATTAAATACAGAGACTTAAAACAGTTACTTTACCACGTTTACACGTTTGAAGCGTTTCACGTCTCCAGTAAGCACTCTTCCACAATCTACTTACTTTTTAACAAGCCTAATACCCCCTCTGACTCTCTAATCCAATATATACTCTTATTCAGTTATTAGAACAGTAATGTTACACGAAGAGATCAAATTTGAGAAGCTGTGAACCGATAATACTGCGCATGCGTGACTTAGTGAACCAAACACATGACAGCCTGCTGCGACTGAACAAAACTTGAACAACTGCACCGCGAGTAAACTGAGGGCTTAAATGGGAGGATCTGGTGAAAAAAACATATGTTTATTTTATAACAGAAAATCGTAAAGGAATTTAAAGAAGTAAATCATGCTTTAGTTGGGTAGCAAAACTTCACTGTAAGACATTTTTCAGATCATGGTGATGTTTTAACTGACTGAAATTACTATTGCTTGCTGACATAATTTTGGTATGTTGAGTCATAACATCCACGTTAAATATCAGAAATTTCCATCACTACTGTGTATTTAACCTTAGAAGCAGCCTTGCACACTTATTGTACCCAAGGCTGCTATCTTGTGGGCTGTTGTATTTAAATTTGAGGATGGCTAAATGGTAGTGGTCATGTGTCCTCTGAATACAGGTTTTAAAAAACGTTTTTTATTTTACAATATTTATTCTGATGATTTTGAATCTTGCACCTAACAAATATTTTTATAAAAACAAAAACTAATACCTAAACTAATTAAAACTAAACTAAAACAAAGCAATTTTTTAAATATAGAAACTAATAAAAATTAAAACTAAAAAAAAAAATTTAAATAAAAAGTCAAAACGAAATAAAAGCTAAAACTAATGAAAAATCCCAAACTATAATAACCTTGGTTGATAACCTTTTGAAATAAAATATTATTAAATTCCATTAAATGTATTTCAGTTCTGTAAATGTCAACTATTTCTTTCAAGCAACAAAATGCTGCTTACTTTTAGTTGCCAATATGAACCCCACACAGAAAGCCAGCCACTGTCAGCTATTCAGTTTAACCTCATGCAGAAGTATATATTGACCACAATCAAGAATTCCAGCATATATACAGTAGAGCCCAGCTGGATGCTGATTTATCCTCAGTTGCCATCTGTTTTACTGCATGCTAAACAGAAGAGCAAGCAGGCTGCTGCTTACAGCCAAACCTTCATTTTCTTCCACTTAGCGCACTGCCACATCTCAAAGCCACAACGACCGTAAGGTACACATTCACACACTTAAATATAGCTCAAACGCACACAAACACATCTGCTCCCAGTCACAAATTTCTACATCTCCACGGGGCGTTTAAATCCAGATTTCCAGCAGGAGGTGCGGTGATAATTATATAGATGCATCTGATACTGTGACCCGAATCTGGAATCAAATTTCTCCAGCAAAATGTAGTATCGCTTTCTCAATCGCTGTAGCAGTATCTGAGGCTGGAAAAGGTGTGGTTTGTGTTGTGTTGTCAAGACATGCTTTTTTTGCACTGCAAAGGTAAATCTACTATGAACGAATCTCCAAAGTATGAGGATTTGACATCAAATTGGTTCTGTAAAAACACTGTCACCAAAGAAGAAGAGCTAGAGTTCAGATATTATAATAAAAGATTTGTTTCTGACTCTCATAGTTAGTGGCAGACACAATCAAAACAGACTGGTCCATCATCTGACCAATCAGAAAAGAGAGGCGGGGTTTAGAGACCAGATTCAAACACTGAGGCTGCGTCCCAGTCCACTTTTTCTCCACATCTTCTCTATGATGGACGTCCAGAGTTCTCCAGCCTCCGGCGCCTAGACTGCAGCTCTACACAAGAAGTTTGGCCAGAGGAGAAGTGGTCATGCCCAACTGAACTGGTTTCTCTCAAGGTTTTTTACCTTTTCATCAATTGGTGAAGTCTGTTCCTCGCCACTGGCTTGCTTGGTTTATGACTTGTGGAGCTGCGCATTGATGGATTTGCTCTTCAGTGTTTGGACTTTCAGCTGTGAAAATTAAACCCCACTGATCTGAACTAAACTGAACAGTTTCAATTTACAGTTCCAGGTTTATCCCTTGATCCCTCGATTTTGACTGAGGGAGCGAGTTGGCTTTATAGGTCCACTCCAGCCCCAATATGCAATGCGATTGTGACGTCACAACAGTGTCTCGCCAAAAGTGGACCCCTGTGCGACGCAATCAATGATGTATATCCCAGGGAACAAGACGGAGGGAAGTTAGCGAGTGAAGAAAGGGCATAAAAAATTGGCCTGGAATGAAGCCAGGAAATAAGGGTTGGACATTGCAATGAATATTAGATTCAAGGTTTTTAACTTGGATAGAACTGCATTTTTATTGTGAGGCTGTCTGGGTTTTGTAGTTGGAGAACTAAACAAAAGCTTTAAAATATGCTTAAAAATATATGTAAAACAAGTTTGCAGTAAAACCTCAGACAAGACATCTTGTGGACAAACATTCAATGCACAGATATGAGACTGCTCATCCATCGGTTAGAAAAATTACACATTATTTTTAAATGTCTGGGTAAAAAACTAATTTATTTTCCCCCCCAACACACTATATTTTATTTTTTGAAAGATTTATAATATTTCAGAAAACATGCCAGGCTAAATAATTACAATGAATCATTGACTTCTGCTGTCTTCATTAGTTTTAATAATACAGATTTCTTTACAATTTAAAATGGCATCTTTGGATATTTTTTTCTGCTGGAAATGCTGTTGTCCTAAAAAACTAAAATAAAATTATTTAAAAAAAAATAAAATAATACATTAGGGACGGTATTACAGAACATTTTGGCGGTATGAAAACCTTGACTTTTTCAAACTGTGGTATACCTTTTAAACTATTATCGTCCCATGCCTATATCCCACGTTTCAAAGAATGGTAAAATTAAGAAAAATAAGCAACTACAAAACAAGGAAACACTAAAGACATTTCAATATGTTTTGTGTTTTAATAGACTGCACAGAGCAGCATTATAACTGAAACTTTAAACGTATTTAGTCTGAATAAATCAGCACTGCTTCTTCTTCACATGTACATGAGTAGAAGAACCTGAAGCAGTAGACTGTGGCATAATAAAAGCTCAGCTGCTTTCATGCTATTCCAGCTCATCTCTCATCAGCAATTGTCTTTACAGACTGTTATAAAATGACATACTGTGCCTTCAACAATAATTACACATTCAGTTAAATTACAGAGTGAAAATGTAGCCTATAGATTTCTTCATATAATGAAGCACGTTTAATCACCCACTTCAAACTTCCACCACCTCTTTCAATCGACAGCTAGGGAATTAAATCACTGAAACGAGGCACTGAAATCTATATTCAGAATCAGCTCAGTATCTAACGGTCAAATACAGATTGTAGCCAACCCTACAGATGTAATTATGAAGCCCTCCAAAACAATCTATATAAAGGACTGATAAAACATTCACCAGAACATGTGCGACCAGAGATTTCTTGCAAAGATGAATGTGAACTTATGAATTCATTAAAAATTCCTATAGTGACCTAATTAAATGTGGCACATTTAGTAACACTCATCTCTACAAATCTCATAAACAAGCACTGCTTTATTTCCTCAAGATGTACAATTGCATGTACAGTACACTGCAGGGACCTCTGTAGGCAATCTGCCTCATCATATACCTAAACGAACCTCTGAGGCCGCCGCAGACAATATGCCACTAGGATGCAAAAGCAAAAACATCAAGCACAGACTCTGCTTTAAATGAGTAAATAATGAAGAACTGGAGGAGCCTGAGGGATCGGGGTGTTAACGGGCTTATAGCCGCTGATCAGAGGCATGCAGAAAGATGTGAGTCGCTAAAGCAAACATAAACATCGCCAGTGTTGGATTCGCTCTGTTAATCCAGCCGCATGAAACGATTGTGCCTTTTGATGATAATCTGGGTGAGGAATTTTCCTTTGGACTAAATCAGATACAGCCAAGATACGCGTCCTACAAAATCCTGTTAGCATGCTTTGAAACACAGATCAGTGCGAGATTCTAGAAAGAAACCATAGTATTTATAGTTCAGTGAGGACCTGATGACTTTGAAGTTATAATTGTGGTCTGATGAGCAGTAATCCTGCTTTACATCATGTATATAAAATATCATGATATTAAAAAGCCAATTTAACCACCATTATATTTGTTGTTTTTGATATAATAGCCACATACTGTTCAAGTATTTATCATTCTCTTTATTTTAATACAACGAGAAAATACAGGTATTTATTTATTTATTCATTAATTCGTCTATCATTTGTTTAAAACAGGTGAAAGAAAGACTTAGGAAAAAATGGAAGAAAGCAATTTTATCAGAGGTGTTGGAAATGATTTCTGAATTGACAGAAATGTTAATTCTTAACATTACAGAGCTGTTTTCAACCATTATGTCATTCCTTCTGCATTAAAAGCAATGATTTGTAAGGGTTTTGTTTTTATTTTAGTAATTTAATGATTGCAAACACACTGTTCATGCAGTGAAATCATATCTGTGGGTAAAAATAAATAAATAATAAAAGGTAATGAAATACAAGTATAAAATAAAATGGACCCTACAGAGTCCAGACCTTAATAGTTTGGAATTACCTGGAGAAAACACTTAAGCTGCAATTTAAAACTGTGTATTTTTTTCTGTGTATTTTCACCATAAACAAATAAAAGCAATAAAAACATGAATAATGCACATTTTAACTAAAATCATATAAAACGATTTCCATTCAACAAATAATGCTGAAACAAAAATAAAAATAACAGATTGAAATGTTTTTTCTTTTAAATGTCGCTTTGTCATCCAACAGTAAATAAGTTTAAGCTTACTATCAAATGCATCAGTTTCTACAAAATATAAAGCAGAAGGTAAAAAAAAAACTTAATATACTAATAAATATATACAGTTGAAGTCAGAATTATTAGCCCCCCTTTAAATGCTCTTTTAAATATTTCCCAAATTATGTTTAACAGAGCAAATTAACCTAGTTAAGCCTTTAAATGTCACTTTAAGCTGTATAGAAGTGTCTTGAAAAATATCTAGTAAAATATTTACTGTCATCATGGCAAAGATTAAAAAAATCAGTTTGTAGAAATCAGTTATTAAAACTATTATGTTTGGAAATGTGTTGAAAAATCTCTTTGTTAAACAGAAAGTGGGAGAAAAAGTAAGCAAACAGGGGGGCTATTAATTCAAGGGGGCTAATAGTTCTGACTTCAACTATATGATAATATGAACCATTATTATTAACTGAAACCCATTAACAATTGAAATACTAAGTGAAGTAATAAACAAACATAAATCGAGGAAACATAATGATTTTACATTTTGTCAGTGTAGGCTAATTTGTGCAAATTCATATAGTTAGTCTACAAAAATGTACAATTATTTAAAAAAGCTGTAACACCAAACGCCACCACTAAACCCAACCGTCATGGGGGGATGGGGGGATGGGGGGGGGGGTAAACAAATCGTACTAAATTGCACAAATAAGGTCGTACAAATTCATACAAATTGGTAGGCCCACATGGAATCTGCACATGCAGAAATCCGCAAATTTCTGCAGATTTTTAGCCCATCATTGAGTCTATGTATTTACTTGTGTAAATGTGTGTACATTTATATTTGTTCAGTTTTAATTAATTAATTTTACAAATATTATTGTGATATAATAACAGTAATATTAAAATGTTCATAAGATTTGTTTAAAATACAGTTTGTAAAGTAATAATAAATTATATGAGACTTTCTTTGTTTACTAAACAAGTGGGTCTAATTGGATTTGCATTGTACACATTAAATAAAAGTTTAAAATTTATATATATTTTTTATCTCATATATTACGTTTTTAGTTACGATACTCCTAAAATTATTCCGCAGAAATCTGCAGATTTTTTTTTTTAAACAAATTTCTCAGCAGAAATAGCAAAATAATGTCTGCAGATTCTGTCTGGCCCTTAATCATAAATCATACAGTAATAAATTGCCGTGAGATATCATTGCTTTATCAGGTTGAGATGTTGTCCTAATAAATTGTCTTTAATATGTTTATTTACTACACCAATTACATTTGGTCATATCATAACCGAGCAGCAAATCAGCACATTGGAATGATTACTGAAGACTGAAAAAATGCTAATGGAGAAACTATAAATTTAACAGAGTTGTGTTGAAGTGTGCATCATCATAATGGTGTGATTTAATTCAGTAGCTGAAGTACGTGAACTAGAAAACAGATCAAGGGCTCTTGCATTGTGCCTTTTGCTCTAAATAGCCTGCATTCTGATTGGATGGAACTTACACAATATTAAAAACCGTGGCAGAAAGCACATGTTTTTTTAATCTGTAGAGAGCTCATTCTTTCTATATTCTCAAGCCATTTTTTCCCTTCCATGTCTTCTAAGAAACAGTCCTTATTTTCCTGTCACTGAAATAATCCATCTGATCTGGTGCTAGAAAGACATCTGCCATACATCTAGCTGCAATTTAATTGTGCCAACAGGTACAACAGCTGGGCCCTGTGAATTTACTAGATCAGGGCAGGAAGCAATGAATTACAAGATTAAGTGATGCTGACAGATTTAATAAAACTCGCTTTAGAATGCAGCTCTGCACTTTGCTGAAATAAAACCAATTAACTAACAAGCACATCCGCACAACAGGAGTTTAGTTAGGATTAAACAAACGATACTCTATGAATATCAATAAAGTTTGCACAAGTATAATAACTCTAGATGTTAATTTACCAAGCTCTGAATGCACACAGTTTGATTTCTCTGTACGCTGTCAGCCAGAGGTTAGAAATAATAAAATCATTTCTCTTTTTTACGGATTAATTAATAAAAAAAATACATTCATAAACAAATAAATAAATAAATAAATACTTATTTTTAATTATTTACAGATTTCACAGATTTAAAAAAAATCTAAATATTAAAAACAAGGATTTTAAACATTATGATGACCGTTAAACGAGTCATAACAGTCTTGTGAAAAGGATCCATTATATTTTTTTTAAATTAAGAGAAGAGTGTTTCTACAGGTGGCTTGTTAAACCCACTCACCTGTGTAAAGCACACTTCATTATTGCACAGTGTTTTAAAATTAATTTTAGAGCTATGAAGTGATGTGCCAGGTGCAAATGTTCAAAACTGGTGCAAGCGTTGTTTAAAGTGTCAGCTAGATGAAAGAGTGTGTTTTCTACAGGTGGTTTGTCGAGCCCACTCACCTGTGTGAGGCACACTCAGAATTGCATATTAACTTGTTGTAAGCAGTGTTGGGTAAGTTATTTTAAAAAAGTAATTAATTACTTAATCAATATTGTATTTAAAATACTTTTCTAAATACTGTGTCTGAAAAGTAACTTAATTACTCAATAAGTAATTTAACTAAATACTTCTTGAAATCCCTATAAACCTTAAGTGGACAAATAATAAAAATTTAACTCTGTAAATAATAAATACTTAGATAAAACATATGAGTCAAACATGAAATAGTTTAGCCTTTTAGTTTTCTGAATCATCTTTATTATATTATATTTTTAAAAAAACTATAATAATTACATGCATAATAATTTTTAGTATGCAATGTAACCGTCTTAAACATTATTCTGCATATCTATTGATCAGGCAGGATCATGCAACCTTTACAAAAAAAGCATTATTTTTCGCGGTATTAGAATGAAAGCCCGTGCAGTATGATCGGAAGTGGACAAAAGGCTTAAGATTTATAGGGCATGTTTTTGAACTGGATTGTGTCTCTTTTGTTTACCTGTGATCCGATTGAGCAAAAGGTGTCTTATTACTCTGTAAACAGAGCAGCATCAGTCATGTTAAATGCGCCGACTCCCTCTGTCACATCTGCGTAGTTATTATAGCCTTTCTCAAAGTATTCTTCATAGCTCATGTAAGGTGCGCGATGCCTTGAAAAAGCCGCGCGCTACAGCACGCAGGCGCGCAATGAGGAAAAATAAATTGATTAATACTGTAATGTTCTTGTCTGGGAATATTTTCATTTCGTAAAACAGCCACTCGCTTCACTCCGACATCTTCCGCTTTATGACAAGCAGCAAACTGGCGCGCGGCGCTATCACATGCATCTGCACTACGATGATTTTAAAGCGCCAGAGTTTACTTTTACCTTTTGGACATAAATTAATAAAATTGTGTAAGATTATTCAGCAAGTTTAATTATTTTACAATGTAACACAAGTACATTATAAGTAACTGTAATTAAAATACCTAAAAATGAACAGTAATTAGTTACTTTACTTTTTCAGTGGAAAAGTAATTTAATTACAGTAACGCGTTACTTAGTAACGCGTTACCCCCAACACTGGTTGTAAGGCATGTCATTTCTTTAAACATGTTTTTAAAAACATTGCATTGAAATGAAGTTATTTTTAAAGGAAAAAAAAACCTTCGAAACTTTTGACCACTAGTGAATATGAATTTAGTTTGAGGCCAGAAGACATGCATCTACAAGGAGTTGTAGTGAAATTTTAACAACTGTTGGGAAAGAGTCCACACTCATCACTATCACAGTCACAGCCCTATTCCTCACAGTGCAGCGGGATGACCTGGTCAAATTCATCCGTCAGATGTAGACTGTGGCTCTGAGATCTATAAACTTGCACTGACAGGGTTTTCGCACAGCATGCAACAGGCCCTGAGAGAACCGCTATGAACCAGGAGGATTCATAAAGACTTTAATAAAAAAGGCACAATAAAGAGTCTATTATTAGTGACTGAGCAATCCCGTTTTCTATTTAGATATCCGTCTTCATAAGCCTCTCTCTCTTCCTCTTAATCCACAGAAATGTCAAGAGGCATGCAAAATTGTGTACAGCCTTTCATGAATGTAGAATTTTCCACTTTTAGAACATGCTGGTTTTATGAGACTATAGTTGAAGGCAAAATTAGTAGCCCTCCTGTTATATTCGAATTCTTTTAACAGTTTAACAGAGTTTCTTTCCAACACATTTTAAAGCAATAGTAAGTTTCATAATAAAAAACAATAGTTTTAATAACTAAATTCTAGAAACCAAATTCTTTTGTCTATGCCATTATGGCAGTATATAATATTTTAGTAGTTATTTTGGAAGATACAGTACTATTTAACAGCTTAATTATGTTAACTCTTTGGACTTATTAGTCACTGGACAACAGTGGTTTGTTCTGGACACAGTAAAACAAACAAATAAACAAACAAATAAATTGTAAGGGGGCTAATATTAATAACCTTAGCAGTATTTAAATTTTTTTAATCAATTTTTTTTTTATTCAAGCCAAACTAAAGGAAATTAGACATTCTCCAGAAAACAAAACAAAACAGTTATTAGATTAATATAACATCAAGCAGCACAACGAGTTGTTTTTAACATCTAAAAATGAATGACAGTGAATGAGACCGGAAGTCTCAAGCCAAAAAGATTAAAATGGCTGTGCCCGCTCATACACGTACAATAATGTGACATTTATATGACACATTTAATCATTAATTCATTTTCCTTTGGCTTAATTCCTTATTTATCAGGGGTCACCACAGCGGTGTGAACCACCAACTATTCCAGCATATGTTTTATGCATTGGATGCCCTTCTAGCCGCGACATAATACAAAAAAAAAAAAATACCCATACACACTCACATTCACACACTACGACCAATTGAGTTTACTCAATTCACCTACAGTATAGACCATTTCAATGTGGTCTTATCATTGGCCCAAACTATTTCATAACTGTAATAAAGTTCAATCATAACTTAATGTCACAACAGCCATCATAACATTATTTATCAATATGTGGCTCTTTTTGGATTCTCGGAAGTAGTAGAAGTTAAAAATGTAAAACAGGAAATACGCTGGGTCCATTGTTTTTGTTTACATCCCTCAAAATGGTCTATAGCGCATGTCTTTGGACTGTGGAGGAAACCTGAGCACCCGGAGGAAACCCACACCAACACAGGGAGAACATGCAAACTCCACATAGAATGGCCAAATGGCACAGCCAAGACTCAAACCAGCGGCCTTTGCTGTGAGGCGACAGTGCTAATCACTGAGCCACCATGCCACATTTATATTTATATATATATATATATGTAAAAAATGAAAACTTAATTTACAATGCAGCATTTTGGGAGCCTGATTTTAAAAATGGGTTTTGCAAGTGTACATTTTTGAAAATGATAAAGTCTTTGTCTCCATTACCAATCACTGGCCTGGCATTCATAATATCCCTTTTGTGGACCAGTGAATTGATATCGTTTAATGCAAAGAAAAACAGTTACTACACTGGGTGTCAAAAATCTCAAGACAAAGATGTACAGCTTCTGTTTAACAGAACTTGCGCCGATGATGCACGCCTGTGTTCACACAACAGCAGAATACAGTTGTCAGTCTGTATTAGCACACCATATGGTCACTTTCACACAGCTTGGGAATCAAAAAGAGTGACAACTACATTTCATAACAGAAACATACAGGAATAAAATGCAAAATAAAGAGAACCCCAAAATTTAAAAGCATTAACTTTAGTGGAAATTTTGTAGTTTATGATTTATTTTTTCCATTTAAAGGTTTTATATTTCTATTCCAAAAGCAATAAGGTGATCAAACTCTTATTTTTTTATTTTTCGGATATAACAGCTTAATAAAAGCTCCTTTTATTTTTGCTTTATTTTTAAGTAATTTAAGTTTTGCATATATATTAAATGCACAAAAAAAAACTTTTCCTAGTGGATTGAAGGAACATCACAATTTATAACAATTTAATATGACATTATTATATGACATTAAATATTTTGGGAGTATTTCATATGTAATTAGAGACTCTTAATAATATGTCTAAAACATTTTTGTTCTTAAAATGCCTGAAAAGGTATTTTGGTATTAAAAACTATTTTTAAAAAAACACTTCAATGAACATCTAGTAAATCAGGGTTAAATGCAAAACTAGAGGACAGTAATTCTATTGCATGGGAAAATTTATATTATATAAATATTATATTATATTATATTATATTATATTATATTATATTATATTATATTATATTCATGTTTGAAAACCTCTTTCGTCATAAAACAAATACTTTATAAAAATAATAGTCATCTGAACCAAAACATATGATATGTCATCTACTTATAACTAGAATGAGCAATCAGCACTTATCATTTTCCACATCCTCATCATCATCATCATACATTATTATGTGCACAAAGCCACTGTTTAACATGCATCTCAAGAGGTTTAGTTGCTGATAATAGATTATCAGCACAGATCTGTCATGATGATTATAGTGATGATGATGATGTGAGGAGGAGGAAGATGAGCACAATGATCATGAGAAGTGCTATTAAGGGATTTTACATGCCACTTCAAGTAACTGACTCCCAATGTAACATTACAGTAGAAAAATAACATTATAGATGAATCATTTCTAAATGGCTTAAACCTATAATAGACTTCCCAGTAATTTTCAAATCACATATCACATCTCTGAATTCAGTTGTTATTGTTTTTTTTACATTATAATTTAACAATAGCCGGAAGATATGATTATCACCACATTGGTAAACAAGCCAACAAATAATGAACAGATGATACTGACAATAAGGACATTGACGACAGATTGAATATGATTGTTTTAAAGCTTTCTACGAACAATTACGAGCTTATGAAATTAACGAGAAATGTACTGGACGCAAAAACACCATATTCTGAAAGTTATACACAGGGTTGTAAACTTACACCGGTTATTTCGACGTTTGCCTTTAAACATGGTCATTCTGAATGGCTCCAGGTTGGCGGTTGTTGAATCCTGCTCGAGCTCGGATGAAGAGACTGATTCTCCGGACCTCAGCGGCGATTTTGTGGAAACGGATCCGCTTTTGGCGAAGGTGAGGAAAAGGGAGCCACTATTACTGCAGACGCTACCATTACCGCTCTGTGGAAAGGGGTGCTTCTCTTTATATCATGATAAGATACTGCTGTAAGCACGGCGAGACGGCATGTTAATTAATATTTATGACCCAGTCTGAGGGAAAACGCGCAACGTCAGAACTGAGGATTAATATTCAAGATAAGAGCGTTCCTCATTGGATGGTTACTAAGGAACGTCAACGCGCCGCATTAATATTCATTAATCTTCGCTGTCAGCTGTAATGATAATTAGTAATATTTGCATGTAGATGTTTAGATTTAGTAGAGTAGACAAGCAAGAATACCTGACAAAAAGAATCAACTAAAGCAGGGGTTTGTTCTACTCGGTCTGAGGAAATGTTTAGATAAAAACAGTATAAAGAAATACAGTTAAATGTATGAATAATTATTGTTTTTTAAAAAAGTAAGCCTAAAATAAATAACAAAACGTTCAAAAGTGCATAAAAACAAATACATAATTGAATAAGTAAAAAAATTAGCATAAAATGCAATAATTATTCATTTATTTTGTTTTCAGCTTAGTCCCTTTATTAATATGGGGTCGCCACAGCTGAATTTACGCAGCAGATGCCCTTTCCCATCCCTGGGAAACACCCACACATTCACGCTCTTACACTATACAGACAATTTAGCTCACCCAATTCACCTATAGCGCACGTCTTCAATAGTATCTGGATGCAGCCTTTACGATGCAAGCTGAGACTGCATCTCTCACGTTGCAATGTCAGGCACAATGCACTCAATGGAGCTAGTGACGTCACTGTGAGGGGTAGGGTTAGGGGTGGGGTTAGGTGAGGCCATTAAAAAGCATTGGATGCAGCTCAGATTGCACTGCACCAAGTCTGCAGCCAGACCCTCTCTCTATGTCTTTGCACTTGTGGAGGAAACCCACATGAATACGGGGAGAACATGCAAACTCCATACAGAAATGCCAACTGACCAAGCCAGGCTCGAACCAGTGACCTTCTTGCTGTGAGGCAATCATGCTACACACTACACCACTATGAAGCCCAGAAAAAGCTTCTTTTTATTATTATTTTTTTGCAGCGTCTGTAGACAACTAGGGGTTGTGCATTTAAATAATTATATTTTGTCGTAAATATTTAAATATTTTGAATTAATTTTGGGATGAAAAATCTATTTACTTTTTTTGGAAGTAAATTTTTTTGTGTTGAATTTAAACAAATAAACTAAATGTAGTAATGTTCAACTAAATTGGTTTGTTTAAATTCAGCCCAAATAAATAGTTTACAACCACTTAAATAAATTGAGTAAATCCAAGGAATCATCTTTGAATAATAATAGGGGCGCCACGGTGGCGTAGTGGGTAGCACGATCGCCTCACAGCAAGAAGGTCACTGGTTCGAGTCTCGGCTGGGTCAGTTGACATTTCTGTGTGGAGTTTGCATGTTCTCCCCGTGGTTGCGTGGGTTTCCTCCAGGTGCTCCGGTTTCCCCCACAGGTCCAAAGATATGTGGTACAGGTGAATTGGGTAGGCTAAATTGTCCGTAGTGAATGAGTGTGAATGAGTGTGTATGGATGTTTCCCAGATATGGGTTGCAGCTGGAAGGGCATCCGCTGCGTGAAACATATGCTGGATAAGTTGCCGTTTCATTCTGCTGTGGCGACCCCAGATTTATAAAGGGACTAAGTTGAAAAGAAAATGAATAAATCTTTGAATATATTTTTTAGTGATGAAAGTTGTTTGATAAAAGTATTAAAAGCAATATTAAAAAGTGTTTTCCATATTATTAATATTACGAAATGTAACTTGAGTTTTTGGATTCTTTCTGGAATATTTAATTGTAAATATTTAAATAGTAAATGTAGTATACTGTATGTAAAACTTTTAATAAATTACTGTGTATTGTTTAGATCATTGTATATATGCAAAGTTTAGGGTCTGTGGAATCAAAACGATTGAAAACTGCTGCGTTATATTTATATGCAAAACAATAATCCTGCAGGCGATTAATTAAATTAAGTACGTTTTTGTCAATTATGACTTAAAAGGTTTATTTTAATTTTAAAAAGAAATTGATTAAAATATGTTACCTTTTGTGCAGCTAATAAGGTACTCATTTATGTTTCTACTTCTCTACTTTTTCTAAATTTTTTTTTATTTTTCTACTTTTTCCTACTATAATTTCTGAGTTTTTATGAACATTTCCTCAATATTCTGCATTGCACTTTAAACTGATATTAATGTAAACCTTTATTTTTATTCAGTTTTATTTTCAAAAACCTGACCATCATGCAATGCTGCATTCATCAGACCACAGATTTCCCTCAGAAAACGAAAAAGCGAGACTTCAGTCGCATTCAATATTCAAATTATGCTAAATTATAACACAATTAAATCCATTTGACAGCAGATTTGTGCTCAGAACACAGAATATGTGATTCGTGTTTCAACACAGATGAAAACCAAGACAAACCTTTTGTGTCTGTTTATAATACAGCATCTACATTTACTGTCACGGTGGCACAATTGGTAGCATGATCGCCTCACAGAAAGAAGGTTGCTGGTTCAGGCCTCGGCTGAGTCAGTTGGCATTTCTGTATGGAGTTTGCATGTTCTCCCCGTGTTCGTGTGGGTTCCATCGGTATGAATTGAGTTAATTGAGTAAGCTAAAATTGTCCCTAGTGTATGTGTGTGAATAATTGTGTGTGGATGTTTCCCAGTGATAGGTTGCACCTGGAAGGGCTGCGTGAAAAATATGTTGGATAAGTTGGTGGTTCATTCTGCTGTGGAGACCCCTAGTTAATAAAGGGACTAAGCCGAAAAGAAAATGAATATTATATTAACAGCACCATTTATCTTGCTGTATATGTATTGTATCAGTTTCAGTATCAGTATTGTATATCTTTACTGTAAAACATACAGTCAGCAACTTTAAAATACCGTAACATACTGCAATAACTATCCTACAGTAAAATACAGTTCATATTACATATAAATACTGTGTAATTTACAAACATTAACAATGTATGGAAGCACATTTGCATCCAAATCAGATGTAATTTACTTACACTCTAAACGTGCATCTTTACACTCTAAAAAACACAGTGTTAAAAACTACCCAAATTGGGTTGTTTTTAACCCTATTGCTGGGTAAATATAGGACAGAACACATTAGGGGTTAAATTAACCCAAGTAATTGGGTTATTATTTTTAACCCTAAAAATTTGTTGTTTTTTTCTACCCAATAATTGGTTATTTTTACTTAAATAATAGGTTAGTTTGACTTAATTAATAGGTTATATTTTCAAATGTAATTTTTAGCTTTCTTTTAAAATCATTGACCAAAAAACAAACAGGTGAATATTGTATAAGCTCCATTCCATTTGTTCAGCATTACACTTTGTAAATACACTTTACCTCAGAGATCATACAAAACTAAACACAAAATGTGAACTGCATTTAAAACAAGTCGTTTCATATTTATGGGTTGCTCGTAAACATTCATAATAATAATAATATATTTATGTGGCATCGCAGTCAGCCCCTGCTGGGAGTTGATTTGACCCAAGGAGCTGGGTTGATGTGCCTGTGTGGTGCTAGGGTTGCATTGATTTAAGTCTTAGAAATGATTACCCAGAAAATTACCCAAGTTTGGGTTACATAGCACAACCCAAAAACTACCCAAGACTCTAAAAAAAAAAAAAAAACCAAAAATTACCCAAATGCCTCAACACAACATTTGGGAGCAAAAATAACTCCGAATTTTTTAGTGTGTAAGAAACCCTAAATTAACATTCCCTTTCAAATATCCAGCAAAATAATGCCAATATCTAAGCTGAGAAAAAGTAAAGTAAAGCTATAACAGCATATTACAAACTGTCATGACTTTCGCCTCACATTTAGCCTCATTAAACGTGAACTAAACATTTGCATAAAGCTGCATAAAGCCCTCAGGTTCTGGGACCAAACATGATGCAATTCAGTACGCTTCACCTTAGAAGCACTGTATGAGAGTTCTCTCAGTGAGCCACATCTGCGCTTATATTATGATCCCACTGTTATGTTGTCTGCTGCAAGGGTCTGTGTTGTTAAGGAGACAGAGAGAGAAAACCTGTGCAGTGCTCTTCTCCTAATAATGTGTGATTTATTCCGTTAGCTGTCACTGCATGGCTATCAGCGTGTGGGTTGTTTCTGACTAAAATAGCTTGGAAAATATATACTTTTCCAGACCGTACTGAGTGCAGGATGCTGGCAGAATGAGCATATTTCTTTTTTACGATTTTTTATAATATCACTAACATGCTCAAAACATCCAATCGCAATTACCAGTGCAAATCACAGGACAAGAACTATAAGAGGACAGATGTAAATTTTTTAGATTCGTTATATTTATTTTGATATATTATAGTTCACAAATCAATGGGAGGCATTCTTTTATTTTAGGAGGTATATTATTTTCTGAAAGCAGTGTTCCACAAGCAATTTGGAAACACAACAGCGCCATCTTCTGGATAATGTAATGCAGCACCCTTTTTTTTAGGTAAGTCATATTATTTCTTCCGAAATGCAAAGAATTATAAACTCTGAATAAATGAATTAGGATGTATAAATAAAATGAAAAATACATTATGTTTAATAAAAAAACAAGGGCACACCAAATATTTATCATACATATTGATAAACAAACAAATACATAAATACATATATAATATTATTTGTTATAAATATAATTTTTTTTCTCAATCAATCAATCAATCAATCAATCAATCAATCAATCAAATAAAAATGCAACAACATTGACTTTATTTTGGTTAAAATAACGCAAAAAAAAAAAAATATTCAGGGCGCCATGGTGGCGTAGTGGGTAGCACGATCACCTCACAGCAAGAAGGTCGCTGTTTTCGAGCCTCGACTAGGTCAGTTGGCATTTCTGTGTGGAGTTTGCATGTTCTCTCTGTGTTCGCATGGGTTTCCAAAGACATGTGGTACAGGTGAATTGGGTAAGCTAATATTGTCCATAGTGTATGTGTGTGAATGAGTGTGTATGGATGTTTCCCAGTGATCTATTATCACTATTATCATCTATTATTAGTATTCCCAGCGGTCTATTCCCCTGTGGCGACCCTGGATTAATAAAGGGACTAAGCCGAAAATAAAATAAATGAATGAATAAAAGCAATTCAAATTTAAAAAATCGCATTTTATCTTCAGCATTAAATATAACTTAAATTATTAAATTCAACTATTTAATTACGAAACTTAATTAACGTTAATTGATTAGTCATGATTAGCAAGAAATTTAACCAAAACTTATGCTTTTCTCCTGATAAGTAGGCTGTAGTGTATTGACTATCTATAAGTTTAAATAAGTGAGGTAACTTTAAGAGAGAAGAGACGGGGAGGGGCATGTGGAGAGACCCACAGGAAAAAAGGGGAAGTTTTAGCAGTTAACTGGATCCGAGGGACTGGCCGAAGTATGTTTTGTTCTGTGCCGCATATTCTCAGTAAAAAGAGTTCCGAACACCTCCGCCTCGTGTCATTCAAGTATCTTACATGGGCCCATAAGGAATCTACGCGTGCAGATTTCCGCTGATCATTCATTAGCCAATCATTGGATTTATTTACTTGTGTAAACGTGTGTAAATATATATTAATTCATTTTTAAAATTATTTCAGTAATATTTTTGACTAATATGAAAAAGGTCATGTGATTTATTTAAAATACAGTTTGTAAAGTAATATTTTAGTAGATATATAGTATAAGATACGTGAAAATAAGTGGATCTAATTGTATTTGCATTGTAAACATTAAATAAAAAGGTATTATGGTCACACTTTATTTTTGATGGTCCGTTTGTTGAATTTAAGTTACATTGTAACTAATTCTCATTAGATTATAAGTCGACTGTTAGGTTGGGGTTAGGGGTAGGGTTAGTGTAAGTTGACATGTACTTGCAAAGTTTCTTATAGTCAGTTAAATGTCTGTTGAATGTCAGTATTAACAGATATTAAGCAGACAGTCTACTGATACTCAAATGGACCATCAAAATAAAATGTTACTGGTATTATTTTTATTTAATATCTTAAGTTTTTAGTTATGATACTCCAAAAATCATTCCACATAAATCTGCAGATTTTTCACAGAATTCTGTGCAGAAATAGAAAAAAATGTCCACAGATTCTGTCATACTCATAAGGCATTAATGTAGTGCAGTAATATTTAACACTCACAGTGATGAACTGCTGAATGCATCCTCTGAAATACCCTTGAATTAGTTTTATTTCAATAGTTTATTTATCTCTGAGAACCTCAGATGTTCTGTAAAACAGCTTAATGGTTGTAAATGGATGAAGGGATGATATAGATGTGTGATAATCACCTCCCAGTGGGACAGAGAGATGTAGAGTGCACAAAACCACATTATAGACTCAAATGCTATTTGAACAGTCATCGGGGTCTGACTGATTTAATGGAGTGTCATATCGCTTGCAGAGTCAGTCATCTGACCACACACACACAAATGCACACGTAAACACCCACACACAGACAAAAACAAACACAAACAAATGCACACAAACAAACTCACATACACGCGCATAACACACACATGCACACACACACACACACACATAAACACACACACAAACACACACTCGCATATACATGCATGCATGTTCACACACAATCATACACATAAACACAGACACACACACACACACACACACACGCAAACACACTCAAAAAAAGCACACAAATAAAAACAAATACACACAAGATAAAACAGACTCACATCCACACGCATAACACACACACGCACATCTCACACACACAAGCGCACACGCACATCTCACACACACATGCACACATCCACACACACACACACATTTATGCATGCACACTCATACGTTCACACACAAACGCAAACACACATGCATGACACAGATACGCTCACACGCAAACACACACTCAAAGAAACACACAAATACACACAAGACGACACACTCATACACACACAACACACACACATGCATGCACATCTCACACACACAAGCACACATCCAAACACAGACACACACACACAATTACACATACACTAACACACCCAAACAAACACACACACACAAACACACACACACACACACACACACACACTCGCATTTATATGCATGCATGTTCACACACAAACACATAAACGCAAACACACATGCACGACACAGATACACACAAACACACACTCACGCAAACACACAATCAAAGAAACACAGAAACAAACACAAATACACACAAAATGAAACACACTCACATACACACGCATAATACACGCTTACATGCACACACACAAACAAGTACAAACACACAATGGACACATAAACAAACACACAGGCATACAAACACAAACACACACACACACACACACACACACACACACACACACACACACACA
>CAIGQQ010034268.1:3225333-3236033 GCA_903798035.1 Danio albolineatus | reverse complement strand
ACACACACACACACACACACACACACACACACACACACACACACACAAGCAACTCTCTTTCTCTCTCTCACACACACATACAGTACACGCAAAAAACAATAATACAAACAGACCCACCCACCCCCACTCACACATGGACACACGCAAAGACTCTCAAACAAACGCACAGATTCATTCACACATATACACACACATACACACATTCACAAACACACCCGCACACACATATATATAGAAACACACACAAAAATAATGGCCCTGGGAAATAGTGAAAGCATCAAGCATGGAATCCTATTTTCTGAGAGACAAAAAAAGTGTGCGGAGAACATTTTATTTCTCATCGGGGGTCTTTCTCGATAACCTCCACTCTATTCCACCCGAGCGGGATGTTTCCTTCAAATAATAGAGTCATAATGAAGGCCGTGTTGCTCAGTTCAGTGGAGCTGATAGCACACAGTCCTGGATTAATGGAATGTGCTTGATAAACTGCACTGAATGACAACTCACACAGATCAAATGCTCAGATTTACACTGCAGCCGATCGTTTTTACACGAGACGTTCGGGATTCAAATCTGAACCGCGGACGTTTATTCAAAGAGAATTAGTTTGAGAAAGACTGCTGAACGGATCGCGATGTTTTGTTGGAGGAAACTTGAGCTTTGAGGATTGTGTTTTGCGACTGAAGTTGAAGTCAGAATCATTAGCACTCCTTAATATCCTCCCCCCACCCCCCAATTTCTGTTTACAGTTCTTTCCAACTGCTCACCCTTACAAAAAATAACTGCAGTAAACTGAAGTAAAACTGCAGTATAACAGCAGTATATAGAAGTATAACTGCAGTAAAATTAAGCACAACAGCAAAATTGTAATACAATAAAAGAAAACACACAGTTTAAATACAGTAAAGTAAAGTTCAACAACAGTATAAGTTAAGGTAAACAGGAGTAAAAACAAGTAGACTCGTTTTTACTGCACATGTGGTGCTGTAGTCTAATACGCCAGCCTGATCTCATGAGAAAACGTAAGTATTTTACATTTTGGCAGTTTAGTGGCTAATTCGTTCAAATTCGTAGGAGTTCAGTCGTATGAAAATGTACGATTTAAAAAAGGAGGCGTGGCACCTAACCCCACCCCTAAACCCAACCGTCATTGGTTGATGAGCAAATCGTACTGAATTGTACGAATTACATCGTACGAATTCATACGAATTAACCACTTTTTAAAAAGTTACGAATTGTCCGTGAGATAGCGTTGAATATGCCTATGGTGTGGTAAGAGGGGTTTGTTCTTCAACATCATTCATCATTTATTCATTTTATTTTCGGCTTAGTCCCTTAATCTGGGGTCGCCACAGCGGAATGAACCGCAAATTTCTCCAGCACATGTTTTACACAGCGGATGCCCTTCCAGCTGCAACCCATCTCTGTGAAACATCCATACACACTCATTCACACACATACACTATGGACAATTTAGCCTAACCAATTCACCTGTACCGCATATCTTTGGACTGTGGGGGAAACTGGAGCACCTGGAGCAAACCCACGTGAATGCAGGGAGAGCATGCAAACTATGTTCATATGTTTTACACAGCAAATGCTCTTCCAGCTGCAACCCATTACTGGGAAACACCCATACACCCTCACATTCACACACATACAGTACACTACGGCCAATTTAGTTTATTCAATTCACCTATACCGCATGTCTTTGGACTTGTAGAGGAAACCGGAGCACCCGGCGGAAACCCATGCCAACATGGGAAGAACATCGAAACTCCACACAGAAATGTCAACTGACCCAGAACCAGCGACCTTCTTGCTGTAAGGGGTAACCACTTAGCCACCATGTCGCCTCCAGAATCTTTTATATTATTTTCTTGTTACAATATATATTTTTAATATATTACAAAATTGGGCGCCACGGTGGCCGAGTGGTTAGCACGTTCGCCTCACAGCAAGAAGGTCGCTGGTTCGATCCCCGGCTGGGCCAGTTGGCATTTCTGTGTGGAGTTTGCATGTTCTCCCCGTGGTTGCGTGGGTTTCCTCCGGGTGCTCCGGTTTCCCCCACAGTCCAAAGACATGCGGTACAGGTGAATTGGGTAAGCTAAATTGTCCATAGTGTATGTGTGTGAATGTGTATGTATGAATGTGTTTCCCAGAGATGGGTTGTGGCTGGAAGGGCATCCGCTGCGTAAAACAAATGCCGGATAAGTTGGCGGTTCATTCCGCTGTGGCGACCCCGGATTGATAAAGGGACTAAGCCGAAAAGAAAATGAATGAATGAATGAATATTACAAAATTTGACTTTTAATTAACCAGACGTTGTTTAGAAAGTACATATGAATATTTTTTAATTATTTATTTCCAATGTTCAATAAGTAAAATAATATCTGCTTGAGACGTTTATCAACTTGAGGTCCATGCATCATGAAACTCACACCATTCCAAATATAACAGCTTTTCCCTCTGCATTTTGGGTTGAAATTTGCCACAGACATGTTTTGTTGTTGTTGGATTCACCCAAACGAAAAAGATAAAGAAAGGCAACCCTGTTCCACATGAGCGAGTGTGGACTCCAGCATCCAGCATGAGCTGGTCTGGGGTCAGTGAACACACGGACCCAAAGTCACGCTAATCTAATTCAGCCCAGAACAGGCTGATCTGAAGCCTGTCATAAATTCAGACGGGCTCTTCCTCCTGCTGAAAAACGGGAAGGTGCTTTGGAAGATAAGAGGGATTAGAGATGGTGGCAATGGTTTTACAGTCTTCATTCGGTAAATTAATCTCGGGGAGATTACGCAGAAAATCGAGAGAGGTTTTAGCCTTTTCTGATATAGATGAATCCAATTCACGTCGCAGGCGCAGTATTGAGGTCAAATTCATAATCACACTCATAAATAAGACGTTACTTTGGAGATTAAATACGAACATTGTAAAAAATATCAGTTTATTAACAGTTTCCGTACTATGTGCTCAGGTTTTTTCCATGTATAGTCAAAGAGCTTATGACTCTATAGCTCTTTGGTATGGTTATGAACTGCATTATAGGAACTTTATGCTCTGTTGACTTTTGATTTGGAAACTTCAACTAAACAGTGACATTTATTGACAATGTATGTTAGTTTGAAACAATATATTTTATAGAGCGGCACGGTGGCTCGGTGGTTAGCACTGTTGCCTCACAGCAAGATGGTCACTGGTTCGAATCCCAGCTAGGCCAGTTGGCATTGCTGTATGGAGTTCGCTTGTTCTCCTCTTGTTGCACTCTCAGAAATAAAGGTACAGGAGCTGTCACTGCGGTGGTACCTTTTCAAAAGGTACACATTTGTACCTAAAGGGACCATATTAATACCTCAAGGGTACATATTAGTACCTAAAAAGTACAGAAGTTTCATTCATTTTCTTGTCGGCTTAGTCGCTTTATTAATCTGGGGTCGCCACAGCGGAATGAACCGTCAACTTCTCCAGCATATGTTTTACGCAATGGATGTCCTTCCAGCTGCAACCCATCACTGGGAAACATCCATACACACTCATTCACACTCATACACTACGGACAATTTAGACAATTCACGTATACCACATGTCTTTGGACTTGTGGGGGAAACCGGAGCACCCGGAGGAAACCCACGCAACCACGGAGAGAACATGCAAACTCCACACAGAAATGCCAGCTGACCCAGCCAGGGCTCCAACCAGCGACCTTCTTGCTGTGAGGCGAACGTGCTACTCACAACGCCACCATGGCGCCCAAGTACAGAAGTGTTCCTCTTAAAATTTTTAGGTACTAATATATACTTTTGAGGTACCATAGTTGGTTACATGGTTACCATTGAGGTATTATTATTGTAGGTTTCCTCTGGGTGCTCCGGTTTCCCCACAGTCCAAAAACATGTGATATAGGTGAATTGGGTAAGCTAAATTGGCTGTTGTGTATGAGTGTGAATGTGAGTTTGTATGGGTGTTTCCCAGTACTGGTAGTTCATTCTACGGTGGTGATCCCTGATAAAATAAGGGACTAAGCTGAAGGAAAATGAATGAATGGATGAATATGTTTTATGAGAAATAATATACACAGATTTCTCAGTGATGGGTTGCGGCTGGAAGGGCATCCGCTGTGTAAAACACAAGCTGGATAAGTTGGCGGTTCATTCTACTGTGGTGACCCCAGATTAATAAAGGGACTAAGCCACAAGAAAACGAATGAATGAATATACACAGAGAATTAAGTCCATAAAATATCAGGAAAAAGTAGGCCTACTAGCCATTTATTACCATTTTTATATTGTAAACTAACCAATTCAGACTATATATATCACTGTTCTGGTGACTTTTTCCAACTTTTCAAACCCAAAAGATCAAGGTTAGTGTTGTCACCATGTCACCAAATCTGGGTTTGATTTGTTTCAGAGGTATGGCTAAAAAGTACATGAACATACTAAATTCACTAAACAGAAATAGACTGAAAGCTAAATACTGCCCTATTCTAACAAACCATGTAAAAATGTAAAACAATAAAAAAATAAATCTCCCCATTCGCTGTCATCTGTTCACCAATCTTCCTCTCTTACTAGAAAATTGCCTTCTATATTTATTGAAGACTAATATTTATAGCTACACTACTGAGTCACACTTTATTTTGATGGTCCGTTTGAATACAAGTTACATTGCAACTAATTCTCAATAGATTATAAGTAAACTGTTAGGTTGGGGTTTGGGTTAGGGTTAGTGTAAGTTGACATGTACTTGCAAAGTTTCTTATAGTCAGTTAAATGTCTGTTGAATATCAGATATTAAGTAGACAGTCTACTTATACTCAAATGGACCATCAAAATAAAGTGTTACCTACTACTGTAAACATATTTATTGAAGACTAATAGTTCATACCTATTGCTATTTATTGTGGTTACAGCTCATTGGTGTGTCTACAGTTTTGCCTGCACACCTAATGGCTGCGTTAAACCAATTGCCTCGTATGTGTTTATTTGAAAGCCTTTGTTTTGAATTTGCAAGGAAACTCCATCACAATATCAGTGTCAATAGCAAACAAGTGTGTTTAATGATTTCCAAATGACTGTGTGTAATGTTTTGCGAAAAGTGTGAAGCTGACTATGTGCTTACAGTTGTGCAGATCTAGCCTTGTGTTTTGCTCCTTGAGTGTAAGGTTTTGCTAGTTGTGGGAAAAGTAAAAATTTAGAGTGTAAGCAATCACAAAAAAAAATAAGTGTATGTGCTGTCCTGGAAGTCCTCGAGGGTTGGGATCATCTCTTCATCTCTCTGTATGAGTCCTCAAAGTCCTCTAACCCTAACCAAGCCTAACCCTAACCGGGATTTATTCGGGTAATCCTTTTTGAGTGTTTGTTCATATTGTGCCTTTGTAATAGTTCTTTCTTGCATAATAATAATTAAAAATAATTTAAAAAATAATTTAATTCCCATATAAACCACCATGTGGCGCTGTAAGATCACCCTGAATCAGGGAAATTGGCATCGGATCTGAAAGAGTTTTGGATGTCTGACATTGACTGCAACACAATTTCACAAAGAAATTATTAGCTAATACAATCTGATTTGGGCTCCATCAAGAGTTATTCATCCTATCTGGATACTAAATTACATGTGACAGCAGAATTACGAGCTGAGAATGGGGAGGAATATGGATTCATTTTCTCGGCTGATATGAAGTGCATAAATCCAGCAGGAGCTCGTGATAATAATGTCACCGTGAGCTCGGGTTAAAGGTCGGTTTGTTTAACACTCCACACCAGGGCCGCTTCAGTAATGTATAAAAGTAAGGACTTGGAATATAAATTTCATTTCACTGTGTAACCTCGTTTTTTTTTTATGTTATTCGCATGACAATGGAGGTCTTGATGTGATTTCACTTGACATGTCTTGGCCCTGAACGCTCGGCAAGAATAATAGTCACTTAAATGTGCTACAGTTTTGCACAGACGATGCTCAGTTTTATTTTTAGTATCTTATTATAGTAACATTAATGTTTCATTCTATTTTAGAATCAGCTCTGTCTCAAATGTTTATGCTGATATTCATTCTCAATAATAATAAAAAGGGACAACCATATATTGAAATAAATGCGGGAAGTTTGATTTCTAGATTGATAAAAGATGATAATAATAAATGTGATAAATACTTGAGTTACAAATCAGGATATTAAAATAATTTCTGAACTATCATGACACACTGAAGACTGTTATGATGGCTAAAATTCACATATAGATACATTAAATCTAAAAAGGAAACACATTAAAATATTATTTGAAACATTAAGAATACATTATTGTTGCTTTAGGTAAATAAAATACACACTACCGGTCAAAGGTTTGGGGTCAGTAGGATTTTTAAATGTTTTAAAATAAGCTTCTCCTGCTCACGAAGGCATTTATTTAATCCAAAATACAGGACAAATTGTGAAATTGTGAAATGTTATTGCACTATAAAATAACTGTTCAAAAGTAGTTTATAATTTTATTTAATTATTTATTTAAGTGATTTTGAAGATGAATTCAACTGCAGTTTTCAGAGTCACATGATCCTTCAGAAATTACTGATAATGATCCTTCAGAAATATTAATTATTATTTTTAATGGTAATAGTAATAAAAGCAATAATGACTGGAGTAATAATTTCATTTGAAACTACATGCAATAAGGAAGCAGTTATTTAAAATTGTAATAAATAACAATTTAACAATGTCTTTTACATTTAATAAATGCTGCCTTGATAAACAGAATAATCTTCTTAATAAAAACATGGAACCCCCCCTCACCCCCACCCTCCTCCCCAGAAAACCCTGACCCCAAACTTTTGATCAGTAGTGTAATTCAGCATATTTTTATATATTTTATAAAATATGATTAATAAAGCATTTTATTTAAATATGTTACATAATGTGATAAACATGATTTATATAATAATATTAAAGTGAACAAATGATGAAAACAAATAAATATAATATAACGTAAAATAACTATAGCTATCTTCATGATAAAATAATAAAAATAGTCCCTTTGCTGTGCAACGTTTTGCTATAACAATTGTTGATAGTTAAAATTCACAATAAATTACACTTAAAATATACATAAAAGCAAACAAATTTTAAAAATCATATAAAAATATATCCATAAAAGCTCATTTTTAGATCTAAAATATATATTTAAATACATCAAATTCATTCTTGTTAAAATACATAATTAAATAATTTTTATTATTAAGTTTTTTTTTGTTATTTTTAACTCTCTATTTATATGTAAGAAAAATATTTACACTTGTTAAGTAGCATTATGGTATTATCATGTATTAATATAATATAATATTATGCATGTAAAAGAAAGAATATCTACAATGAAAATCTCTGAATATCTCAAATGATATTGTTTTAGTCTTTTTTCCCCCTTTTAAAATACAATCCACCCATGGTGAGAAATGATTTAGTATTTTACTTTTAACTATTACGTTTTATTAATTTAACGTATTCACAATAAATAATAATAATAATAATAACAATAATTATAAATAGTTATAAAATAAAAACAAATAGAGGGAGACAAGGGAATGGAAAATGGGAAAACTAGATTGCTGTTTAATTTGTGTTAGTGAGGCCAGCAGGGGGCGCTCAACCTGTGGTCTGTGTGAGTCCTAATGCCCCAGTAAAGTGAAGGGGACGCTATACTCTCAGTGAGCGCTGTCTTTCGGATGAGACGTTAAACTGAGGTCCGAACTCTCCCATGGCAATTCTTGTAAAGAGAAGGGGTGTAACCCTGGTGTTCTGGCTAAATTCCCTCAGCCCCTTATCCATCATGTCCTCTCAATCATCCCCATCCACCGAATAGGCTCTATCACTGTCTTTGCACTCCACCAATAGCTGGTGTGTGGTGAGCCACTGGCGCGTTTGTCCTGTAGCTGCCGTTGCATCATCCAAGTGGATGCTACACACTGGTGGTGGTGAGCAGAGAGCCGCCCTCATAATTGCGAAGCACTTTGGGTGTATGACCATACACGTTAAATGCTCTATATAAATACACATTACATCACATTACAAATAGGTTTCCCAGTACTGGGTTGTGGCTGGAAGGGCATCCGCTATGTAAAACATATGAATAAATAGTTAGCAGTTCATTCCACGGTGGCGACTTCTGAAATAGAGACTAAGCCGAGGGAAAACAAATAAATTAATAAAAACAAATAATATATAACGTGAAAAAAACCTCCCTTTGCTCTTCTCTCATGCAAAAATAACAAAAACAGTCCCTTCCCTGCACAGCGTTCCATGCTTAAACATCAATAGCTCAGAATCAATCAGCCCGTCCCTCACGTAAAACTCTCTATTTGTTCTCCAGTTAATCTCAGTGCTGTCTAAGCGAAACAATTACGATATTAAAGAGATCCAATTACCGATTTTCCTTTCCCACCCTCCCAGTGGCTCCTCTAAGTGCAGGTAAAGACTCTGGGATCAGCCCTGGGATAAGTGTTTTGCTCAGGGCCACGACAGTGACAGGACAGCAATGGGATTTCAGGAACTCTGGGTCGCTCTCACTACAGATAGCACTCGAAATCTGCGGTAAATCCCACATTACTATAGTATTTGACCGCTTGCTGCTACTGAGAGCCGCAGAGAAAGCTGGAGGATGGACGAATCTCTCATTTGGCATCATATACAGTTGTAGTCAGAATTATTAGTCATCTTGTATATTTAGCTGCTTTTCCACTAGCATGCCGAACCATTCAAAGAACAGTTCGGAACGGTTACGGTAGTTTCTCCACTGAGCCTGGAACGGCGCGGCACGATTATAAACCGTTCTCAGCCCGGAATTCTCGGCACGGTTAGACAACCGTGCTGAACTGTGCCTACAGATTCTGTGTGTTGACGTCGCGGCTCTGTTGCCAAGCTACCACAGCAGGCTCAGCGGAAGCGCGCTAGTCATCAGACATCCACAAGCAAATTACACTACATTTAATAAAAAACACGATACAGGTCTAAACGATGCAGTTTTGAAAAGGGTTTTAAAACCATATCAGCCTCTGGCAGAGAAGGCAAACACCACATTCTTACGAAGATATTTTATTTATAAAAGTTATTATTTCATTGATTTGAATAGCCTAATTTTTTAGACTTTTTTTTCTGCTGCGCATCATATAAAGCGAATAAGACACGCTTAACATCATCTATGCCCACAATCCACAACAACATCGCTATATCAATGAACAATGAGGAAATAATTGCAATTTTTATTCAAATCTCAGACGGCTTGTTGATTGAATACCAGCTAGACCACCTGAAGGACGGCGCCCTGTAATGTCGGCCGTTCAAAAGAAAGTCAACTCTTTCTTTTAGTTTTGAACTTTGCTTGAAAGCTTTATGCATTTTAAAGCTTGATGCGTTTTGTGTAATGTTTCAAAGAGCTTTGTTGCAGCACGACAGTGGAAAATGAAACCGTATCCGTGCTGTATGGCCCGGTTTGGCACGGAATGGAACGGTTCAGCATAAAGAATGGTTGAGCACGACAGTGGAAAAGCGGCTAAAGATTCTCCAATTTAATAGTTTTAATAACTCATTTCTAATAACCGATTTCTTTTATCTTATTTACTAGATATTTACTAGATGTTTTTATGAGACTAGTATTCAGTTTAAAGTGACATTTAAAGGTTTAATAGGTTAATTAGGGTAATTAGGCAAATCATTGTAAACAATCTAAAATATATATTGCTTAAGGGGGCTAATAATATTGACCTTAAAATGGTTTAAAAAAATAACTGCTTTTATTCTAGCCGAAATAAACCAAATAGGACTTTCTCCAGAAGAAAAAATATTACAGGAAATGCTGTGAAAAATTCCTTGCTCTCTTAAACACCATTTGGGAAATAATTGATAAAGAAAATAATTCACAGGAGGGTTTTGACTTCAACTGTATACTTCAGTTCAGTTCTGCCTTCTCCAGTGTGCTTCCTCCTCCCTTTCACTTCTCTCCTTTTAAAGAAAGCATCTTTTGTATTTCCTTCAGGCGTCAGGAGGAGATCAAAGCGTTTTTATGGCAGCATCACACCAAACGACGGTGTATAAGCACCGCTGATGACTGTCGATGGCATGGTTGACATGAACGCACTGCCAGTAAAATGCTAGGTCTTTTTTTTTTCGTTTTATATTTCAGTTGGAGGAAGGGTCGGAAAACAATGGGGACCTGGTGCAAAATATGGCACAACAAATCAACAGAAATGCCTTCTATATTAATGATGCCATATAATGGAAATCTGGATATACAGTGCTCAACGTACAGTATATGAGTACACCCCTCACAAAGGGAGTGCAGTACAAGGACAGGAATCACGCTTGACATGCAACAACAGTTATGCGATAAATTATCTCAAATAGGAGCCAGTGCTGCTAAAAACTTTTTTTTTTTTTTTTTTGAAACCAGCTAACAAAAATTGCTCTTCTGACACTTTGCCTAACTGATACTTGTCATTCTATATAATGCCTAGGAATATATACAGTATATAATATATAAGTTCAAGTTCAAGTTGCTTTATTGGCATGACATTTAGTATAGTATTGCCAAAGCATTTTAAATAAGTATAAGACATGTAATATATTAACACAATCAAATTAATAAAATACACAGTAAATATGAAATTATATATATATATATATATATATATATATATATATATATATATAT
>CAIGQQ010034268.1:3216819-3221674 GCA_903798035.1 Danio albolineatus | reverse complement strand
TGTCTGTCTGTCTGTCTGTCTGTCTGTCTGTCTGTCTGTCTGTCTGTGTGTGTGTGTGTGTGTGTGTGTCACATAATTTTATTGCAAGCAATTTGTTTGAGCTTTCTATTTATTAAAGAAAATCGAATTTATTTTTAGTAAGATATGTATTTCAGGAAAAACATAAAAATATATAAAATATATAAAAGATTTTTTATAATGATTTGTGTCTTTTTTTTGTTCTTTTAAAAGAAATACAGCATGGCTTTCTCAAAAACATTGAGCTAATGCAACATTTGTCATTAAAGTAATCAAAAATGACAATAAATATATTATTATAATGTAGCAAACAATTTGAATGCATTGAGGTTCCATAAACTTTCCATTCCAAAAAAATAATAATCAGGAAATACAGAAATATATAAAGACTTTAAAAAATAATTTTCAATAAATGCAGTTTCTATTAAAAAAAAGGATAATGGTTTTCACAAAAAAATTGAGATGTAGTATATTGAAAATACAAATATTTATACAAATGTAATATTTTTCATTATATTCATCAATAATGACTATTTAATTTTATATATCACAATTTTATTGCAAATAAATTGCTTGAAATTTCTATTCATCAACATATATCTACAAATAAGACATAATATATAAATATATAAATAACATATTTTTTTTTTATAATAAAGAAAACTATTTGCATTGAAGTTGCTTGAACTTTATATTAATGAACAATTAATATTTTTTGCCTTGGTTTCCAACACATTATTAAACCCCAAATTCAAGAGTTCACTGTTGAAAAGATATTGCTTAATATTAATAGCAGGGTCGGCATGCTATCTAGGGAAAGAACCCCTCCCGCGTGGTCAATAAGCATGTGAGGTGGTACGAGGAAAAATCGAGGAAAGGTGGAGATGGGGTGGATTAGGGGGAATTAAATTTTTTTTTTTAAAAACGAAGATGAGGGTGTAATGGTAGTTGGGCTATTTATAGTGAGTTTAGAATGATCTGATTGGCCTACTAATGATTACAGATGAAAGACCAGCCGCGACCAGTCATATTACGCGCTCCTCTCGAAATTAGTTTGTGAAACTTCATTTAACAGAAAAAAGCTAATAATAATAATAATGGGCGCCACGGTGGCGTAGTGAGTAGCATGTTCGCCTCACAGCAAGAAGGTCACTGGTTCGTGCCTCGGCTGGGTCAGTTGGCATTTCTGTGTGGAGTTTGCATGTTCTCCCCGTGGTTGCGTGGGTGCTCTGGTTTCCCCCACAAGTCCAAAGACATGTGGTACAGGTGAATTGGGTAGGCTAAATTGTCCATAGTGTATAAGTGCGAATGAGTGTGTATGGATGTTTCCCAGAGATGGGTTGCAGCTGGAAGGGCATCCGCTGCGTGAAACAAATGCTGGATAAGTTGGCGGTTCATTCCGCTGTGGCGACCCCGGATTAATAAAGGGACTGAGCCGAAAATGAATGAATGAATGAATAATAATAATAATAATAATAATAATAATATAAAAATAAACTTTTATGTTTTACATATTTTACAAAAAACATTTGACTATATTTGACTTACAGTAAATGTTTACACTTAAATGATGTATTAATCTAAAGCTAAAAGATGAGAACATTAAATACAAGATTTCATCAAATGACAAAAATAAAAACATTATATAAAATGTTTACTGTGATTGTATAACCGAAGTACACAACTGTCATATTAACTGATATTTCTGTATTTATGAGCCTAAGTAAAATGTTTCTACTTCTGCAAAGACAACGTATAAAATCAACCCTGACATCTTGTTTTGCGCTCTTGCATTCAGCGAATTCAATGCACCACTTTCACAAAACGCATTCAGCTGCTGTTGTGTACGGAACAATCATGCAAATTATGGATTCATACAGTACTGCGGTGAAAAAAGTGATCCTTTTGCTTTCAGATTTGCTTGTGCATCCACTGGCACTCAAACACCCGACAGTGTCATTCAGATACATAAGGACGTTTGAGGATAGCTCAGTCTTTACAGACTCCTGTGAGACTGGATTGAAGGATGAAGATGAAACTGTGAAGATGTGAGGATTTGAGGAGCTGAGAAGTTTGTGGTGAGGTGCTGAGAGAAAAAAAGTACATTAATATTCACGCTGTTATCATTAAATCATACTGGTTTAAAACGTACATCGTTCCCCTGCCGAGTCAGTCAGATCGCTGATTCGTGTTTGCATTAAAGGGCACTTTGAAGTGTGTTTGACATGAGCTGCGCTGAATTTTAATGGCTGTTTTTAAACCTGATTGACTTCCTGCATTTGCTGCATTTCATTTCTGCAGGTCTTCTGGAAGAACAAACTAGGACTGGATTAAAACCTTGAGAACAAGAGCAAAATATATAGCTAAAACATCACCTCAACCTGCTATTAAACTAAAAACATATCCTCAGCCTCTTTAAATCTGTGTTTCTCAACTAGTTTTCTCTCAGGATCCAGATAGCAATGGAATAAATGATCAATATTCCATAAAACAGTGCTGATCTTTTGATGTGATTTGTTTTTAACCCAGTATTGTTTTAATCAAGGTCAATATACACTCACCGGCCACTTTTTTAGGCACACCTGTCGAACTGTTCGCTAACGCAAATTTCTAATCAGCCAATTACATCCTGGCTGGTGACTTTGAACATGGCATGGTTGTTGTTCCCAGACGGGCTGATCTGAGTATTTCAGAAATTGCCAATCTACTGGGATTTTCACGCACAACCATCTCTAAACCCTTTAGAGAGAATTGTCCAAAAAAGAGAAAATATTCAGTGAGCGGCAGTTCTGCGAGCACAAATACCTTGTTGATGAGGTTAGAGGAGAATGGCCAGACTGGTTCGAGCTGATAGAAAGGCAACAGTAACTCAAATAACCACTCGCCACAACTGAACACACAAAACGTCCTAAAACTATGAGGCGGATGGGTTACAGCAGCAGAAGACCACACCGTGTGCCACTCCTGTCAGCTAAGAACAGGAAACTGGGGCTACAATTCACACAGGCTCACCAAAATTGGCCAATAGAAGATTGGAAAAATGTTGCCTGGTCTGATGAGTCTCGATATCTGCTGTAACATTCGGATGGTAGGGTCAGAATTTGGCATCAACAACATGAAAGCATGGATCCATCCTGCCTTGTATCAACGATACAGGTTGGTGGTGGTGGTGTAATGGTGTGGGGGAACCAACCTGGGTATTGTTGCTGACCATGTCCATCCCCTTATGACCACAGTGTACCCATCTTCTAAAAGGCTACTTCCTTCTAATACCTATCTTCTAAAAGGCTACAATCATCTAAGACTGGTATCTTGAACATGACAATGAGTTCACTGTACTCAAATGGCCTCCACAGTCACCAGAACTCAATCCAATAGAGCACCTTTGGGATGTGGTGAAATGGGAGATTTGCATCATGGATGTGGTGACAAATCTGCAGCAACTGCGTGATGCTATCTTGCCAATATGGACTAAAATCTCTGAGGAATATTTCCAGTACCTTGTTGAATCTGTGCCAGGAAGGATTAAGGCAGTTCTGAGGACAAAAGGGGAGCCAACCCAGTACTAGTAAGGTGCGCCTAATAAAATCAATCAAACATTATATTCATGTAAATGTGTTAAATTTTAGTTAAAGTTGTGCTTGATGAAAAATATAGAAATCAAAGATGAGATTTTAGTGCATCATATTAAATGTACTAAAGCAATGTTATTTAAATGCAGAAAGAATGATAAATACCAGTGTTGAATAATATTCCAACAAGGTATGTGAAAATCATCAAAATATAGTTAAATGTTGACGTTCAGTGTAAGAAATATACTGTAATTAATTATGTGAAAATGAAAGTTCAATAAAAAAACGTACATATATAAACTAAAAAAATAATGTTTGCTGTTTGTTCAAAATACTTTTTAAAATTAGCTTAAATAACCCAATTCTTGAGTACCAAGTAATAAGTACAACTAACAAGCTAACTAAATAAGCTAACTAAATTCCTTAATGCTCTTCCGGCATAATAATTCATAAAGACAGTTGAATATATGTTGGTCCAAAACATCCATTAATATTGCAACTGACTACAAATATTTAGTATTTTTCATTCTTGGGCTGAATAAGACTCATAAATCATACTTCCACCTCACTACTGTAAATCAATTTGTTTACACGTCTAATTTTAGTTGTTCACTAAATACATTTTAGTCCATCCTGCAAAATGTAAATAGAGGAGACATGTTTCCATCATGTAGAAGTGTACTAAACAAACTAATTTTTATACTGAAGCATCACTTTTCTTCACGCATACGATGTTAAATGATGGCAGTCTAAAGATGTTTGTTTGTTTTTTCACAGATCTTCAACCCAAGCACATGCTCAACACTTCACCACACAAACAAAGCCAAAAACACCAACAAAACAAAGTCTTAAAATACAGGCTTTAACACGTCTCCCTATTTTTTTTTATCTTGCTATGAAACTCATGGTAACACTTTTCACTCCACATATTCCGTCCTGTGCAAAGCATGACTGGAAGTGTGAAATTTATTTTGAGCTAACTGGTCAAAACTTGTTCTTTCAAAATGATATAATCAAACTCAGCCAGTCAAGCATCAAGTCAATCAATCAATCTACTGCTTTTTTAGAAGTGCTTTTTTTTGTTTCACAGTAGCTTAGCTACATTAGCTGATGAGTAGTTTCAGAGTAGCTTTCTTAACACTGTCACTCAGGAAATGAATGAATGCATGAATGATTGAATTGTTCGGTTGGTCGGTCAGTCAACTAACAATGGACTGATCGGTCGTTCTGTCAATCAACAATGAATGAATGAAGGAATGGATCGG
>CAIGQQ010034268.1:3201819-3211819 GCA_903798035.1 Danio albolineatus | reverse complement strand
TGATGCAGCGTGGGGAAATTCCTGAGTTTGCAGTAACTGAAATGCCAACACAACAGCACTGGTCTGCAGAAGGGCTTGCCTGGCGTGTATCTGATGCTCCGCAAGCGTCACGTGCCTCTATCTCTGTCTGCACAAAGCAGATTGATTTTTAACATCTGATGACGCGATGCACTGAAGTAAACATTCAACACAGGCTCATTCTAAAAATGTAGTCCAAGGTAAGTTTCTTGAGAACGCACATTATGTAGTCAGAGGTACGTATGGCTGCGTTTCATTTTTTAAATGAACGCTACGGGCGGTATGACGCCGTTCCTTTTCGCGTTTACCAGATGACCGCTGACCTCCTTGTGGACGACTTTCACGCTGCAATCAGTTTGTTGCGTTAGCTTGGAATGTACGTCAGCAGACTTGAGACGAAGAAAGGAGTTGACCCCGACGACGGGGTTTGAGTCTGGTGAAGATCGGTTCCAGAAAGCGGGTAAGACAAAGACAGAATCCAAAGAATAAAATAAACCAGTAAATAACAGGGTGAGAATGTGGTAAAATCTGAAAACGTGGTAAAAATGAGACGAGGACTTTTCTTTTTTTCTGTATTGTTTTTTTTTTAAAATTGTTGGTTGGGTTAAGGGAAGTGTGTGGGTGGGTCAATCGATAAAATTGGTTGGGTTTAGGGAAGGAGGAGGGTGGGTCAGTCGATTGGTCGGTCAGTCATTCAGTCAGTAAGTCAAACAGTCAGCAAACGGCACTCACGAGAGACATTTTAGATCTCAAAAAGCGTACACAGCGGCCTCTCGTGTATTCGCGAAAAACAAAAAGTGCAAAAATATGTACCTCCCGGGGCATATTTCGTGGCCTCCAGAAACGTACATGGGACTACGTGTTCAGAATGAGTCTGGGTTGTAAACATTCTAAGCACAACGGTGTAATCATACTCATCGGGGAACAGCTAATGATGTCTGATCACATGAGTCTCAGTGTTATCTTACACGTCAAAGGGTTAAAAGTGTGTTCATTTTATTCTTTTATTATTCAGTGATTCTTCTGTGTACCACTAGAAGGAAACCAGAGAACCACTGCTATAGACATTGGGGGACACAGAGTAGCTCCTTCCCTTTAAAAGAAAACAGACAACGCTAGCGTTTCGTTTTTGTCACAGCTCTTCCAGTGAGGGTGGTTTAGTTTAAACGCATCAAATGAGAAGTGTCTTGAAGGGGGCGGTGTATGTTAGATACTAGAGAGCATTTGATTGGTCAGAAAATTTGATGAGAAACTGAAGTATGAGGTGATGCAAAACAAAAAAATTAAAAAATCGTTGATCGGGTTAGTTGGAAGTGACAAACTGCATTCAAATGGTCTCACTGTTTTGGAGCACAGTAGCTTATAGATATCCTAAAAACTAACATACTGATACTAAGATCTATAACGTTTTTTGAATGTCACAGGCACCATCAAGTGTGTTGAAGTCTATTCGCTGCTTTAATATGCTGTCTATGAAGGCAGCTCGGTATGCTTTGGAACAGAGCTGCAGTCTTCATATCAGGTTGGCATCAGTGACTGTAGTCATATGAAAGCTGTCAGTTGGTTGTGTTTAATTTGGGTAATTCTGTAGACATGGCCGTCCAGAAAAAACACCCCAGAGAGAAGCGCTGAGGGTCTCACGTGCCAAAACACACTCATTACACACTGGGCCAGAGCGGAGCGTGGGCAAACTGAAATGGATTATCTGAGCGCACTGTTAGGACAAACAGCTCTAATTCTTTGATTGCAAATTAGGATTCATGTGTGAGGAAATTCCAAGCTGCAAATCAAAGGCGCGAGTGGAAAAATCCTCAAGTGCGTGGCTGTTTTCTTTGAGAGGGAAATCAGCGCATGGGTAAATGTCACGAAAACAAGTCTGGGTCACAGTCTGCCACAAAAATCAAAACAGAATTATGTAGAGAATTTAAAATAAAGCACTGTATGCATGTTTATACGAGCAATATCACACGAGTAGCAGTGTGATTTGGCTGTATATCGGCACTGGTGGGAGGTGTGCATTGGCTCAAGGCCACAGGCCGAGTGCCTTAGTGACCTTAGTGCCTTAATGATATACAACAATATTGCACTGCTACAAGTGTGATATTGTGTTTTTACAACAGTTCTACTGCCTAATCATGTATATAAAAAAGAAAATCAAACACCTCTAAAAAGAGAGTCTCAACAACCCTTTTGTGCAAGGAATTACTTTCCTTTGCTATTCCTTCACATCTGCAGCTGACAAGAGAGTTGTTCATTTACAACGTCACTTTATATCAAGTATTTGAATGATTCTCTAGCATAATATACAGCATAAAGTGATGACAAAACAGGCTGAACGGCACGAAATGCCATCAGTTTACAGAGAATTTCTCTGTTGCAATTGGGAGATCACAATAATTAACCCCCCCCCCCCCCCCCCCCCCCCCCACAAGAAAAAAAAAAAAAACTCCCCCCCCCCCCCCCCCCCCCAAAAAAAAAGCCAAAGCAAAGCAAACACTACCTGATTACTATGGTTTAAATACAGCCCTACAACTTGATTAAGAATATCACTGACCTGTTTCATAATGATTTGATCAGCTGTAGTTTGAAATTTACAGAGTTTTTCTCCCTTTAAGGACTTATTTTGCTGTCTCTGTCGCCATCTTGTGGCAGAATGTCAACCGTCTTTGCTCTGCTCAGTATGACAGGCTCATGGCCGCCAGAAATTATAAATATTCAAAACAGGCACTATCGTTATAAATGAATTGCATAGTTGCAATCTAAACAACAACGTTCTACACGCCTAACAAGCCTCAAAAGTACATTATGTCATCAAACTGTAGTTGACTTGTTTAGTCCCTCTTTAGTCCTAGTGTGGATGGAGTAACACACAAGGGTGAAGTGGCTGTACGAGTGCTGATATTGCTTTAATATCTCCTGGGTATCAGCCAATCAGATTCGAGAACCCGACAGAAGTGTTTAATAAATAAATATAAATTTCTTTTTAAAGTTAATAACTTCTCATACTTTAATGTAAAAAGATGGTTGCGTTTAATTATATTCTCATTACTGTAACTATATATTGTTTATGTCTGCTTAAAACAAACACATAGCCTATTATCATAATATGTGAATGTCACAATGGGTTACATTAACTTTTATTGGAAATTATGCTAATGGGAAACGGAGGAATTGGGTAAGCTAAATTGTCCGTAGTGTATGAGTGTGAATGAGTGTGTATGGATGTTTTCCAGAGATGGGTTGCAGCTGGAAGGGCATTCCCTGCATGAAACATATGCTGGATAAGTTGGCGGTTCATTCCACTGTGGCGACCCTAGATTAATAAAGGGACTAAGCCGACAAGAAAATGAATGAATGAATGAATTAATTAATTAAAATCATATTTTGTTCATCAATATTTAATATACAAACTATGAAATACAGTTAAGTGTGCAGCGAATATGCATTTAAATACATTTAACAAATGTGATAATATATACATTATCATGTAGGTCCTCTTGAAACATTTCCTTTGTGTATTCACCATCTTGCTGCGCGTTTTCTTTCGTTGTGTTTTGACCAACTTGCTGCGCATTTCTTTTGTTGTTTGTGTTTTGACTAATATGCTGCGCGTTTATTCCGTTGTCTGTGTTGTGAGAATTTGTAACAGGTGTGCTGTCAAATTGATGATGATCGTTTCTTAATTTGCTAGTGTTTTCTGTTATTGCATGTGCTTTCTTAAATTGCAGCGCGTTAACCTTTCTCGGCCACCGTACCCATGACTAACTAATTTAATAGTCCTGGTGTAAGGGATGGTCGACACTGTATTTACAAATGTAACAACAGAAATTAATTCCAGATGTAATTATTCATTCATTCATTTTCTTGTCGGCTTAGTCCCTTTATTAATCCGGGGTCACCACAGCGGAATCAACCGCCAACTTATCCAGCATATTTTTTACGCAGCGGATGCCCTTCCAGCCACAACCCATCTCTGGGAAACATCCATTCACGCACACATTCACACTCATACACTACGGACAATTTAGCCTACCCAATTCACCTGTACCACATGTCTTTGGACTGTGGGGGAAACCGGAGCACCCGGAGGAAACCCACGCAACCACGGGGAGAACATGCAAACTCCACACAGAAATGCCAACTGACCCAGCCGGGGCTCGAACCAGCGACCTTCTTGCTGTGAGGCGAACGTGCTTCCAGATGTAATTAAATACAGGTATTTAATCAAGCATAAGTACAATGTAAAAACATGTATTTACACAATAAGTACATTGTAATGAATTATTAATTTTGGTGTAAATACGTATTAGTTAAGTCCACTTAATATAAAGTGGGACCTTTATTGTTTATCAAGAAATATATAAATATTTGCAACCTTTTCTCTTTGTTAATTCGGTTTATTTTCTCAATGATTTGTTTTAACTTTGATGCTCCTATGAATGTAAATGTATATTACTCGTTATATGTGAATGTTACAGCATGAGTACAATTCTTTGTAAAATTTTATGATATTATCTGGTGTTTTATATACAGTTGAAATCAGAATTATTAGCCCCCCTTTGAATAACAGAGCAAGGAAATTTGCATGAAAAAACTTGCATGTGTACCTGCACTACGCAGACAAACTAAACGTGGGCCTGATTTGTGTGTGAATCAACAGTGTCTGCATCGTGGATTAATATCCTGCATATGAATGAGAACTCGATCCTTGAACAAGAAGCTGAGCTGGATTTCAATTACACTTCCATTCGCTCTTGTAATTCAATATTGGTGCAGCAGGTCTGAGTGACCCGGCGTAATCAAAGCTGCAAAAACACAATCACCGTCAGCTTTTAGATTATATACTGTACCATCGCAGAAAGCAGAAATACACAAATCAGAGCCAGCGGGACCACAGACGAGGACGCGTTTGCTCAACAGTCACCTACGACTGTTCATAATGAGCACACACACAAATACACACACAGTCGATCATTCAGACGCATTGCGATCGTTCACAAGGTCAATGAGTGCTGGAGACTGATGGACGTTTGGAGCAAAGATTTGACACTGACACAAGCTGAAGGATCAGATAAAGTCTCTCACCTTATAGACCTTCCTACAATTTTACAAATAAATAAATCTATATTTTTAAACAGACATAAAGGGTCTAAATCTATTGAAAAATAACCTTAAATGATAAATTAACTGAAAGTATTAATGGAACTATAACTAAATATAAATCAATAAATCAATAAATGAATCAATGAATGAAAAAATTAATTAATAATTTGGTAAATCTTTATTAAAGGTCACAATTCACAGTATTAACACATCATTAGTTATCACTTCTCGCTTAAAATCGAATTATTAGCTATTTATAATTAGTTCGTGAGGTAGAAGGGGGTTTAGGTTTTGGGTTTTCTTATTCTGCAAAATAAGATCATACTTTATAAGTGCTACTGAACAGTTAACATCGTAATAATAGGCAGGTAATAAGCCAGTAGTTAACTGCATGATTTGTGACCTAAAACAACAGTTAATGGAGAGCAAATGCACTTAAATAATATTAATAATTAATATCAATATTAAAACGAATAAAACAAATAATAAAATGAGTTAAAACTTTATGCTTTAAAGTAAAATAGGATACAAAATATGTAAAATATAGTCAAGAAAATAAAGTAGAAGTCAAATATCTAAATCTATTTGAAAATAACCTTAAAAGATAGATTAAATGAAAGTATTAATTGTTACATAAAACAATAAATTAATTAATTAATAAATGGAAGAATGAATAAAGCAGTGAATGAATAAATAAATGAATTCATTGATTAATATTTTAAAAACAACAGCAAACGAAGAGCATATACCTATTAAATTAAAATAATTTAGAAATGACATGTAGTTTAGAGAATTTGCTCTTTAAAGTACAATAGGATAAAGTTTTTAAAGTCAAATATTAAATGAATTGTCTCTCACCTATAGACCTTGATACAATTTTACAATTTTTTTTTAAAAATATCTAAATCTATTTGAAAATAAACTTAAACGATAGATTAAATGAAAGTATTAAATGTAAAATAAAAACAATAAATAAATTAATTAATTAATGGAAGAATGATTGAATTAATTAATTAATGAATTTATTAATATTTTTTAAAACAACAGTTAACGAAGAGCATTTAAATTCAAATGAATTAGAAATGAAAGTTTAGAGAATTTGCACTTTACAGTACAATAGAATAAAACATTTTTTAAGTAAGTCGTTTAAGTAAAGTATTAAATGAATTGTCTCTCACCTACAGTATAGACCTCGATACAATTGTACAAAAATGAAAATGATCTAAATCTATTTGAAAGCCCCCCTAAAACACAGATTAACGAATAAAGTAAAAATGGAGTAAAACAGAACAAATGAAAGTAAAAATATTAAATTAAATTATTCAAGTAAAATAAAATGTAATTAAAGTTTGTGATTAAAACAAAAGAAAATAAATTATTCTAAATATTTTTAAAGAATAGTGTAGCGAATATACACTTTAAATTAAAATGAAATAAAAAAGAAACAATATTTCAAGCAAAAAAAAAATCAATAAAATAATTCAAACAAAAAAAATTTAAGTAAAAAAATGTATTTAAAGTTTGTCATAAAAATAAAAGACAATCAACATTATTCTAAACATTTTAATGATAGTGTAGAGAATTCGCACTATCAATTAAAATGAATTTTTAAAAAAAATAATATAAAAAAAACACAAAAATCTATATTATAACAAAAAAAATAGTTCAAGTAAAATAAATTGTAATTAAAATTTGCAACAAATGTATGTAAAATAGAATAAAATAAAACAAAACAAAACTGGTAAAAAACAAAACAAAACAAAACAAAACAAAACAAAACAAAAATTCAATTAAAAGGTATAAAATAAAAAATTAAATAATAATTCAAGCAAAAAAAATCTATAAAATAATTAGAGTGAAATTAAATCAAATAAAAAAGGTTTTTGTAGGAAACATATTTCTTATGTAGTATTAAAACTTATATCCATAATTGATAATACATGTATAATTATATTTTTCATAGGAAAATAAAGTGGTAAAAGTGGTAAGAAGTCAGCAGAGCTTATTTGAAAAAATAAGGTGTAAGTGAATTAGACACAGCAATAATGTTAAATTAATACTCATCCCTTTCATTATTTATAGGCATAAAGATCTAGTATAAACTGCAATAATACTATATAAATGATTAATACATCTACTGTATACTGATCTACAATATTGCAATTAACACAACAGTTTTATAATCATATAAAGAGGACGCCATGCAGAGAAAAAGGAAAAGCACAGAAAACGTGAGAGATTTGATGTGTGTTGACCTCTGGTGTCTCAGTGTGTCTGCTCTTTATAGTTGTGCGTTTGCTCCAGTGATTATTTTCAGTGTTATCAGCCATTCTGCTGTGTACGCCAGGATTGCAGACTATGACTGAGAGCTGGATTTCTGCCACTGTAATACCGTTAACATGGATTTTCATTGGATTTGTGCACTCAGTGGCGTCTGGAGAACCGATCCGGCTCCTATAACCCAGAAGTTTAGTTTAGCTGATGTCTAAATTCAACCAATGAAGGATTCTGCACGCGGCTGTCATTTGCTGTTACAAATACCATCTGATCAAATACCTCAAATCATCATTTCAGGGACGTAGGATTGGTTGGGGAGACGCACTACTGTGTGTTCTCATTAAAATAGCACTACACATTTTACACTGCAGAGAAATAAAACATGTATAAATTAAAACAAACTAAAACTGGTGTAAAAATAAAATAAAACTGGTTTTAAATAAAATATAATAATATGTATAGTGATAGTAATAGGTATAATAAAATGAAAAGATACAAAACAAAACAAAATAAAAGTCTGTCGGTTTAAGTTTTAATGTTTCTGTTTTAATAAAAATTAAAAGATACTGTATACAAAATAAAAAATAACAAAATAAAGGTACTAAATAAAATAATTGAAAACAATTAATTAAAATAGATTTAGATCTGATTAAAATAAAATAAAACTGGTAAAAAAAACAATAAAATAAATTCACTTAAATTCAATTAAAAGAAATATATTTTTTTAAAAGGTATAGTAAAATAAGAAGATATAAAACAAAATAAAAGTCTTTAAGTTTTACTGTTCCTGAAAGAAATACAAGATACAAAATAAAAAAAAATTAAATAAAATAAATTTAAAATTTAAAAAATAATAAATCAAAGGTACTGAATAAAATAAATGAAGATAATTTAATAAAATAGAATTTGATTAAAATAAAATAAAAAGAAATAAAATAAAATAAAAACCTGCCATAAATATAAAAAAATAAAACTGATACAAAAAAAATATAATAAAATAAAACTGGTAAAAAATAAAGTACAATAAAACTGGAAAAAATTTTTTTAATTAAATAAATTCATTCATTCATTCATTCATTTTCTTTTCGGCTTAGTCCCTTTATTAATCCGGGGTCGCCACAGCGGATTGAACCGCCAACTTATCCAGCATTTGTTTTACGCAGCGGATGCCCTTCCAGCTGCAACCCATCTCTGGGAAACACATTCATACATTCTCATTCACACACATACACTATGGACAATTTTAGCTTACCCAATTCACCTGTACCGCATGTCTTTGGACTGTGGGGGAAACCGGAGCACCCGGAGGAAACCCACGCAACCACGGGGAGAACATGCAAACTCCTAATTAAATAAATTAAATAATATAAAATAAAATAAAATAAAAAAGTATAATAAAATAAGAAGATATGTAACAAAATAAAATAAAAGTCTTTAAGTTTTCCTGTTCCTGAAAGAAAACGCGATATATAAAATAAAAAGTAAATTACTTTACAAAATGTACAAAATGTGCTGAATAAAATAAATGAAAATAATTTAATAAAAATGAATTAGATCTTATTAACATAAAATAAAAAATATTTTAAAAAATCTTGCATAAATATAATCAAATTAAACTGGTAAAAATAAAATAAAATAAAATAAAATCTTTAATTCTAAGTTTTAACGTTTTTGAAAAAAGTCTATCTTCTTCATCAAGTCTGCATTTATATAACCAAAATACAGTTAAAAAATATATTAATAAATAAAATATTTAAAAATAAACAGAATATTAAAATTAAAAACTTCGGTATTAATAAACTCTCCCTAAATTGTCAGTCTACACTGAATTACATGGACCCAGACTGAACAAAAAGTCAACAACAAACCACCCTAAAACAGGAAAAGCATCATTCAAATGCAGGCGTCTTTAAGGAACACATCTCTGTCTGCCATCCTCCAGTGTGCAGCCGTGCGCTGCTTCATGCATGTGTATGAACCACAAGCTCAGAATTACTCCAATATCTCCAAATCTGATTCCCTTCACATCAGACAAGCAAACATGTCATGAAGTGTGATTAGTCTGGGACGGCAGACTCCTCCAGCTGCAAGTAAGACGTGTTCGTGCTGTAGACATTATTCTGCTAAGCGTCTCCTACAGGTGCTTCTCTCTAGAGACGTCATTAGCAAGCCGAGTCTGACTGTAGCTGCAGGCGGGAGTTTCTTTGTAGTCAAACTAAGAAATACAACGTCCTCAACACACACACACACACACAGACACAGATCGAGAGCTTCAGCTGCCCGGAGGCTCGTCATCCATCACATCCACACTTCATCATCTACGGTGCAGAATTAGGCCTTCAGAAACCACATACTGGCCTGTATGTTCTCCTCTGACATGATAGAAAAACCCTGTTTCCATCTGCTGTTAAAGACACAAGGTGTGAATTCTGCCACTAGAGGGCGAACTAGTGATAGCTGCTTCTTTTAAACGCATGCTAGATCGGCCACAGGAGGAAACACACTGCATGACTATCTGAGGAAGCGTTCAGTTGCTGTTGTGTTCATACTGCGTGATAGATCGTCGACAGGGGGAAACACACTGCATGACTATCTGAGGAAG
>CAIGQQ010034268.1:3124292-3134423 GCA_903798035.1 Danio albolineatus | reverse complement strand
TAATTTAATTTAATTTAATTTAATTTAATTTAATTTAATTTAATTTAGTTTAGTTTTATTTGCCACAGTAGTTAAGCTTAAAATGTGGAAGTACTTTCCGATTACTACACAGTAACACACTAGCATTGTTCATTCGCATGCACAACCTGCATTGTCATCTCCATTAAAAGTATCCAGGTATTCTGAAGAAATAAACATTTGAAATATCTCTGAAACATTTCTCTGCTTTCCTTCATTTCATCATTTGATGAATTACTGCTGTCACGATCAATAGAGAATTTACTCAAACGTCCCTTTTTTTAATGAAGCCCCATACGTTAACTGCATCAAGCAAATAGCACTGACTTTTGTGAATAAATTGCAATCTATAATAAGCTTAATTTGCATATAAAGAATGTGTGCTTGAGCTAAGACAGGATGACAGTGACTTAATTTAAATATGCAAACACAACACTGGCGGTGCAGATGGCGCATTGCATGGCGCAACAGGACCAACTGAATTGTGGGTGGTTGGTGATTAAGATGTTTTTGTGCTGAAATATCAAGCACAACAGTGGCGCAAGTGTTTACTAAATAAAAAGTATAAGTGCTATTTGGCTTTTAAAAGATTTTAGATTTCAGGTCTGAGTTGTGAGCTCATAACCTTTATGACTATAGTTCTGACTTTAAATCCAATATTTCAATATAAAGACCCACTTTGAACACAGTGGTCCCTTATTAATCGGCAAAATTAGCAAAGTAGTTTTATTTTTTACAATTATTATAGATGTTTTCAGGCTGTAAAACCTCTCACTACACACTTTATACACTTTTCTTTGACAGACATTAACATTTTTCTGCAGTCACTGATCCACATACGCTCAAAATAATGATCACTGCTGCTTGTTCAAACTACTTATTTCAAATGAGCTGAAACAACACCATTCTTGTAATTTCTTTGGCCAATTTATTTGTTTTATGTTCCGTCCACTTAAATTTGTAAACCATTAACTTAACATTACCAGTTAACTTAAACGTTTTGTGTTGGGACAACATGAAGGAATTGTGATGGTCCAATTACCTGGTTAGGGGATTTGTAGATCCGAGCATGCTTTGCGTGGAATTAAATTAAGAGAGGTTGACAATAAAAGTCATGTTAGGACTTTAAAGTTAATGGAAAGACTTGTTAGAGTTTAATCTTCACTTTAGTTTGCAGATTTAGAAGATTTTCATGTAATGGTTTGAGTTTTGAGAGTACCACCTTGCAGAAGACCCCATGCTTCGGGGTGTTGCAGCTTAATTAGCAAAATTGCAGATTGTTGCTTTGCTCATTGAGCAATAACTGCCTTAAAATTAGTTCTGAGATCAGTCTCAATCTGAATATGTAACACATGAAATATGCTTTAAATGGCTTTTATTTTATTTAGGATAACATCAAATAAAACAAAGAGACTTTGAAATGTATGACACATAATAGATGCATGATATTATCAGACCTTTGAGTTTAAGTTAAATACAACTACAAATTTATTTTTAACTTTTTAATTGATAAAACCATGTTGGACCAACTCAACTGCATTTTTATTGTGTAAATATTTTATTTTTAGTTGGCGCTAAACAAATTTATTGGGTGTAAATCCTGCCCTCAATTAAATTAAGTTCATCCAATGAGTTATTTTTTTTGAGTGTAGCTGAAGCAGACTTCATCCTTACAATGGTCTTGTTGCAGACAGTTACAACCTTTTTTGCATCTTTGTTGAAACGTATTGCTTGCTGCTGTCGTCCTAATGTTATTTCCCTCCTTCTTTATGTAATGAACTGAAAATTTGGCATGTAACTTCTACCTTTAGCATGTCCAGAAGTCCACATTTTTGTCTGATGGTTAGCATCTTCCTTTGCCTTTTGGGTGCTACCGCAGGTGCCTTTGACAGTGCAGAATGTTTCGTCGACATTTTGGGGTTTGTTGTGGAGCAAACATACAGTCCAGCACTTCAGAGTCACACTGCTAGCAATTGAAGGTTTATGTAAATTTGGCAAGCGGAAAGCACAGCAAAGAGGAAACTGATTGATAGTGGTCTACAGCTAATCAGGGCGCAGAACACACTGCATCGTAAAAAAACAAAACAAAACAAAAACATGTCAAATTACACACACACACAAAAAAAAAATCTGCAAAACTGTGATGCTGTGAAAGGTGAACCGCGCTATAGCGAGAAACCACTGGACTGGCCTGTTTTCACAAACATGGTTTAGATTAAGCCAGGATCAGGCCATAGATATAGTTTTCAGGACATCTACTTAAAACACAGGCAGTTAAGATTAGTCTGATTGTTGTTAAGATGCACATTTTTTTTCTCAGTTGAAACAGCTCAGATCTACATTTTCAGGTAATATGTGCCTCTGCCTATAGTGTTGGGTTTGCATAAAATATGTGGACTTGTCATCTGAAACATGCAACAAAATGTACCTCAAGCAATGCATTTTATATCTGTATACAATTCTGCGAAATATAAATTTGTTCCTAATGGGTCTTTAAAGGTATGTATTAATACCTAAAAAGTACACGTGTACCTCATAGTACCACCTTAAAGGTACAAAAGTGAATCTTAAAGTTATTAATGTCTACCTGTATGGTACATAAGTGTAGTTTTTGAAACGGTACCCCTACCCTAGTGACAGTTTTGTAGCTTTATTTCTCAGAGAGATCTAATTACTGTATATACACATATTGCATATATATGTATATGTTTCCATGAGAAATACACTGCTCCTGGTACATATTGTTGCATGTTTCAGATGACAAATCCACTAAAGGGCGCTGTCTACATTTTTGCAAATCTGTAATCTGTACATTAACTAGGGTGCGTTTCGTTGTATATTTCAGATACACACTCTTCTTTTACATGCCCAAAAGAAGGTGGGGCTTGCTCACACCACATAGCGAACCATTGACCTAAACCTTTCAGGGTTCGTGGTGGGGAAAAGGGAGTGAGAACTCAAATGCACAGAAGATGGGAATTTATTTATAATAAAAATAAAACAAAAAGGCAAAACAAACTACCCAGAGGGGGAAAACATTAATTAAACAAATGAACAAACAAATAAACAAACTTGACTGGGCAGGCTGGCAAGGATCAGGGCTGGAGGACAAGACAAGGCAGGATTCGACAGGGAAGTACAGACGATGAACTGGCACAGGACAGCAGAAAACTCGAGTCGAGCACAACACACAAGACTAGACAGAGCTAGTGTCTGGACTCTGCCGCCAAAACAAGACTTTACAAGACTGGAGTGGCAGAACCCTGACAAAACCCTTCTAAAAACCCAAACAATAGTGTTTTAAAAGCAAATGTCAGAGAAATGTGCACTGTGAACACATGCAGTTGTTTTACTTTGAATTTTATCTATTTTGTATAACTGAGCTTCACCGGACTCGAACCCAAGCACCGTGTCTCACAAGTATAACACCGTACAAGGTGAGTTGCCGAGCGTTGTCCATATGGAGATAGACAGGTGAGGTAAACGTATTGGAATACAAATCATAGACCCTGTTAAGTTGTTTTGTGGTATTTATTTGGGCTTTTGCAAAGTACTGCATGAAAATAATCTTTTATTTGTTAATAATATGTCCTTGTAAATAGCATTAGTGTAAAAAGGAACAAAAGTTGCTGGCTTCCCCCTGGTTGGTGTTCATGTTACCTACAATCTGCAGCCAAACCGAAGCCATCTCACGGCAATTCGTAACTTTTTAATTTAGATGCTTATTCGTATGAATTTGTGTGATTGTTTTCACACACTTCAGTACGATTTGATCGTTCCCCAATGATGGTGGGGTTTGGTGCCCCCTTTTCAAAAGCCCCCCATTTTCATATGACTGAATTTGTATGAAATCCTATGACTTAGCTACTAAACTGACAAAACGTACAATAGTCATGATTCCTCATGATATCATGCTGGTCAAGTACTGTATATGTTGATGTACGTTTTAGTGGTTCAGTTTAAGTTAAACCTGGTCTGTGGAACCGATGGTTTGTGTTTTGTGAGAAACCAAGTCGACTATCAGAAGACAAGTAAGAATTGTGAGAGAAAAAGTTGCAATTGCAAATGATTTACTTATTCAATGACTGAGATTCTATAGTCTTGCCACCATTAAAAATATGACAAGAAATGCGTGATGGCTGTGCATACTGTACAATCTGCACAAGTTTCAGGCTTTGCTCATATTGTGCTGAAACATAAGTAAACTTAGAGATTAAACTTAATTGCAATATTTGATCTTAACTTCACACACCCCGCCGCCCTATTGGTGAATTCATCGTTCTGACATTTAGAAAGTAATGTGAAAAAGCCAGCGTGAGATCGGAGATCCGGCAGGGTGCAAACAAGCCTACGCAACAGGAACAATCAAGGTTCAGATGCTGAATGGTGCAGCCCCAAATCGCGCCACAGATATTTATGGGGACGCTAATGACAACAAGACGCTCTTTAATGTCAGGTCTCAACCTGTGATTGCACACTGGCTTGAGTGATTTGGACGTCCTGACAGTTGTAATTATCCTAGCGTCTTCTGTCAGGCAGGCAGGGGGCTGAATCTGCCTCAATTAGACTGGCTAATGTCGCCTTGTTCATTCACTCATCCTCTTCGCAAACGTTTTTTTTTTATGTGAAGGCCAAGAAAGCACATGGCCTGTCCTTTTCTTGCCCTAGCAGACATGTCAATGGAAGCATTTCCCATTTGAGATCTTTTTTTCCCTCTATATATTCTTTTGGGAAAAGTAGGGCCAGTTAGTGTGTGGACGGACCTTTTTGTCCACTCATTTTCCACTCAAGTTCATGTTCAGATCTTGTAGTGACTCAGAGCCACTAATGTGCTCGGTGGAGGTCAGACCTTCAAACGCTAGACTGCTCCATTATGTGTGCATGTGTGCGCTCCGTCCATCATTTATGTGTCTTTGTGGACACCGTCTGAGAGGACGGGCTGTTCTAGTTCACAACAGTGTGCTCTCAGCATGCAGCTACAGTCTACATTGTTAGTGCTAAAGAAAGCAGCACTGTTATTAATGCTTACCATACTGTAGCATTAATAGCTGGAAAATTTACATGGTAATAAAACAACTATAATAATATAAATTAACCAGCACTGTTCTTTTTTCAACAATTAGATATTATACTACTAGAATAAAGCACATTTTACTGTATTAAAGGGGACCTACCATGCAAAAATCACTTTTATAAAATATTTAAATACACTTGTGTGGCAAAAGTGTGAATATTGTCAGCCTCTAATTATAATTATGAATTAATTCAAATTTTTATAATTACACTTGATAAAATCGGTCTGCAGAAACACTTTGATTGAGGTTGTTCCTTTGTACGTGTCATCAGAGGGGGAAAGCCTCGCCCACTATTGACAATCTCTTTCTCATGAACATACACAACCCTCAGTGAGAAGCAGCCGTTTTGAATTAGGGGTGGGCGGATCGATCCTAATATCGAAAGTATCGATACCAACATTGGTATTGATATCGGATCGATAGTAGCCTTCCGAGATCGATACTTTTATTTAATTTACGCTAAAGTACATTGCTCCTGTTTCAAAAAAGAGCGGACATGTCTCTAAATACCCCACTCCTTTTATATCTCGTATGCGCTGTTGTTCCTCTCTGCTCTAGTTGTCCTTTCATCACATGACTCAGCAGCGCCAAAGCGCGAGCACTTTTTGCTGTTTTGAGATGACAGAAAGAAAGAGGAGCGCTGTTTGGAGTTATTTTACTGCAGTAAACGAAAATATTGCAAACTGCCATGTTTGTAGAAAGTCTATTCGATACTGTGGCAAAACCACGAATCTACACAAACACATAAAACAGAAAAATACGAAAAAGAGAACGCCGAGCTGCAAAAAAGGAGAGTAGGCAAATCCTCCAGACAGACCCACAGCAGTGCCAGCCCTGAGTCGTTTCGGAGAGGTAATGAATATGTACATAGCTAGCTACAGTGGTGAAATTAATATTTCAGTTATATAGGACATTCTGTATTAGTTGATGCCAATTTGAGAAAAAAAAAAAAAAAAGAATACTTTCATCATCAGGCTAATGAAATATAGCCAATATATTCAGCACATTTAAACCTGCTATCCATAAGAATTATTTTGGAATTTTAAAATATACACGATTAGAACAGTAGGTTTTTCACCAGCTAAAAGAGGATTTTAAGTCAGTTATCTTTTGCTGTAGTGTGTTAGTAGGAAAAAACACTTAAAAACAAACCCCGGACTGAAGCAAAGTTGTTCTCTCATAATAAGTTTGTGTTTGCAGATCGTTACAATAATAAAAATGTTTTTATTTGGCTTAAAAGTGTTTAAAAATTGTCCTGGGTTTTAACATATGCATTTAATTATAGCTGCTTTGAGAGCACTCAACTCTTAAATTATCACACACGGTTCTCCCCTAAAGAAAAGTACATTTAGGTTCAAGTGCATGCTTTTTAATGTAAAAGTATCGGTATCAATATCGGCGATATTGGCCCTGTATTTACTTGGTATTGGATCAATACTAAATTTTGCAGTATCGCCCAGCCCTAATTTGAATCTGCTGCTATGTTAAAGCATAGGCATTTTTGCTCCGCCCTCTTTTTCAAAATAGGGCTGGGGGCTCAAACTCATTTGAATTTAAAGCGACAGTCACCAAATCTGCCCAATTTTGATCAAAGAGGCAGCTTCAAAGAATTATACAATATTATTTGTGTGGTATTTTGAGCTGTAACGTCACATACACTTTAGGGACATCAGAGACTTATTTTGTAAAACGTGGCATAATATGTTCCCTTTAAAACCAAAAACTTATCTACACTATTTATTACAGTTAAGGCCCGTGCACACCGAGAGGTTTTTGCTCGTGTTTTCGGTCGATGTTTGACACCTCGTGACTAAATAAAGGGCATCAATGTGACTGTGCACACCAACACGCAAAACGGCAGGTGTAAAATCGTCATTTTTAGAAACGTCTCATGCTCGTTTTTTTGTTTTGACGCCTCACGTCAAAACCTTCTCCACCAATAAGATTGGTACTTTTGTTCACGTGTATGGAGCCGCTGAAGTCCCCTTGGAGTCCCCTTGGAGGCGCTCAAGCGCAAAACTGTTAATGCGAGCGCACATTGAAGAAGATGCCCAGAGGCGATATAAACGTGGAGCTGCTTATCGCACTGGTGAACAATAATCATTTCTTCATCGCTAGAGCTGCTACTTAAACCATCCATGCTTTGCCGATCGCAACAACAAGCATGTAAACTTCCTCTTTTCTTCTTCTGTGTCACAAGCGGGTGTCAGAAGCTTGGCGCCCCCCTGTGCGCCATCTAACGTCAAAGGAGTGATTTTGCATACTCTTCTGCTCGACGCCAGAGAAAATCGATTGGGCTTGAAAGCGGATAAACGGCTCGAAAAACGCTGACGATAAACGCTGACTTCAATCAGTTAATTGTAGTTAGTAGTTCAATATTGTTGTAAATACTATAATAAAGACACTATAATACACTTTACTATAGTATGGTTTAAAATACTGATACCCTATTTTAATATATCGGTGGCCATATCAATATATGCCGATAAATGCTATTTTTATTGTTACCGTTATTGGTTTAATAACAAAATTAGGTCGATATCTTTAAACCAATATTCATTCATTCATTTTCCTTCAGTTTAGTCCCTTTATACATCAGGGGTCATCACAGCGGAATAAACCGCCAAATTATCAAGCATATGTTTTCCACAGCTGATGCACTTCCTGCTGCAACCCAGTACTGGGAAACATCCATACACACTCATTCACACACATACACTACGGTCAATTTAGTTTATTCAATTCATCTGTACTGCATGTCTTTGGATTGTGGGGGAAGCCGGAGCACCCGGAGGAAACCCACACCAGAAACAGGGCTTTAGACTGATATAATATGTGTTATTTCTGTTGGTTGAACCACTTCATGTGCTTGCTGCCTGCCAGTTTTTTATTATTTTACTGGTATTTTTATATCTGGTGTACTAGTGTTTTTATTTTGTTAATGTTCAGTGACTTGGTTGGTTTATTTATGAATTGTTTTGTCAGGCAGTAGTTTGTATTTTTATAAGCAAAAGTCGAAAGAAAGTTCAAACTGTCCTGAAGTTATGGTCAATCACTGTATAGTTTGAGTTGACCTTTTGATTTTGCAAACATACTGAAAATTTTGGTCAAACAACATGGTCACACTTTATAAAAAGGTTCATTAGTTAATGTTAAATAATGCATTTACTAACATGAACAAACAATGAACAATACATTTACTACAGTATTTGTTCATTTTAGTTAACGTTAGTTAAAGGTGAAAATACATTGTTAGTTCATGTCAACTCACGGTGCATTAACTAATGTTAACAAGCATGGACTTGTATGTTAATAATGCATTAGAAAATGTTCAATTATGATTAATAAATGCTGTACAAGTGTTGTTCATGGTTAGCTCATGTTAGTAAATGCATTAACTAATGAACCTTATTGTAAAATGTTACCAAAAACATATACTTTATCAGCTAAAATATCAGCCATTGACCTCTAAATCTAGTTATCGGTAATCCATATCGGTCAACAAATATATATCATGCATCCCTAGCTCAAAAACCCTACAGTATTAATTATAAATTACGGTAAAACTTTATTTGTATATATGTCAACTTACACTATGCCTACCCCTAACCCCAACCTAACAGTCTACTTATAATCTAATGAGAATTAATTGCAATGTAACTTAAATTCAACACACGGACCATCAAAATAAAGTGACCTAAATGACTATACTCTGTAAGAAATATCTGTTAATAAACAGTTTCCATATTTTGTGATTCAGTTTTTACGTTTATTTATGGTTGTGAATTGCATTATGGAAGCTCGATTTCTGCTCTGTCGATTTTTGATGTTGAAAATTCTACTCTACAGCTTAACAAAGTGACTTTTATTGACATTTAGTAGTTTGAAATGATATAATGTATAAGAAAACACATATAGAGAAATAAGTCAAATAACAGAAAATATACTGGCAGTTTATTAAAAATTTTTTGTAGTGTAACATACAACACCAAGCCAGACAATATATCACTTAATATACAATGTATAACTAATTAAAATGTTAATAAAAGTCACTTTTTAATAGTTAAAAAGTTGTTGGAAGAAAGATCAAGGTCTCAAAATGCAATTTGCAAAAGCATAAATAATCAGGGAAAAATAAAAACAGGAATCAAAAAATACGGAAAACTGCTAATTTACAGTATGGATATTTTTTTACAGTGTATTATGTTTTCATGTGGATAGGCTTGGAAGTGATACACAAGAAAGCGAGAGAGAGAGAAATGAAAATGAAGCATCCTGCTGAGCTACATTTGTCCCTCAGAGAGTCTCCTGGCTTCCTCTTGTTTAGTTAACTTGTCCTCCATAAATGACAGAACTAATTAGCTGCTTTTCCAGTAGCTGACCAAAGACTAATCATACTGGGACAGCATTAAGCTGGCAGTCTGGGACGGCCTGTACTGCCACTCTGAGTACTGCAGGGTCAGGAGGGGCCCCTGGCGGCCCGGAGGCAGCGTGAGAGGCCCCTGCGGCCACATCATGCTGATCTGCTCATTGCATTAGCCCCACCAAAAAAATATCCTAATGGCAGAGTGCAGCTCTTGAAACTCAAACAGGTCTCTGTAGTCTCTCGCTCTCTCCTCATCTCAGAGATGCTCTTCGTCTCTCCTGCGTTCAAATTACAGCCCTTCCATTTCTCTGTCTTGCTTATGGACCATCACTATCTATTTCCTTCTGCGTTTAAAGCTGTCTAGAGATGAAAAGTTTGGAGTTTCCCTGTGAAGTGGACTTGGGGACCTATGACACATTTCTGAGATTCTCAGCCATGTTTGCTCAAGCAGCATCACTACGGCTGATTTTAGTACAGGATACTAGCGAGCTCTAATGTTTCTTTCATAACAGATATACTGTATACTGTAGATGATGGATGGATGGATGGATGGATGGATGGGTTTTAGAAGCAGATGGCAATCCCTTATTGTATAACAAATAGATATACACTGTAGCTAGCTAGCTAGATAGATAGATAGATAGATAGATAGATAGATAGATAGATAGATAG
>CAIGQQ010034268.1:3097177-3124282 GCA_903798035.1 Danio albolineatus | reverse complement strand
ATAGATAGATAGATAGATAGATAGATAGATAGATAGATAGATAGATATTATCATATACGATGATTCTAGCAATCTCTTATTGTTTCTCTTCTAAAAAAATAGATAGACATATGCAATAGATGAATAGATGGGTTAATTTGTTTAATTAAATTGAGATTGCACCTTTTTACCCAATGGTTTGGTTTGGTTTGTCCATATTTGACCCAGCATAGGGTTACAACAACCCAGCATAATGTACAGTGTAACTGCCATTAAAGTTATTTCAGAACTTGTAAACATCCGATTTGAAGTCCTCTTAATGCATGTACTGTACACAGACCTTGTGTACTGATGACCTCACTGAGACCTTAGGAAGTGCATTACATTCTGACAGTCAAATTAGAGCAGCTGAGCTGCAGGAGGACTGTATGCTCTGATATACACACACACACACGTCCTTGAGCTGCTCTTCTATTACAAACTGTGATGACTTTCTTTATATCTGGCAAATAAGGAGCTGTAAAATTAGAAATGAAATGAGAAGCTGCGTGGGCTGAGTTTGACACCAAAGTTTAAAGGAATGTATAATTAAGGTTATATTTAATATACTTTCCTAGAGTTAAACAGTTGAGTTTTGCCCTTTTTGAATCTATTCAGTCAATCTCTGTGTCTGGCAGAAGCACTTTTAGCTTAGCTTAGCATAGATCATTGATTTGGATTAGACCATTAGCATCTCCCTCAAAAATAATCAAAGGATTTTGATTACCTTCCTATTTAGAGCTTGAGAGCTTGCCTGAAAATCTTGCAACTATGGAGACATTAGTAAGAGATGATTCAGAACTATTTTCTGGTGCTGTGTAATATCATTACGCCTGCTGCATTTATAGTACACAAAAAGTGAAGGTATGAAGGTGTAGTTCCTATGCATGTAGAAAATAGCAACTTCTCATGTTCTGTCTGTCTTAGTGCACCTTGTTATTACAGAAGGGTCAAGTTTTAAATGGGAAAAATATCAAAACTATTTAGTCATTTTTAATGACTAAATGCTAATGGTCTAATCTGATTCAATGATTTATGCTAAGCTAAGCAAAAAGTGCCCCTATCAGAACTGGAGATTGCCTAATAGTATTAAAAAATGATAAAACTCAACTGTTTAACTCTATAGGGGAATTTAAAAATGAAATTTATTTTCACAAAAGTGGAATGTTCATTTAGAAGTTTGCTTATAGGGTCTTCAAGAAACTATTTACTGTATTATGGAGAGAAAAAGGGTCATTCTTAATATTATTAATGTTAGATCTTACAATGAATCTTTTCCCATAACTGGGTTGCAGCTAAAAGGGCATCTGCTATGTAAAACATATGCAAGAATAGTTGGCGGTTCATTCCGCTGTGGTGACCCCTCATAAATAAGGGACTAATCCAAAGTAAAATATATGAATGAATCTCTTTCTTCAATATTTTTGTTCATTTGAAATGTCATAAGGTGGTGCAGTGGCGCAGTGGGTAGAGCTGTCGCCTCACAGCATGAAGGTTGCTGGTTCGAGCATCGGGTGGGCCAGTTGGCATTTTTGTGTGGAGTTTGCATGTTCTCCTCTGGTTTCCCCCACAGTCCAAACACGTGCTGTAGGTTAATTGAATAAGCTAAATTGTCCATAGTATATGTGTGTGAATGGGTGTGTAAGGATGTTTCCCAGTAATGGGTTGCAGTTGGAAGGGCATCTGCTGCATAAAACATGCTGGATGAGTTGGCGGTTCATTCCGCTGTGGCAACCACTGATTAATATAGGGACTGAACAAAAATGAAATGTCATAATAGAGCATTTATTTGAAACAGAAAGCCTCTCTAACAGTATTTTCCAATATAAGGCCTCCTTGCTGAACACCAGCTTAGACCTTTAGTAAAGCACATACGTCAATATACAATCTCAAATATCAAGGCAGGATCCAATCCATGACATTTAGGATGAAATCATTTCATAAGCCTTTTATAATCAAGCCATTTAAGCCAGCGTGTGAATCCGTCATCTACACCTGCGTAGCAAACTGCAGCAGATCCAGATGGTGTTTGAGTCAGCGATGGAGCTACTTGAGGACCGACCTATCAACGATATTAATGATGTGTGAAGGAAGAGCAACTGGTGCGCAGTCTTTAGGGTTGCTAAAACGAACGCAGTAGGACGTCATCCAGACCCCGGGCAACTTCTGCACTCTTTAATGGGAGGAAAACACAGGGCCTGAAAAACCCGAGCGAGCTGACTGGAGCATATCTGCTACACCTGGGGCAGATTCCTGTGTGAAGATTACCCAACTCTCTCCTCACCTGCTCGGCTGAGATATGGCCGGACCATTGGCTCGGAGTCAGTTTTTCTGTTGGAAAACTGATTCAGCTAATTAGCCCTGTGTAGCTGTGCTATCGTGCTGTTTGTAGCCAGTGATGGATGATTCCTCTTCACACACCGAGACCCGACATTCATCTGCTCTTCAGGCTTTATCTCCAAACACGAAGGTCCTCTTCTTCTTTTTCGGCAAGATTTTCAGGTGCTTTGTGAGCCATGTGGCATTGGAAAGGGATGATCAGTGGTGGAAAGAGAACTAAAAAATCATACTTAAGTAAAAGTACCAAAATAGTAAAAAGTAGACCTTTTAAAAGGACTCAAGAGTAGTGAGTAGTGAGTTTTACGCTGTAAAAAGCTGATGCATTTACATGTAATTTGTGGATGTGTGTAAACGTAACATTCTGTAGTGCATTTAGTTATTGCCCAGCAGGCACACAACGTCATAAGACGTTAATATTAGGTTAGATTTAGGTTGTGACGTCAGGTGACCAACACTCAATGCTTAGCCAGTGTCTAAGGACAACCTTATTTTGATCACCAACAACAACATCAAATGACGTTAATATTTGGTTGATTTTAGGTTGTGTTGGAAAGCGACCAAAATCCGATGTCGAGCCAACTTAAATCATATTGACGTCAAAAACTGACATTTGTTCATCAGGTATGGCAGCCAAAATCCAACGTTTGATAGATGTCATAGTGGTAGCGTCCACACAACGTCAAGCTGTAACATCATTAGACGTTGATATTTGGATGATTTTAGGTTGGACACTGACATCGGCCTGATGTTAGGATTCTGACATCAAACAAACAAATTTTCATTATCAAACAAATTGCAACGTCCCCACGACATTGAGGTACAACGTCAATTTAACGTCATGTTGACGTCTTGTGTCTGCTGGGTGTTTAAGGCCATTTCGGTCATCATACAGTAACATCCTTTTGATCAGTGACATGCATCTAAACAGTCTCTGATCAGTGTGTGTAAAGACTTTTTGACACTTTTAATGCTTCCAAACAGTTTGCTGAAATTATAAATCACCCATGTCTTCAGGTAGTTCATTATGAGGCGATTTACCTTCTATGTGTGATTTGACTAGATAGGAATCACAGGACGGATTTTTCTGATCCCCACAGACAAGAAAGAAATAAAGTAGTGACTTTATTTAAATGACTGATATTGCACTAAGAACTTACTCAAAGGAAAGTAAAAGTCCACATTTATAAAACTACTTAGTAGATTATAATTCCTGAGAAAAACTACTCAATTACAGTAGTTTGAGTATTTGTAATTTGTTACGTTACACCAGTGGGCATGATACACAATGGTTGGAAAGAAAGCACTAGTTTTGGATGCTTTTCAATTCTTGAGTATTCATTTTAAGACAGTAAGCATAAAAAAACCCGATTCATTTACTGAAAATACAAGTTGAAGTCTAAATTATTCGCCCTCTTGTGAATTTTTGTTCTTTTTCAAATATTTCCCAAATTATGTTTAACAGAGCAAGGACTTTTTCACAGTATTTCCTATAATATTTTTTTCTTCTGGAATAAGTCTGATTTAAATAAAAGCCGTTTTTAAGCCCTCTTAAGCTGTTTTTTTCCTGATTGTATCCAGAACAAACCACCGTTACATAATGACTTGACTAATTACCCTAACTTGCCTAATTAACCGAGTTAAGCCTTTAAATATCACTTTAAGCTGAATACAAGTACCTTGAGAAATGTGTCTAGAAAAATATTATGTACTGTCATCATGGCAAAGATAAAATAAGTAAAGTTTTTAGAGATGAGTTATTAAAACTATCATGCTTAGAAATGTGTTGAAGAAATCTTATTTCTGTTAAACAGACTGGGGTTAAAAAATCAACAGGGGGCTAATAATTCAGGAGGGCTAATGATTTTGACTTCAACTGTATATAGAACATATTTGACAGATTGGACAAACCTAACATGTGTAGTCATTCATTTCGGTCTATTTGATGACTAGTCTAGTTTTGGACTATTCATTGATGTCTATCAGATTTTCACTGACAGCCCACATGTATTCTTGTTCTGATACATCTAATAGACGTCTTTTAAACATAACAAATGTTTGCTGGGGAGTTTTGTAGTGTCTGTGTTTCTTGATAATAATCAGGGCTTTTTCTACGCACCGGAACTTGTGTTTGTTTGTATTTGAATATTATATTCCACTATGAATAATAATGAAAAATCAACCTGTCATCACTTCACATGCAGTTTTGCGCTACGTCAGCGATTTTGACCTGCCCAGAAAATTATTTTAAAGAAGAAAGAAGAAGAAATTAGCTGACAAAAGCTTAAAATGATCCAGTTTTCCCCACAATTAAAGCTGACAGGAGCTAACACTGTCTTAACTGATGCTCAACACACACAAATCTGTTAAAATATAAAAAAAAGTACCCCAGGGTTTCTTAAACCTTTAAAGAGGGGCTCTCACAAAGAGAAGGCCACATTACCACCTTAATCTGAAATTAATCCTTAATCTATTAGGTTAAAAGTTAACCTACTGTATGTATATTCACAAACAAGATGGATAATTTTAATTTATTTTTGGCTTAGTCTCTTATTAATCTGGGGTCGCCACAGAGGAATGAACCGCCAACTTATCCAGCATATGTTTTAAGCAGCGGATGCCCTTCCAGCTGCAACCCATTACTGGGAAACATCCATACACGCATACACTAGGGCCAATTTAGCTTACCCAATTCACCTGTGCCACATGTCTTAGGACTTTTGGGAGAAACCGGAGCACCTGGAGGAAACCCACGCGTTCGCAGGGAGAACATGCAAACTCCACAGAGAAATGCCAACGATTGTGAGGCGATTGTGCTACCCACTGCGTCACCCCCAAGATGGATATATAAATAATAAAATAAAAATTATGTAAATACAATGAATATTACAAAGTTCAAATAGCCAACATTAAAATCAGCCAACTGTATGAGTGTTATGTAAATTCTACAGACTTTCTATTGGTTGGGTCGATGCCCCTTCTGGATTAGCCCAAAGCTACATCAAAATTCTGATGTCCACACCAATCAATTCAAGCGCCTCCCTTGAAACACTATTATAAATATGTGTACATAAAACTCAGAAATCAATGATTTCGAGGCTCCTCCTTTATGACGACGATGATGCCGCCATCGCTGAACGAACTGGTCTGGATGGAGATTTACAACATCAGGTTGAGATGAGGTTAAACGGCGTATCTCGCATTGGGTTTTCTTATCAGCGAACATGGCTAATTAGAGGTTTCAACATAACTAATTTAATTGAGCATAATTTTCTCTTTAGGTCCGCAGGCAACACACCAAATATAGATTTAATAAAAATTGAGCAGCACGCACTCATAGGAATTACACGGCACTAAAAGGGATTTAAGGCCTTATCTGATGCGCTGCTGAATATTTCTGCTGTTCTGTAACTCTTGTGGGCTCGTACCGACACAAGAAGAGCTCTCTTGGGGAAATGCTGATATCTCCTGCACGATTACAACCACTTCATGTATATTTTATGTCAGAAGAAGTCAATTCAATTTTATGAAATTCTGACTCAAGATTTTATCAGAGCTTGTGCTTGTTTTAAGAGCCAGTACAGTGGATATCTATGCAATTAAATAAGCAATGTGCACTTATTTATCATGAGAAACATACATATCTGAAAAGAGAGAAAAAACATTTTATTTAATTATTTTTCAAGCTTTATATATTATTTGAGTGTTGCAAGTTTCACAAAGCTTCTTTAACTCAACATTGTAAAATACACATTTTATTAAAGGTGCAGCATGTAAGTTTGACAGCCAGTGGTTGAACTAGGTATTGCACTCCTTTATCAAAACAAATGCAAGTGCAGGTTGCCAGATTGAGGAAAGGAGCGAGTGATTTAAACTGTGTCTAAATAAAAGCAACGGCATCCAATAGAAGGCATTTTTTTCCATAATAAAAGGAGGGTTTTGTGCTAACCAACACCTGAAATTGATATTTTAGAAACGGCTTCTATTTCTCACAGGTGAACAGCAGAAAACTATGACACTGATCACCTCATGTAAACCTCATGTGCTTTATTCAGTGTTCAATTCTAATAATGTGAGTTTGCATGCCATTTCACATGACATTTATTGCCATATACTGAACGCAGCAGCAGATAGTTCACCTCAGACCTTGAAAATAAAATAAACCGTTTGAAATTGAACTTTAGAACTAAACATGAGTGATTAAGCATGTACATTTAATAATGTTAAAGCCGGTTAATATGTATTAAATAGATTGTAAACCTTACCATTTCATGAGGGAGTGCATATTCTGTGCTTCTGAATGGCTGTATTAACATTTCTGTCGTGTTTCGTCTGGAGCAAACAGCCAAAGCATGTTGTTTGGACACACGGTTACAGTGTAACCTGCTCACATAATGTTTGCGCTCGTAATATTTATATCATTTGCTAATCAATAACCTCATGTGGAACTGAATCTGCTCTTGTTTCGGAGTCTGCTACTGTCCACCGGAGGTCGCATTTCAGTCTCAGACACATGCTTTCAGAGCCTTTCTGAATAAGTGAATGTACTACCTGTTTTTTCACTAAGGCAACCCGGGGTGCTGAAATATAATTGGCTAAACTGGCATTGGGCAGGTTAAAATTACTAAAACAAAGACAGATGTCTAGGCACGGAAAAGACATTTTCACAGCAGAATATCTAACTTCAGCATTGTTTTTCAGATAAACAAGTATGTTCACTTACGGTAGCATCGTTCTGAAATATCTGCAAACATATTATGTTGTTTTTATGCTTTAGAAGAGTCAAAAACTTACATAAAGAACCTTTAAATGTGTTGCTGCTTGTTTGTAACAATATTACTGTGAAACGCTACTATACGTTTCGTTAATCATTTTAATTAGTTTTATTTTATTTTTCACATTTTATTGTAATTTAAAAAAATTCTACAGATATTGTTCAGAGTCTGTTCTAACATTTTCTAAATTATTAATATACTTAAAAATATATATTTTTATATATTTTACATGAATTTTTACATAGTTTATATTATATATATTTATTAATATTATTCACTAATATCACTAATTGTGAACACGCTCTATCTGGCAATTTTCCTTCTGCGTTCACACAGAACAGCATTCCGGCAAATTAAAGGTAATTTTACAACTTTTTTCCAGGAAAATTGCCGGAACAAATTTACCGGTATTTTAAAAAAGGGCCTGTTCACACATGATCCTGTGTCTGTATGTGTGAAAGGGGCTAATGTTTGTAAACCTTATAATAATTACTGATAGAACTTGCGGTAACACTTCACTTCGATGGTCCATTTGAGTATTAGTAGACTGTCTGCTCACTATCTGTTGATACTGACATTCAACAAACATTTAACTGACTATAAGAAACTTTGCAAATACATGTCAATTTACACTAACCATAACCCCAACCCTAACCTCAACCAAACAGTCTACTTATAATCTAATGAGAATTAGTTGCAATGTAACTTAAATTCAACAAACGGACCATCAAAATAAAATGTGACCGAACTTGCATTTATTTAGTTACAGTTGTTCGTCTATTGCTTAAAATAGCATCCTAAGTAAGAAATACACACTTCTGGATTAAATACTGCACACGGCGCAATAAAAACAGCCATGAATTGTTCACAGTAAAACCCAAAATGTGCATTAGGAGAGTAAACGGCGTCAAATCTGATTCCCCTTTCACTTTAAGTGAGTCATAACATCTCGATTTGTATCCAGCACACTGAGACGGGTCACATACAGATACAGGTTATAAATAGGCTATGAATATCAACTTAGGCAAAATGGCATCTCTGCTTTTGATGCATTTCTGCAGCAGGAATCATCCGTCTTGGAGGTTTGCCATACTGGTAGACAACACACAGCGCATGCTAAACGCAATTCCACTGCATTTTTTTCACCTAATTAAGATGTTACAACAGAGGACAATTCCATCAGCAGCTAAAATGAGGAGATACATCAACAACAATCCAGCTTCTCGACAAGGCGGTGAGATGCAGAGGAGAAAAGAATTGAATTTTGGGTGTCTGATTATGATGGAATAGACCAATCACTCCTACACACACACACACACACACACACACACACACACACACACACACACACACACACACACAAGCTTTATGGTAAACACATCTAGATTAACACTCATATCACATCTATATATCGCAACATATACAGTTGGAGTCAAAATTATTCTCCCTCTGGTAAATCTTTTTTCTTTCTTAATTATTTCCCAAATGATTTTTAACAGAGCAGGGAATTTTACACAGTATCTCCTGTAATATTTTTTCTTCTGAAGAAAGTCTTATTTGTTTTATTTCGGCTAGAATAAAAGCAGTTTTTATTTTTATTTTAAGCCATTTTAAGGTCAATATTATCAGAATCAGAATCAGGTTTATTGCCAAGTGTGCTTCACACACACAAGGAATTTGCTTTGGCTACAGAAGCTTCCAGTGTACATAAAGTGACAAGTGACAACACAGAATAAATATAAAAAAAAGAAGACGATAGACATTAAACAGAGATGCAGTCAGTCCAACAAGATCTGGATGTTGACATGTATGTACAGATTTGTTATAAATATACAGGTTACAAGGTGCTGTGTACAAATGCGTAAGTATTGCATTGTATATTGTTATAAGGTGCTGTGTACAAATGCGTAAGGAGAAGTATTGCTTTGTATATTGTTATAAGGTGCTGTGTACAAGTGTGTATGAGAAAGTATTGCACGTTTATTGCACAATAGGAAAAAATATTAACTGTTCATGAGGTAGATGGCCTGAGAGAAGAAACTTTCCTGTGTCTGGCTGTTCTTGTGCTCGGTGCTCTGTAGCGCCGGCCAGACGGTAACAGTTCGAACAGGAAGTGTGCTGGGTGCGAGGCGTCCAGGGTGATTTTATGAGCCCCCTTAAGCCATATTTTTTTCCAATTGTCTACAGAACAAGCCAGCTATACATTGACTTGCCTAATTACCCTTACTTGCCTAATTAAGCTAATTAAACCTTTAGTGTGCACTAGGCTGTCCAAACCGTGCTTGGGCGCGTTTCCTGGTTTGTTTGACAAGTGTGAGTGCTCCGAATCGGGCCCATGCATAATTCAGTTGGCTAGCCCTGGCAAGAGGTGTGCCAGAGTGCGGTTCGGTTGGGCTTTTGGCGTGGTGCACTTGTAGTGTGAGTGCAAAGCACACCTGAATGCGAAACTGAAGATGTGACGTCACTTTTAAGAGACTGAAGCCCCCTTTCACACAGTGATTCTGGTAAATTTCCAGAACGACTTTACCGGTAAATAAAAAAAAATGCACTGTTCACGCGCAGACCTGAATTGAAATTCACACAGATGATGACGTTCGGGGATTTTCCCCAGAAAAGACCATACACACATTTATTCCAAAATACCGGTAAATTCTGACATCATTAACCAGAAATGAGATCTAAACGCTGCGCTTGTGTTTGCAAACATAATAGGGGTCGGGCTTTTGTTGAAGGTTTCACTTTTATTTAAGGCTTTAGCATTCATGTAGAATTCAGAAGTGCGAATCGCAGCTAAATGTCTAATCCATATAAGTATGTATGTATAAATGTATATAGGGGTATGTAACCACAATGAGCCTGAGTTAGTTTAAGGCAACTGTAACAAGTGTGAGTACACCCTAAAATGTCACTTTAAGCTGAATACTAATATCTTGAAAAATATCTAGTAAAATATGACGCACTGTCATCGAGGCAAAGATAAAAGAAATCAGTTATTAGAAATGAGTTATGAGTTATCTACACTATTGTTAAGAAATGTGTTGAAAAAAATCTCCTTTCCGTTAGCCAGAAATAGCTGGAAAAATATACAAGGGGGCTAATAATTCAGGACTTCAACCGTATCTAATATGTGTTACACTCATCAAAAAAAAAACACACTTCTGGACTTTTGTAAAAATAACCTATTTCATAGTTTTTGTTGGCGGATAATTGAGTAAATGAACTTGCATTTGGCACACGCGGTTATTTTGCAGTGTGTAACAGAAGCGCATAATGTGTTTGCAGGTGGCTGTAATCAGGAGCCGCTGTGAGAAAAACCACATCATTTAAAACCTCTGTTTGCATTGATATCAAAAGCACTGAAGCCAGAGCCAGTAAATGCTCATTAATTATGGACAATTAATAGAATATTTATGCTAGCTGACGGCAGGACTGGGCAATATTTCAGATAGTGTTTAGCTTGATGTTTTCAGTGTAATAATGCATCGGATTTCTGAATAGTTGAGACCATAAAGGCTGTGGATTAAAGGTTCAGTTTCTTGCACAGACAAACTGCTGTGCTTCTTAAGACCTCAGTGTATCTTTTATGCACTTTGGCAGTTTATTATCACAACAGCTGTGTTTTGAGGGCCTGAAAATTCAGGGATATATATTTTTTAAGTTGTTGCCAAACTTTTCCACACAGTAAAAAGCGATTCGTTACTTTTAAAAGTGTGTAAACTCATTGTATTTAAACTTTAGTTGATGTGTTATGTAGCTGTGTGAACATAAACAACATCTCTGAATGTAATACCCTTAAAGTTTAATGCAAAGGGAAACATTGGCTTTTACAGCGTTAGCTTAGCAAAGCCTACAGTAAACGACTTTGGGGACTACAAAAAAATACATCCAGGCAAGTGAGATCACAAGGGCTTCCAGTTATGTGCGTTTACTTTGTGCACACACCCTGCACAGCAAAGGGGCGTGGCCAGAGGCGCTGTAATGTTATGGCAGAGAAAGCTAAAATGCCGTTCAAATGCTGCTATTTCCATAGAGCTTCTTCTGTTTCTATATTTGGGCTTCCAAAGGACACGACACAAAGACAGAAGTGCTTACTGTTTAATTTTAATTATGCTCCAGGGAATTATAAAAAAAGATATAGCTAGCATTTGACAAGGGAGAACTTTCAGAATCTCTTCCAGTTCAGTGCTGGATTCGGCTAAAAACTCCTCCAAACTCTGAAGCTGTGGATTGTAAGCCACAACCTGTAAGTGTTTTTATTTGTTAAAATCCGGTCGGAGTGGGTTTGGTGGTGTAGGACTGTTGGGGTTACATTGGTGCCATGACCCAGATGGGAGTGAGGGATAGGTGGGTGAGTGTAACAGGCGCCAGATAGTGAAGTGCTGTGCAGGTGAATCTCACTCCTCTGACCTCAAAAGTTGCTCAAGCGACAGACGCTAGAGGCCATGGTATTTAGCCTACTTGTTAGAGCAACCAACTCCCATGCAGAAAGTCGCCAGTTCGATCCCAGCTCGTAGCGGGTTGGGTGGTGTGGGGCCGGTGGAGTTACAGTGGTGCCATGACCTGGATGGGAGTGAGATTTAGGGGGGTGAGTGTATCAGACGCCAGAGAGTGAAGTGTTGTGCAGGTAAACCTCACTCCTCTGACCTCAAAAGTTGCTCTAGTGACAGACGCTAGAGGTCATGGTCTTTAGCCTCCTTGTTAGAGCAACCAGCTTCCATGCAGAAAGTCACCAGTTCCATCCCAGCTTAGAGAGGGTTGGGTGGTGTAGGACCGGTGGGGTTACACCAGCACAGGGAGAACATACATCCCCAGTCGGGATTCGAACCGGTGACCTTTTTGCTCTGAGGCAACAGTGCTAACCACTGAGCCATCTCAAGTATTATTTATTATTCAGCATTCAGAGGAGATACAATAACTGAATACTGCCAACATAAGCAGCATATTGCAAATCTTCACTAGTAATAAAAGTATTGCTTCCATAAAGAGTAAGTTATAGCTAATTCATTTTACAGGTCATTTCAACTCAAATCAATTCAAATGACTTAAAAAAATATCAAATTAATAATTGTACAAATTTAACAAATAAAGTTGATCAACGTATTAATATGTTATCATTCGTTTTTAATATTTTTTTGACTTGCTCTGTCAAGTGAATGTTCACTTTGCACAAGGTAAGGTGAAAAAAAGCTTAGCGAGAGCTTTATGACATTCCCACTTTGAAATGTTCATGTAAAAACCTTTCTGCATTGCGTGTGAAAACACCAGCTAAAAATAACCCCAAAACAGCTGGCTAAAGTAGCAGCGAAACAGACTGAGGGAAACAAGAGAGATGTCAGAAGATAGAAAATCCCAGTTTTGATGGGATTGTGGGTAATGATGTTTGTTTAGACGCAGTGTGGCGAGTGGATCCGCAGTTTAGCAGCTGGCTAATGTAATTAAACACGCTGCCGTCAGAGCTCTCTTGATCTCATTTAAATAGCTTGTTTACTGTCACAGACGCTGTTGACTTGAGTCTGTTTGACTAAAAATTACACCATTTGATGGACGTCTCCTTTCTCTGCGTTTCATCTTCAACGCAAAGCCAAAAGATACGATGTCAGGAGTTAAACGTGAAAACAATTCATCCACTTACTGTGAGCCCTCCTAACAGTACCATACAGAATTAACACTATTAGCGGATTAGCGATGCTCAGAAATGCATTTATTTATATTACGTTAGCTCTGTTACTATAGCTATCCAACAGCCAGGATCCGCAGTTTGGAGGGTTACAGAGATGGATGAAAAAGAGGAGACAATGAGGATTGTGGGATCGCTTGAGAGAGAATATTTATGTGGGCCATATCAGGTCATGACAAAGAGAAAGACCCTCAGGATCATTTATATTTAAACCACAAAGACACACACAGAATACATTTAAGTGAACACATATACTCCTCCTCAGAGTGAGCCTTTTTTGCCCATTTTCAGTCTGTTTAGCAACAAAAATATTGGTATGGTAAGTGGTATTGTGTATATGCTAACGATATAGCGACTCATGCTAATGTAAAAGGATGCATAAATAAAACTCAAAGATGATTAGATGAGCTTTTGGTGTGTGTGAACTATTTCAGTAACCACCAACACTACATGCTATTTCAGGGCTTTGTCACATGCTGAAGGACAAAACAAGTTAGCAATGCGCTATGACACTAAAACCTGTTAGCGACAGGCTAGATTATTTTAGAAACCAGCTGAAGAATGCTAGCAATATTAGCTATCTACAGTAAATTCGAGATTTTAAAATGTAGTGGATTTCTGACGTCATCAAAGTTTGTTTTGAGGAATTTTATCTGTTTTAACGTCCAGAGTCTTTGTACAAAATCCACCCAGTCTTTACTGACTGACTGATTTTAAACTGGTTGTAACACAAATGCTTCTAGCTGAACACTCTGAGTTAGAATTACTTATAATATGTATATATGGTCACACTTTCTTTAAACGGTCCATTTGTTGAAGTTAAGTTACAATGCATCTACATGCCAACTAATTCCCAAGAGATGTTTCAGGGTTAGTGTAAGTTGACATGTACTTGCAAAGTTTCTTATAGTCAGTTAAATGTCTGTTAAAGGACTGTTAAATGTCAGTATCAACAGATATTAAGTAGACAGTCTACTAATACTCAAATGGACCATCAAAATAAAGTGTTACCGTATCTATTGTGACATTTGCCAAGTATGTGTCAGGATCCAGCCCTTACAGCCCTGTCAGTCCTGTCTGTGTTTAATGTCTCTTTGTTTGTTTAGTGTACATGGTTGTCTCTTTTGTTGTGTTGGCCATGTGTTTCCCTTGTCCTGCCTCCTTGTTTTCCTATGCCTCGCCCCCTTGTTTAGTCCTTGTTTGTCTAATTATGTTCACCTGTTCCTCCTGCTCTCTACTCCCTATATAATGAGTTAATTTCCCCCTTGTTTTTGCCGGTTCGTCATACTATCTTTTGTGTGCTTGTCTAGCTTGTCTTGTTAGTGCTTGATAGAAGTTTTTTTTATATAGTCTAGTTTTTTTTGTCTAGTCTTAGTCTAGTACTAGTCTTTTTGATCTTTATCTCGAATTAATTTATTCTTTTGATTTTGTTTCTGTTTTCTTTTCTCAGCAAGGTTTTTTTTTCTGTTTACAGTTCAAGACTAATTTCGAGTTTTCATTTTGCCATTTTTGTGATCCTCAGTCCCAATCTAGTCCTATTCTTTTGTTAGTTCTTTATTTTTAGTTCCTGTTGCTGTGTTTTGCTTTCTGTTTTATTTCTAGCTATAGCTTACTTCTTTTGGCCGTTTGTTTTAAGTTTTAGTAGCTTTATTTAGTCCCTTATTTGTTTCATTTTATTTCTCGAGCTCTGTTTTTCCCCCTCATAAATACTTCTAGTTTTTATTCTAGTTTGTTTAAAAGTGCTTGCTCTTCTTTTAAATTTTCTTGTCTCCCCAGCTGTCTAGTCCTGTTGTGTTGCTTGTCACTTGCCTCCTGAGACTCCACTGGTTGTGGATCTTCTTGACTTGACGTTCCATCTCTTTGCCACCCCTATCCCAAACCTGAGGTTCTGCTAGCTACTTACTGACTGCTTGCTACTTACTGACTGCATTGCCTTGTTTACCTCCTGTAAATAAACCTTGTGTTCTCCTGTCTATTCTGCGTTTGGGTCCTCCTTGCCATCCCTGACAGTATGCTTGTAATGAGGCAGCAAACACATGTAAACCACTGAGTATAAGTGTTTAATGCACGTTTATGCATCGTGTCATATCACTCAGCTCTTACTGTGTCTTTTTCTGAAGTGAAAGGACGTGAATAAACTTCAAATACTCACTTATTTATGCCAATGTTGATATTAAAACCACAGAATACAAATCTTAATACATCTCTCAGTCCATATATTGTCCAATACCCCTTTCATGACATCCCATTTTTTAAGTCAAACACCATCATGAGTGTAACACCTTGAAGATATCTAGTCATTATTACCATCATACACTTTTCCAGAATTTTCCTACAGCATAAAACAATCATGTTGCTGTCGATCATGTCAACCTGATTATTATAACATGAGGTCTGATTAAACCACATTAAAGGTGTTGTATGTAAGTTTTGACTCTTATAAAGCATAAAAATACCATAATATGTTTGCAGATATTTAAGAAACGTGCTAAGTGAACATTCTTGTTTATCTGAAAAACAATGCTGAAGTCAGATATTCTGCTTTGAAAATGTGTGTTGCGTGCCGGAACGTCTGTCTTTGTTTTGGTTCTTTTAACCTGCCTAATGCCACTTAAGCCAATTATATTTCAGCACCCCGGGTTGCCTTGCTGGAATACAGTGTATTTCATTCATTTATTCAGGTAGGCTCTCAAAGTATGGGTCCGCGACCGAAATGTAACCACTGGTGGACAGTAACAGCCTGCAAAATGAAACACAGATTCAGAGTTCCACATGAGGTGGTTTTTATTTAGCAATAGTAAAAAATATTAGAAATGTAAACATTAGGTGAGCAGGATACATTGTAACCCCCTGTCCTGACAACACACTACATGATTGGATTTGCAGTGATAAGAACTGAGGTAAACTATCTGTTGCTGCTTTCAGTATATGGCAATAAATGTCATGTAAAATAGCACTCAAATTCACATTATTAGCATTTAACACTGCATAAATCAAATGAGGTGCAGCTGAGGTGACCGGTGTCAGTTTTTTGTTGTTCAGCTGTTCAGTTTATAAATTTCAGGGGTTGGTTAGGACAAAAACTCATCTTGTTATGGAAATTATCCCTTTTATCCCATTACTTTTATTTAGAACACGACTTACACGGCAAACTCCTGTTGGCGTCGTCAATCTGGCAACCTATGCTTGCATGTGCTTTGAACAAGGAGTGCAATACTTAGTTCAACCACTGGGTGTCAGACTTACATATTACACCTTTGATAGGCCTACAAGAACATAAATTAAGTATGCACTATGACAGAGATTACCAATCTCTGTCTTGGAGGTCCAGGGTCCCTGCAGGGTTTAGCTCCAACTTGTCTCAAAACACCTGCCTGGATGTTTCAAGTTTACCTAGTAAGAGCTTGATTAGCTTGTTCAGGTGTGTTTGATTAGGGTTGGAGCTAAAATCTGCAGGAGACCGGACCTCCAGGAACGAGTTTGGTGATCCCTGCACTATGAGTTATGTTTGCAATACATCATCTAAACATTCTGTATTTGCATACTTGTGAACAAGCGTGTTTTTGCCTTAGTGTATTTCCTCTCCAGCCCAAGCACACAAACACTCACACACAGATATACGCAACAGGATTAAGATACTGTAACCCAGTATATATTTACACAGACCTGCTGTCATTGTGCCCCATTCAGACATGCACAGCTTAATCCTACAGTCTGGACCAAAAAGCTCACATGTTTCTATTGTTAAGCTGAATTGGAGGACGCCTGCCAGGACACACTGAGTTCACGGGCTGTCAGAAGAATTGGAGCAAAGAAAGGGAAACCAAATCTGAAAATGCTTTCATGTTTCATGAGCTTCTGAATAGTAACACTGGCAACAATGCTAGTGTAAATACATCCCATTGAATTCTGCAGAGCTGGGAATCTGGAAGAGCACCAGGCATTTGATTGAACACAAAAAATGACATTTTATGCTTTTCATTCTTAATTTGGCAAAAGTCGGCCTCACTCTAGCTCAGTCTCTTTAAAAATGGGTTCTTCTTGAAAACTGACCCAGGCTTAATAGAATTTTGTGCACTAAAAATAACACTATCACCAGTTTCACAGAGAAGCTCTAATACTGGTCCTAGACTACACACTGTCACTGGGGCAGACCTCACACTTTTGTACTTGCATGGTCCATATTAGTACCTCAGAGGTGCACATTGAAACCTATACATTTCAAGAGATACACTTTTGTACTTTGTTTAAATATATACACATTTCAGATACAGGTAGGGACCCTTTAAGTACTAAAATGTCACTTTTAAATGCTATTTACATGGTGGACTTTGTAAGTGTAAAAACTGAAGCTTCCCTAGCGAGAAAACCAGACCATCTGCAGCACAAGGATAAAGAATGAGCCTCCTCCAATCAGCCTTTACTTTTACTTTCACTTTCTCTCTTTCGTGGATAAAGAAACCGTGTGAAGATATCCATTAGCCTACATATTTAATTTTGCTTGTTCAGTGCAAAGATTTGTTTCAAAACTATTTCTAAATTCAGTTCTAATTTCCAGCAAACAAATAAATGAACAACAATAAGGAAGTCTGGCTAAAAAAACAGTTATATTCACACACACGTCCTAGTCTTATGCCCCACATGGTCCAAAACCTGACAGGTGGACAAATCTAAGCTTGTTTTTAATAAAACAAATATAAATATGCATATAATAAATAATACTGCTAATAATAATAACATTATACAAAAGCAAATTGTCATGAATGAACTGAAAAAGCCCCCCAAGATGAAGGCATAGAGGTAGATTTTTTATGTTTATGTAGAAAATAATAATTTTTGTAACATTTTAATCCTTTAATTCTTTTTCATTTGTGAAGATATTTGTGTATTGCTGTACATCCTGCATGTGTTAAGCAATGTGTAAGTGAGGCACAATACTAATGTGTTCTGCGCTGGACTTTAGTACTGCTTTCAGCTGGTCTATTGCACAGTATATTTTAGTTTCTCAAAATAGCAACGCGCCAACAATACGCCTTAACACACCTCTTTTCTAGACCGGAACAACCATGAGTCCACAAAGTGGTGCAAATGGATTTGCTATCTAAAATAACTTGGTGGAAAAATGTAAAAATTAGGGTTGTGCTGGTCTAAAAATAGCAATACGTCAGGCAAACACGTCTTGTGTCATATTACAATTTTAGGATTTTTAATTTAGGGGGCTCAGCTCCTTATGAGAACGAAAAACGAAAAAATATATGATATATATAACCCTAATGTTTTTATAAGTATTAATTTAATAGTAATACACTTAATGTTTAACTAATATAATAGGGTTGTTAAACTAGCAGTATTCCACTGTATTGTATAGACGTGTATAGTCATTTGGGTTCTGAATGAGCCAAATAGGCTCAAAAAACCTGTTTACTGTATTAAAAGCCGCTTTATATGTTGAAGTACAATTTTTGTTTCCATGTATTTAATAAATAAAACTGCCACTTTTCTTATTAAATGGCATACATATAAATGTATATATTCTATATAACTAATTCACATATTTCACGAACTGAATCATAATATTATAATAGGAAATATTTTTAACACAAGACACATGATGATTCTATCTCTGTCAGTGACTCTGACAATTGAGTACATTCACTAAGTGGTTCTGTCACTGTGTTTAATCCTTTCTGTGCATGACTGTGGTATACATAATGGCACATGCACTGTAATGTGTTTTATAATGGTAGGTAATAATGGTATAATAGTAAAATGTTGGTTAAGAGTTACATATTTGCTGGAGGAAACAGCCGTGATTACACAGCTCCTCCTAAAATAGGTCTAGCGATGCCCATGGTGCCGGATGTACGCTAGGGCCCAACAAAGTATATTTAAACTATGTGCTGGCCTATAGTCATCAGACACTCGAACGACCCGTCTCTGTTGTTTTATGGCTGTTTCTGTTATCTGATGCCGTAACAATAAACTGCTTTGCCTAAAGACTTCAGAGATCTCAGACTTTGTTATTATTTGAAAGCTTTGACTTATAAACATAGACAATATTTTGCAGACCAGAATCTTTTTTCTACAACAAAGACAGGTCAGTCGAGAGGTAGCATAGAAAGAGGAGATAAGATACATTCGAGAAAAATGTAGATATCACAGAACACTTTAGCTTTTATTGAATCAACGCACTATAGGGTGCCTTTAAAATCAAGTCCACAATAAAACAATGCATAAATGCACAGCTCCATACATGCTGAATACCACGTTAAACAGTCCAGAGCTCCATTAAATCCTCCAGAGCTAAGAAAGTGCACACTCGATATTTTGACCATCCGGTCAGTTCTATTTCCATCTTCTCTCCCAAAGCTTTTCCTTAAAAACAACAACATGTCCTTAAAGACTGCGCCAATTATCCATGTTTGCACTAATTACGGAGGCAGAATAGCAATGAAGAGCGGCTGCCGACAGTGGTTCTGGAATGATTAGGACACAGTATCCTTGGCCAGGACAAGGGTGAGACTGGATATCATTTATGAATTTATTATTGGCGAGTATGAGACTCCCCTGTCCCTCATTATTTAGTCTGAACTCAATATGAATTGGCCTTCTTCAGTAATTAATGACTCTCCGGTGCGGTTTTATAAAGGATATTACCTGTAATAGAAAGAGCTTGTGAACTGTAATTGTGCAGTTCAGAAAAATAAACATGATTCTGCTTTAAAAATTTTGCTGAAATCTTTATCTATACATCAGAATAATAAGCAGGAACATTCTGGTTCTGCTGTCTTAATCATTTGACTGAAAGTCCATTAAATGTTCAAATGATTGAACGTCATAATCTAAAGCGGCTTCAAATCTCATATCTGAGATTTTATCAATTGTTCATCTGTCCTTGACGTTTCTGCCATGCGAAGCAAACCTTTATGAATTAAAGCTCTTTTTAAAACCCAAGTAAACGGCCTTGCAGCTTCTGATGTCTATACAAAGCAACTTCTAACCAAAAGTGATTTGAAATGCTCTAAATACAATCAAGACAGAAAATCAATATTGCTTTGGCTTGATGTAAGCTAAGGATGTAATATCTATCAATATTTTAAAAAAGATTGTAGGCAGGTATTGACCATTTAGTAAAAAAAAAAAAAAGATCATTTAAATACTAAAGGTGTAGTATGTAAATTTGACACCCAGTGGTTGAACTAGGTATTGCACGCCCGGTTCAAAACACACACAAGTGCAGGTTGCCAGATTAACAGCAGCAGCAGCAGTGTGCCTGTCAGTCAAGCCTAAAGGCTGATTTAAATGGCACGCGATAGATGAAATTTATATTTTAGAAACGGCTTTTATTTTTTTGAAGCTGAACAACAGAAAACTGACAATGACCACCTCAGGTACACTTCATGTGCTTTATTCAGTGTTAAATACTAACAATGTGAGTTTGAATGCGATTTTACATGACATTTATTGCCATAGGACATGTTCATGACATGTACATGACATTTATTGCCATAGGACATGTTCCAAACTCTTTCAAGCTAGCTGTTATTAAGCCTATTATTAAGAAACCACAACTGGACCCTTGCAACTTAGCTGATTATAGGCCTATTTCAAATCTTCCATTTATGTCTAAAATACTAGAAAAAGTTGTTTCTGCTCAATTATGCTCCTTTCTGCAGATGAACAATGCTTTTGAGGTGTTCCAGTCAGGTTTCAGGCCTCATCACAGTACAGAAACTGCATTAGTGAAAATAACCAACGATTTACTATTAGCTGCTGACCAAGGGTGCATCTCGCTGTTAGTCCTGCTAGATCTTAGTGCCGCATTTGACACAATTGACCACAATATCCTCATAGATCGCTTAAACTCTACAGGTGTTCAGGGAACGGCTTTACAATGGTTCAAGTCATACTTAACTAATCGTTACCAGTTTGTGAATATTAATGGACAACCTTCACAAGTCAGGCCAGTTAAGTATGGGGTGCCTCAAGGTTCAGTTTTAGGCCCTTTGTTGTTTACAATTTACATGCTGCCCCTGGGAGACATTATTAGAAGACACGGTATCAGCTTTCACTGTTATGCAGATGATACTCAATTATATATTTCTACTAAACCTGACGAGACTTCTAAACTATCAAAACTAACTGAGTGTATTAAAGATGTTAAAAACTGGATGACCAACAACTTCCTTCTCTTAAACTCAGACAAAACTGAACTATTACTTATAGGACCTAAATCCTGTACACAGCAGATCTCACAACCCGACCTGCAACTAGAGGGATGCAGAGTTAGCATTAGCTCTACTGTTAAAGATCTGGGTGTCATATTAGACAGCAATTTAACTTTTGAAAGCCATATCTCCCATATCACAAAAACTGCATTCTTTCATCTGAGAAATATTGCTAAGCTACGAAGTATGCTATCCATCTCAGATGCAGAAAAGCTAGTTCATGCTTTTATGACTTCCAGGCTGGATTACTGTAATGCTCTGCTCGCTGGTTGCCCAGCCTCCTCTATTAACAAACTTCAGCTAGTACAAAATGCAGCCGCCAGAGTTCTTACCAGGTCTAGAAAATATGATCATATCACCCCAATTTTATCCTCATTACACTGGTTGCCTGTTAAGTTTCGTATTGAGTTTAAAATATTACTTCTTACATATAAAGCATTAAATAATCTAGCTCCTGTTTATCTAACCAACCTTCTGTCTCGCTACAATCCAATCCGCTCTTTAAGATCTCAAAACTCAGGGCTTCTAGTAGTACCCAGAATAGCAAAATCAAATAAAGGGGGTCGAGCCTTCTCATTTATGGCTCCTAAACTCTGGAATAGCCTTCCTGATAATGTCCGAGGCTCAGACTCTCTCTCTCAGTTCAAAACTAGATTAAAGACCTATCTTTTTAGTAAAGCATACACGCAATACGTCACTTAGCTGTATGATGCATGAATGTGCTCCACGCATCTCATTTATATACACTATGAACTGCAGCTACGCTAATTATTGTCTTTGTTCTCTATTCCAACTGGGGATACTCATCCCGAGGCCCCCAAAGACTTTGCAGCGCCACGGATGCGATCTAAGACCCGTGACGAGACGATCCCAAGGCTCCTTAACCCTGGACCTCGCTGTATCCCGAGCAGCTGCTTGGCGGAGTAGCAAGCAAGAGACGGATTCCTATGACCCTCCAAGGACAGACGAGCCTCGAGTTCTCCAGCCTCCGGCGACTAGACTGCAGCTAGAGCTGCGCACCGATGGATTACTCTTCAGTGTTTGAACTCTAAGTAGTGAATATTAAACAACACCGAACTGAACTGATCTCAGCTATATACTAGCTATTAATTTACTAGCTAATAACTAAACTGTCATTTTCAATTTACTATAACCTTCTATGTGAAGCTGCTTTGACACAATCCACATTGTAAAAGCGCTATACAAATAAAGGTGAATTGAATTGAATTGAAATAAACTAAAATCAGCAGCAGATCAGCACCTCAGATCTTGAAAATAAAATAAACTGTTTGAATTGAACTTTAGAACTGTTACTCCAACAAATATCAGTGATTTAGCATCTACATTTAATAATGTTAAAGAGGTTTATTATGTATTAATTAGAGTGCAGTAAGTGCACTATTCTGTGCTTTTAAACGGCTGTATTTAACCCAATTGATTCTCATTGCAAATCTTGTCATGTAGTGTATTATTAGAATAGAGGTTTACAATGTAACCTGCTCACCCAATGTTTACATTCAAAAAATGTATATTATTTGTTCATTAATAACCACCTCATGTGGAACTCTGAATCTGCCTTTCATTTCAGGGCTGCTACTGTCCACCGGATGTCGCATTTCGGTCGCAGAATCACATTCAGAGAGCCTTCCTGACTGAATGAATAAAATATGCGGTTTTCCACCAAGGCAACCCGGGGTGCTGAAATAATATAGGCTAAACTGGCAGTAGGCGTGTTAAAAGAACCAAAACAAAAACAGCCGTTCCGGCACGGAAAGCACATTCAGATAGATGGATGGATGGATGGATGGATAGATGGATAGATAGATACTAAACAGTAACAAATTATTGAATAAATATTTTTTTATTATAATGAATCAGAATGGGCACTTGTCATAAGTCATGATTATGTCATAAATCATATTTTGTTGCTAACCATATGTACGCTTAATTATATATGACATTTTATTTCCATCAAACTGTGTCACTATTCCCAAAACCCTTCTAAAAAGTCATTTTCAACAGGCACTGCCATTTAGAAATGCAGTATATAGAGAATTATTAATACATTCGGCAGTCCAGCTTTGAGTTTACAGATGATTGATCATTCAGACATGACGTGCAGCTTCAACGCCTCCAGCGATGGCAACGGGCACCAGTCGCTGCCAGCCAAGAGAAAACAGAACAAAACAATCCTCAGCAGATCATTCCTGAGCGACGACAGGTGATGCCGTTAATATTTAATAGCGCTAATAATAAATGAGAGCCGCATGGTGTATGAAAGTACACAAAAAAAATTCACTCAATTAGTAACAAAAACGAGGTAACAATGAGCCCTTGACGTGTCTTCTCTCCTTAGCAGTCTCTTTTTATAATCACCGCACATTTTTTCTCACAGCATGCGACGTGTTTTTGTAATGGCATCACAATCGAGATGTTTTGTGTCCTTCTCAGAATCCACAAGAACAACCGCGGCTCTTCCCCAAACGCAGAGCCTTTGTGGAGGCCATTATAGCTCGGTTTAATTTGATAATTTCAATGGTGAAAAGCAACAGGGACTACAGTGGAATATGAATAGGCCAGATGCGCTGTACCGCTCTCAGACAAGAGAAAAAAAAAGACACATCGAGTTCCTCTGACAGCGGAAAAACTCAATACAGTGACAAAAAAATGTGCCTCAGTTTTATCAGCAGGGCTCCTGAGATGTGAACGCGCTGATTTCCCAAACTTAATAAACCTTGAGGTCATATTAATAGGGTTTCAAGAGAATGTCAAAGTTAGGGAAAATGATGCTGACAGTAAATGAGTTATATTTAATTGCTTTCAAATGAAGTGACACAAAATTAAAGTGGTAACAACAATGAAAGAGCTTTAATTCTCAACTACCTTTCCATACAGTATCAAAATAATATAACTGTATGATTATGCCTTATAGGCTACGTACTTTTGAGCAAAATCACAATGTAATAAATAGGAATGTAAAAAATGTAATGACGTTGCCTTCATCATTCCACAAGGAAACTCCTACAAATCACAATTATAAACAGTTGAAGTCAGAATTATTAGCCCCCTGTTCATTTTTCCTCCAATTCTGTTTTGATTTTTTTTTATATTTTATATTTATAAGGTTTCCACCCCTCCATGAAAGTATTAGGGATTTTTTACAGATTTGACTGTGCGTTTTGCGACAACCATACGTCTTATTAATTAGAAAAGACATAGCATACATGGTCAGAACATCCTAAAGGTCTAAGCCAAATTTTATGTTTGTACTTTAAAAACTCTAGGAGAAGATACAGTTTATAGTTTGGTCTCACAAATGATAGTGGTCAGCATGAATACAAAAATGGTACCTGTACAAACAGTTGTTTTTGAAATGTAAAGACCGACTTTTAAACAACTTACTAAAATATTAGAAGGAAAAATTTTACTTACTGTATGTATAAAATGAAATTCAAATGTGACATCATCATCATTTTGACCATTACGTAAGAACGAGATTATAGTTCCTAGCCATATTAGCCTAGAAAATAGCAACTTTTCATTTTCTATAGGTCTTAGTACACGATGTAACTGCAGAAGAGACAAGGTTTGAATAGGAAAACTATCAAAACTCTTTTTTGGATTTTTTTGAGCGAGATGCTAATGGTCTAATCCGATTCGATGATTTAAGCTAAGCTAAGCTATGCTAAAAGTGCTCCCGCCAGACCCAGAGATCGACTGAGTGGATTTAAAAATAGTAAAACTCAGCTGTTTAACTCTATAGGGGAGTTTTAAAATGAGTCTGTTTCCAAAAAACAGTCAACTGATAATCTACTAATCAACTGAAATCTGATGTCAAATTGTGCAATAGAAACACTCCCTTCTGAAAGTTTGCAGTAATTTAGCACAGCCCAAAAGATAGAGTCGCTTCCCAGACTGTCAACAAAGCCACTGCTGAGTCATAGTCTTACAAATCTGCTTCATTACTCAATATTTATTGAGTTCCGGCAAGTGTAGGTCTATAGGCCTCCATCCCCATGGGCCGCCTGTGCCGCAGGCATGCAGATCAGCATTTATATCAACCAGGCGACATCTTTATATGCAAGGGAGCAGAGTACGGACACCACCGACATTTTTACCATACTCAAGCACACACAAAAGCACACATACAGTACACACACACAGTGGTGCACCGGTAAAATGCAAAAAGAGAACAAAACAAAACAGACAGAGCTTTTAAGTGGCGTTCGAAAATGGCAGCTTGTGTAATTTTTGTCAATCTCCTTCACATAGGGACACAATGGGCCCAATCAAACCACTCAATCCAGCCCAACCACCAGGCAGGCACTTACGGCTGTCAGTCACAGCGGCAAACGGGAAATGGCTTTGGATGATTCCCTCATAACGTTTTTTCCTTTCAGAGCCTCGACGCGGACGAAATCTGCTTCCTGTGCTAATCAAATTGCACAGATCATAATTAGCTCGCAGACAACTCAAATAAACCACAATGCGAGGAGAACTTTGAGATTCGACGAAGGGCCCAGAACAGTTCCGAGCTGCTCAAAGAAAAGTGAATCATTCGTGGCACAGTTGCACACACTCCCACTTTAATAATATTTACACTTACGGCTTTCTCTTGGAAGATGAAAGCGAGCGCTCTGTCTGATTTCCATTTAAAGATTCAAATCCTCTTAAGCTTAACGTGGGATGCTGCGTTGCATTATTGAGCAGCTCTGAAATTGCAAAGTCTGGCCGCTTGTTTCCTGGGTATATCGACAGTTTTGATAATCTCATAAATGCAAAAAAATTCCACTTAGCGTGCATGAGATAGATGTGTCTCAAGGCCAGGAATCCAATTAAACATCTTGCCGTGGCAGAGCGGTCAACGATGTGACGGAAGCCTGCAGCTACATTTCTGTCCATCAAAGGAAACAAATGACAACCTGCAATTAAGAAAAAACCCAAACGTGCTCCGCTGCGGACACGGATCTGATGGGTCAAGAGTGTAATGAATTTTGAGGAAGCAATCAAGCTGAGCTGGAAAATTCTGTTTGAGGAGCAACACTTTCCCAGCATAACCAATTCATACATTAAACCAAAAAGGCTCAGTTCCAATACGTATGCTGCATTTTTCAAATATGATAATAACCACTGCAGCTTCTACAGATACCGACTCCTATTAATGTTTTTTTTTTTTCTCTCCAGCTGTAAACAGCTTGAAAATTCATATGCATTTCCGAGCTCTGTCCATCAGCGCTGGCGTGACTGGAATTTCTCTACCACAGCTGCAGCTGGTTCCATGTCAGGTAGGAACGTGTTTCCATTAAAACCCTATAATGTTACACCTCCACGTTAAAATACAGGTGCCCAATCACTCTACAGTATGTGACCTGAATGAAAGTTCATGCAGTCCAATTCAATCCTGTTTCGAGTCCAGTGACATTCAGAATATTTTTGTTTTGAGTCTTGCGGAACAAATGAAGTCATACAGATTTTAGAGGGAAATGAAAATCTAGTCCTTTATATAATGGAGTATTTTCCAAGAGTCTTTTTCTTCAAACTTATTACGTAAGACAATCAATTGCTGCAAAAAATTAATACTGCTGCAAAATACTGTGAATAATGCCGTGATATATGTAAGGGATAATCAACGACTTGCCGTGCATTAAAGGATTTTAATGCACAATGTGGAGGCAAAGGAATCAATCAGCCAAACACGCAGGATCAGTGTAATATTACATAATTTACGGTCAGGTCATAAATAATTATGAATCTTTTCTTTGCGATTTGCCAAAAAATAAAAATACACCTAAGAACAAATAATAGGTTCAAAAGTTCAAAAACTGACTGTTAGATACACCGAAAATTAATTATATATCACGTTTTAAACAACAGACATGCAGGTGATGAGATCCAGCTGCAGGTCCTGACATAGTCTGGCCGATATAAAGCTTCGCTCGGGGGGAGCTGCTGGGTGAAATTTTTAAAGACGCGCTATCCCTATACATAAACTGCAGATTTGACTTTAAAGTAAATATATTCTCGCTTAAAAAACTCTAAAAACTTGATTTTGATTATCATAATTGCTCAT
>CAIGQQ010034268.1:3079631-3092177 GCA_903798035.1 Danio albolineatus | reverse complement strand
ATATATATATATATAAATAAACAAATTAAGTACAAAGCTGCATTTTAGAACTTTTGGGCCCCATGGCTGGAATTGCTTAGGACCTCCAAATCACTAAATCCACCTCTGCTTATGACTAAACTATGGCTCGGAGTACCTGTAGCTCAGTCAAAACGTTAAATAGCCCTATTTAGTCCCCAGTAAGGGTGAACAGATTTTCTACATTTTATTTACCAGGACAGTTCCTCATTTTGACCCTATCGCGGGAACGGTACATAGAACAAAATCATCAAAAGCACATCATAGAACAAAAAATAAAAATCAAACTGTATCCATTATTAACGCGCAGTAAGAGAGTTTAGGACAGGTGGAATCATGCAGAATGGACTCAAATTTCCTGTATAGGATGCAGTGAATACTCAAGAATCAAATTAAACAGACAGTTCACTGCGGAGTATCTACCTCAATAAAATGTATGGTTTAAGTCTAACTGAAGCAGTTAGAAAGCAAACTTTTAAATTAATGAATTTCCCCTTTTATAAAAAACGACAGTAATAATCTGAAGCAATGAAATATTGGCGCTGGCTTTCATTAGACAGTATATCTGAGGGGGAAAAAAACAAAAACATGCTAATCTTCAGAAACTGATTGACTCAAGACCAAATGGGAAACAAGAGACACGAATTTTAAAGATATCTTAGGGATTTCTGCTCAGCTAATGTTTAAAGTTTAAAGTAAACTCATAAAAATGACCCTATATTTATAGTTAAGCAATCATTTAAGAAGTATTGCAAAGGTGTGTTATTTGTTTTTAAAAATTTTTTTTGGTGTTGTTGTTGTTGTTTTTGAACATTTTGAAAGTTAAAATTAATTGTATATGCTTGTATGCCTGCTTTAGTAAAATAGAGAACATTTCTAATAATCAAATATAAATCAAGTGGTAAATATAATAAATTAGCAAATGAATAAAACAAAAGCTACTTATTTGCTATAGCCCCAGGGCCCAATGTGTTTATAATTCTGGACATGCAATATTTTATTTTGCTGCGATTTTTATTACAATATGAATCTAATATCGGCAGATGACTTGAATAGCTCTATTTAGAATAAAATCATTAACTTTGATTGGAATAATCTTGTTAAGAAGTGAATCAAAGAAGGGGCAACAATAAATAAATACGATACAGCAAAGATAATTGAAATAAGCAGTCTTACACTCAGGTACAGTAATACGATACGATACTATGATATTTTGATAATGATAATCACGATATCAGCGATATATCACAAGAAAATCATCCACAATATATCATGATATGTGCTACTGAGGACAGAAAAATGCATCAAAAAGTTCTAAGATGTATTCTTTTATTAACGGTACATATATTTCTTAGAGGCGCCACGATGGCGTAGTGAGTAGCACGTTCGCCTCACAGCAAGAAGGACGCTGATTCGTCAGTTAGCATTTCTGTGTGGAGTTTGCATGTTCTCCCCGTGGTTGCGTGGGTTTCCTCCGAGTGCTCCGGTTTCCCCCACAAGTCCAAAGACATGTGGTATAGGTGAATTGGGTAGGCTAATTTGCCTGTAGTTTCTGAGTGTAATGGAGTGTATGAGTATGGATGTTTCCCAGAGATGGGTTGCAGCTGGAAGGGCATACGCTGCGTAAAACAAATGCTGGATAAGTTGGCAGTTCATTCCGCTGTGGCAACCGCAGATTAATAAAGGGACTGAGCCGACAAGAAAATGAATGAATGAATATTTCTTAGAACTGTAACATTGATATATGTTCAATCTGCCATTACAAGAAGCGCCCCCTCTTGCATATCTCTACTTTGTCCTGTCCCTATTGAACAATCAAATTTAATGTAAAATGTAAACACTGTAGTCCTCATTGCTGATCAACTATAATGATCCCATCTCCACATTGTAGATGCTGTGATGTGACTATTGCGAATACACACATTGCAATATCGATGTTAAAACGGTATGTTGTGCAGCGCTATCTAACATGCAATGAAACAGCACACATACATCTGTACATTTTTACAGTATAATTTAAAGTGAATTTGTTTAGTTTTTTTCAGTCTTTTCTTTTGATTTTGCACACACATGCAAACACGCACACAGATGCAAATACAGTACACAAACTCTCTCTTTCTCTTACTCTCTCTCCCACGCACATCAATCTGAATGCTGTCTCTTCTTCTAGGTGTTATCGTCTCGGAGCAAGGTGAATTGCACAAAAGACATTCAGCAGAGGTCACCTTCCCCACAATTCACTAGGGCCTTCTGAACCACAATCTGGCATGTCAACAACAAGGTGGCAGAATGGACTCCTGACAAGGGAGAGATTAAAAACCAACGGGCTTAAATTAGAAAGAGAGTGAGCGAAAGAGAGGCTGGAATGAGAAAGTGTGTATGCATGCATGCGTGTGTGTGTGTGTGTGTGTGTGATTGATTACAGTATTGAACCAACTTTTCTTTAACTAAGGTTTATGATTGAACAACTACCGGCCACTTTATTAGGTACACCTGTCCAACTGCTCGTTAACGCAGATTTCTAACCAGCCAATCGCATGGCAGCAACTCAGTGCATTTAGGCATGCAGACAATCGTCAAGACGATCTGCTGCAGTTCAAACTGAGCATCAGAATGGGGAGGAAAAGTGATTTAAGTGACTTTAAATGTGACATGGTTGTTGGTATTTGTTGTGAGTATTTCAGAAACTGCTGATCTACTGTGATTTTCACGCACAACCATCTCTAGAGTTTACAGATAATGGGCCAAAACAGACAAAATATCCATAGAGTGGCAATTCTGTGGGTGCGGATGCCTTGTTGATGCCTGAGGTCAAAGGAGATTTGCCAGACTGGTTCGAGCTGATAAAAAGGCAACAAGTAACTCAATTAACCACTCGTTACAACCAAGTTCTGCAGAAGAGCATCTCTGAAAGCACAACACGTCGATTCTGTCTGGCTCTGGAACTTATAGGTTTCCCAATATAAATAATTATTGTTAATCGTATCATTCATTCATTTTCCTTTGGCTTAGTCCTTTATTTATCAGGGGTTGCCACAGAAGAATGAACCGCCAACTTATCCAGCATATGTTTTATACAGTGGATACCCTTCTAGTCGCATATCGGTACTGGGAAACATCCATAAACACTCATTCACACAGACTCATACACTATGGTAAATTTTGTTTACCCAATTTACTTACAGCGCATGTCTTTGGACCGGAGCACCCGGAGAAAACCCACGGGAACAAGGCGAGAACATGCAAACTCTACACAGAAATATCCAAGTGGCCCAGCTGGAACTCAAACCAATGACCTTTCTTGCTGTGAGGCAACAGTGCTAACCACTAAGCCATCATGCCTCCCCTTAATCGTATCATATTGATCAAAACTTCCATATCATAGTCAATGAATCATTTGAACGAATGATTCAGTAACTCAATGTAGACTTGCAGCCAGTATGCATGTACATCTAGCAAGTGAAACAAGGACATCAGTAGAAATAAAAAAAAGAATCATTATGGATGCTGGAGGGATGGAGAGAGTGAGAGACACATGGTGAATTAACCCAGCGGCCTGCGTCTGCATCACACCCGTGACCTGAGAACATCTGTTAGACTGTCAATCTCCCACACCAGCACAAAACACACACAAACCACAGCCTCGTCACAGGCTGAGGAGAGAAAAAACCTTCTTCCCCTTAACCGGAAAGGTTGCTATGCTCACATGGTTAGCCAAGCTGCTGACATTTGTTAGTCTGTTTATGTGGAAACAGATAGTGTTATTACAGCGAGGTGTGCTGCTCTCGGCCCATCTGCATCGGCACAGCTGTTGAGCCTCACGGAGAAAAAAAAAGAAGAGAAAAGAAATAAATGTCACAAGATAAAAAGCCAGTTGGCATTGAAGGCCTTGCACTCCTGCCTGGGAGAGGATTTAGGAAACAAAGCCACAAAGAGAGAGAAAAAAAAGTGTGTGCGTGTAAAATTCCCTGCTTTGTGTTTGTGGCTTGCCACTGCATTCATATTTTTTCCTCCATGCACTCATTCTGTCGTCTCTGGAAATGTGGCACCTGAACCTCTAAATTGGCCTGCTGAGGAATCATCTCTGCACATCCCAATGACTGATCGACAGAACAGAAGCCAGTCATGGAGCTTGGCATTTCAGTCAACAAATGGGAGCTAAAAAATACAAACAGTCCCCTTTGGGAGCTGCCATTCATTTCTCCTGGTGAAGACGTTTTTGTGGTTGGGCTTATCGCCCGCTCAGCCTGACTCTTATCAACATCTGCTCCTGTGGATATATGGACGGAAAAGAGGGAAGTGACCACACAGAATTCAAACACTATTAATCTCTCCTCAATACACACCACCATAACACACTCTCTGTCTGTATTTAGAATAATAATAATAAAAGCTTAAGTCATTAGCTACGTTTCTATCCACTTATTTTTATTTGCATTTTGGATCTGCGCATAAAAAAAACAGAAACAGCAAGATGCGCATACATTTTGAAAGTGCGTATAAAAAATGTATGTGCATAACTGAGTAGGATAAACTTTTTATTCGATAGGAAAAGATGCACATAAACTGCGATGGAAACACTTTTACCGAATATATTCCATTATGCGCAGTAAAAAAGGTCATGTGATTTTGCTATAAAAGGTCATGTGATGATAAAAATGTGTGTAAATGGACAACCAGCAGACTGAGTACATTGTAAAACATCTGAAATGTTGTTTTGGTCATTCTAAAACACCTTACCGTTTCAGTAGTTGTGTTATTATATTATTAATGACCTCCAAAATCGAGAGCGTCTGTGCTCTGCGTCTGACACCTTCAAACGCCTCCGCTCACTGCGTGTCAGGATTGCCTTCTGAGGCACAAGTCATTTATTAAATGAAGAAAAGATTGACACAGCTTCTTCTACTGCAGCAAATTACACTTATAGTGTTGATATTTGGCGCCAGTTCATCAGGAAGTGTTGATTTTGTCCGCTTTGATTTGTTGGAAGAAAACGCTGCTTTATTGGCACGTTTTTTTATGCGATAATCCAGTTGTGCACAAAAAGTTCATTCACATTTTTGGATGGAAATATAGGTAGCGCTTAGAAAAATGTTCAGAGAAAGTTCTGATAATATGACCACATTATTCTTTTTAAATGTCTGGGTAAAAAACAAAAAACTTTTAATTTTGAGATTTAAAGATTTTGAGATTAAAAATTTTTATTTTGAGAAGCATCTTCAACATTTTGGAACGGTGTCAGGCTAAATAATTAAAATCAATCATTGACTTCTGCTGTCTTCATTGGTTTCATAAAACACAGATTTCTTTACAATTTAAAACGGCATCTTTGGGTATCTTTTTCTGCTTAAGATACTGTTGTCCTAAAAAAATAAATTAATAAATCGTACACATACTAGAGATCTGCGCGGTACTGAATTTTTAATCCCAATCCCGTCAGGATTTATTCCGCACCCGACCGCTCCTGCTGTATGTTCAGCATTTGTTCACCCGCTGCACGACCCGTCCCCTTTTCTACCCGACGCTTGTTCCCGCTAACTGAAGAGCGAAACCAAAAAACACCTAGCTGGCTGCTACAGAGTCCAGACAACCTATAACAAGCAACTCATCACGCTCTTCATAGACAGCACACATCGCACACATAGACAGCACCAAGGCGGATGCGCGCATGCTCTCTCTCTCTCTCTCTCTCTCTCTCTCTCTCTCGGGAGCGATATTGTTAGATCACTAGCTCCCGTTCAAATTACACCAGAGTTACAGACTGCTACCGTGCTTTATTCAGACATTTATTCCCACCCCACAAGAAATCTGGTCAGGTCTGCGGGAATGCAGACCTCTAACATACCTTAAAGGTCCATGAAACCCCGCCTCTTTCAGGTCAAGTCTACCTCAGAAAATTTACAAAAAATGCTCAGAGATGGGCGTGGAACAGAGGGGGGAGTGGGCATGGCCGGCAGTGCAGGGGAAAACGAGTGAAGCAGTGAACAGTCGGCTCACAAAATAAGACACAAACCTCATGATTTTATAGTTTACAAAGTTAAAATGCAAAGACATAAACAGTAAGTAATTTAATGTCCTGCTACATTTGTTATTCGTAATTACACATACACATATCGTAACATATACACAATGTAGAGTGTGGATTATAATTTATCTATTTAAAATATAATTATAATTAAGGCCTTTTACTGTATGGGGATTTTAAAAGCATTCATGCATGAGAAACTGTACCCTTTTTAACTTTAATAGAGATTAATTGTTTAAGTTTTTTATACAACCAAGACTACGCATTATTATCTTACATTTGATTATTCAATTACTGGCGACACAGTGGCTCAGTGGTTAGCAATGTTGCCTCACTGCATGTAAGTCACTGGTTTGAGTCCCGGATGGGTCAGTTGGTACTCCGGGATTGCCACAGCAAATGAACCTTCAACTTATCCAGAATGCGTTTTACACAGCGGATGCCCTTCCAGCTGCACCCTGTCACTGGGAAACATCCACACACATACACTAGGGCCAATTTAGCTTACCCAATTCACCTATAGCGCATGTCTTTGGACTTGAGAGGAAAACCGTAGCGGAAACCCACGCGAACACGGGGAGAACATGCACAACTCCACACAGAAATGCCAACTGACACAGCCAATGCTCGAACTGGTGACCTTCTTGCTGTGAAGCGATTGTGCTACCCACTGCACCACCATGAGAACCATGTAATGTTGTATACTATACAATTTTAGAAATGATAGTTTTTAATAGAAAGCATATATGAACAATATATTAAGATTTCAAATTTGATGCATCAAATAGAAGCCCTAAAAGGTCTTTCTACAAATAGAAGTCCAAAACACAAAGATTTCCCTTGATACCTTCACATTTCCACTAGCACCGTGAGGCTCAGCCTGTTTAACTCCAAACAGCACTAGCAAAGGGCTGCTCTAGTGTAACTCTCATCAAAATTTTAATAATACATTTTACAGAGGTTAAAAAAAGTCATAAACCTCACCGCAGAAGAGAGATAGAGGATGATTTTTTTTCTAAATCTGGCAAACCCAGGACATCAAATAAGCAGGCCCCTGCTGCGACTCCTGTACGTACACAAACGTGAACATTGAAAACGTCAAACCAAGTAATGTGAATTCTCCACATCTGTGCTCTCAAAAAACATGAAGCATATGCTAAAGAAAAGAAAGAGGGTTTTCAGTGAGAGCGGGAGCCATCCGGAGATCAAAAACCCAACACGGGATGTTGTTTATTTCAGAGACGGGTCTGTAGCTTAGTGCAGACATGCTAAAAGCACAGCGAGACGTGCAACAGTCATGAGCTGTTTGCACTATTCAAGAGCATTCAAAGAAACCAAAGTAGCGCAAAGCACTCTGGGAGGCAGATTTGCCTCAATTTTTAATTTCGGTCTCAGAGCACTTTAGATCTTATTCTTTTGTGGTGCACTCGAAATACAGGAATGTTCGCCGCGCAATAGGGGAATTGCACTTTTGGATCATGACCTTCCAGGGGTCATGGTGTCTTCCAGGTGTCTAGTTGGTTAATTCAGATTAGTAAATCTAGTTAGTTAGGAGTTTTCACAATTGACTTTCGGCCTTTTCAACTGAAGTCAATGGGATTCAATGTTCTTTGGTTTCAATTAAATGTTTCACATTTGGATATATTTGAAGAGTTTCGTTGCAAAACGAGATATATCCATTTTGAGAAATGTTGGTTATTTGACATTATTATTAAAGGCATCAACAGTCAAGTTTATTCACAATTTCTGTACGTTAAACTCTTACTTGAGCTCAGTGAAGGCCAGGGACACATATTCTTCAAATCCAGGATATTTTTTATTGAATATTATGTCCATAAATAGTTCATAAATAAGTCAAAAAGCATGCCAAAATGCAACATATTTATCTTAATATTGTCAAACATCTTAAATTGGTAAAAAAACAATACATCATAAATATATGGAACAGTATATAAAAAGATTGATTATTAATAATAAGATTCTGAGTTAGTTAGTTTTTTTTTTTTTTTTTGCTGGGGCACCAATGGCTTTAAGCAGGCTTCACTGTGGCATTTGAAGAGATCTTTTGGATCATCAGTGGGAAAATTAACAATAATTTATCAATTAATCGTAAATATTCATAATATTTAAAAACATAATGCCATAACAGATATAATGTGACTATGGCGTGTGCCAGTAATCCAGGCCAGTCCCTGAATGAAAAGGTCGGATAACAACATACCGGCTGAGCTGTCAGAGCAAACAAACTGCAGGATGTTGATCGTTTCAACCATTCTTAATCAGCTAGTTGTGATTAGTTATAATTTAGATAAGTAAGATTAAGTTACGCAAGTTTCGCAAGCTCGCCTCGTCCCGTCATATCTAATGAATTATTTTACTGTAGAAATAATAATAAGCTATTATTATTATTATTATTAGTAGTAGTAGTAGTAGTATTATATTATGCAGCTGGAATGACCGGCTCCAATCTGTCATTGAAATCCACGAGGTTAGCTTGACTCTAAAGCTTTGATTCTCTGACTGACTGACAGCTGTTGATCAGTAACGTAGCCTGCATGACTGACAGCTCACCTACAGTATAATTAAACAATTAAACGGTAAACGTTTTTTATTGAATCCTCTTTTTAAAAACCTATGCTTTTTGTTTTGACATTATCGTTAAATCTATGAGCAAACTCGGTGCACTTTGCCGGCGGTGACTCTCCTCCCCAGGGCATGCTGAGCTCGCGCAGCACCCTGAACATTCTATAACTGTTATATCGCATTTTGTAAAGAAACTGGTCTGGCGGATATCGCATTTTGTGAAAAAATACATTTTGCAGTAGGCCTAAAATTTTAATTCTTCAATTGTATTAACGGCAGCAGTTCACACATAAATAAGGGAACATCTGAACAGTGATTACCAATCATAAAATCCAAATGTCAAAAAATGGCGTTTATCGCGTTTTGCAACCAAACTCTTCATTTGTTCATTACACATTTTTTCGACTTAGTTCCAGTTTATAGCTACAGCGGAATGAACCGCCAACTATTCTGGTATGCGTTTTAAACAGCGGATGCCCTTCCAGCTGCGACCCAGTACAGGGAAACACTCATACAAACTTATTTACACACAACCTCATACACTACAGACAATTTAGTTAAGTAAATTCACCTATAGCTAGGCCCACACGGAATCTGCGCGCGCAGAATTCCGCAGATTTCCGCAGATTTTTAGCCCATCATTGATTCTGTATATTTACTGGTGTAATTGTGTGTACATTTATATTTATTCCGTTTTTTTATTAATGTTAGTAATATTATTGACTAATATGAAAATATTTATATGATTTATTTGCAACACAATTTGTAGAATAATATTTTCTGTCTTTTAGTAAATATTTTACATGAGAGGCTTGCTTTGTTTACCAAATAAAGTGGATGTAATTGGATTCACATTGTAAACATTAAATAAAAGTTAAAAAGGTATTACTTTTTATTTCATATATTAAATTTTTAGGTACAATACTGCCAAAATTATTCCGCATAAATCAGCAGATTTTTAACAAAATACTCCGCAGAAATAGCAAAAAATGTCCGTAGATTCCGTCTGGCCCTACCTATAGCCCATGTCTTTGGACTGTTGGGGAAACCGCAGCACCCAGAGGAAACCAACGCCAACACAGGGAGAACATGCAAACTCCACATGTCCACTGGCCCAGCCGAGAGTCAAACCAGAGACCTTCTTGCTGTCAGGAGGTGCTAACCACTAAGCCGTCATGCTGCCATGTTAAGAATAATTTATTTCAATTTCAAGAATAAAATAGTTTCATGAAAAATAAACTTCAATAAAACGTTGAGAGCAAACTCAACTTTCAAGACAGAAAGTCTAAACAAATTGTTAAAAACCACCCATTAAATTCTGACAAAAAAAGTCATTATGTTTTGAGCAGCGGTGCCCAAACTTTTTGTTTGAAGCAGAAAATTAGGTGAACAATCCCTTTAATAGCATTTATCACATAAGCCAGTGGTTCTCAACTGGTTTGGCCATGGGACCCACATTTTTACATGGTCATCAAGCCGCGACCCAAATTTTTAGGAACTATATTTTAATTTTAGGAATTATAATGAATTAATTTGTATTTATTTGGTAACATACACAAGTAGTGACAGATAAATCATAAGAAAATCACCAAGACTTACAAATAAACATTTTTTTATTAATTGCATTGGACAAAATGTATCAAATTATACAAATATTACAAAGTACAATTGCACACTTCAAAAAAAAAGTCCAGTATACGCATTTCAAAATAAAGGTCCGGTATGAGCATTTCAAAATAAAAGTCCGGTATAAGCAAAATAAGTAAAAAATTTATGTTTTACACACACTCAGCGACCCACTAAAAATGTTCCCGCGACCCGACCCACCAGTTAAGAAACACTGACATAAGCAATAAAATTGTGTTGTAAATAGATTTGGCAATGCCATATTCATTTTCAGAAGCTTCATTTCTGGAGTGTATTGAAAATGATATGATGATTGCACAGTCCTCCTGTGATTTATTTTTTAATTTTTTCAAATTATTCATAAACAATGATTAACAGAGGAAGAAAATTTTCACAGTATTACCTATATTTTTTCTTCTGGAGAAAAAAAAATCTTTATTTAAATTCTTTATTTAAAAAAAAACATTTTAAGGTCAATATTATTAGCCTCCTTAGGCAATATCTTTTTTCAATATTCTACAAAACAAACCATCATTATGCAGCGGGTTGTCTAATTAACATAACCTGCCTAATTAAATCTCACTGTAAACTGAATACTAGTATCTTGAAAAATATCTAGCGAAAAAAAAATATCATCGTCATCATGGCAAACATAAAACAAATCAGTTATTAGAAATTACTTACTAAAACTAGTTTGTGGGTGTAACAGGTTATAAAAATGCTTCCACTTGCTTTTCTTTTATGTACATGGCCCTTTAATTCCAAATGACCCCCTCTCTGTTCATTAGCTGGTGGCATGTTATAAACTGGTTCCGGACAGGTCATTATTATTCGCGCCAGCCAAGAGAGTGGTCGTGGTGAGTCAGTGCTCCTGTAAAATGTATATTTTTGTTTTTGTTATTCACAGTGTATCTCTTCTTTGTGACTAAAACTTTATAATTGCTAAAATGCACCCATCATTGCAGGACGACATGTTAGACTGCTAAAACTGATCACTGTGTTTTTACTCTGTTTACCAGAATAATTTGATCTGTCCAAGGCGTGATTTGGTGTCAGATCTTATCTTTACTGTACGCAAAGCAGGGTACCGAGTACTAACCATTACATGGGTGACACAGTTACATAGTGCACCTTACAGCAAGACGGTCGCTGGTTCGAGCCCCAGCTGGGTCAGTTGGCATTTCTGTGTGGAGTTTGCATGTTCTCCCTGTGCTGGCGTGGGTTTCCTCCGAGTGCTTCGGTTTCCCCCACAGTCCAAAGACATGCGCTATAGGTGAATTGAATAAGCTAAATTGTCTGTAGTGTAAGTGTGGGTGTGAATGCAGGAGTGTATGGGTGTTTCCCGGTGCTGGGTTGCAGTTGGAAGGACATCTGCTGTGTAAAACATATGCTAGATAAGTTGGCGGTTCATTCCGCTGTGGTGACCCCTGATTGATAAAGGGACTAAGCTGAAAAGAAAATGAATGAATGAATGAATAAAACCTATTATGCTACCAATTCTTATATAAATTTAGCTTCTTTAACCCAAATTAAACAGGCTGTTCCAATTACTGCAAACACACATAAACGAACACATCAAATAAATGACCTCTGCTATGTACATTCATCTCTTCCAGCACTGATCCGGTCTCCTCCTCTTTTGCACTGCCCCCAGAGTGACCCCGAATCCCAGAAGTCAGCTGCCCTTGAGTCAAGCACTTAACCTCGTGTCCCTCTGCTTCCAGCAATCACTCTAGAGTAAAGGCATTGACACTTCACATATGTGTAGACACGGGTGAACTCACCCAAACACACAGCGCCGGTAATGGGGTAATGCAAAAGTCACAGAGGCACAACGGCAAATGGCCAGAACTTCCAGGAAAAATGGATTGTAATGATGAACTCTACCTGAAAGAAAGCGAGAGCTGTCAATCAATGATCGTAAGGCATTGTGTGGGATTCTGACAGAAGCAAAGCCTGTGCTTAGCGGCCTGCAAACAGCCTGAAATGAGATCTCAGCCAATCTGATTGAATTATTCGGCTCTTATTGAGACACGCCGGCGCTTTGGGCTCCAATACACCGCCATGATAAGAGAGAAGAGAAGAGAATTTACCTCCAAGAGTGGAAGACGTGACAGACAGAAAGAAAGGAAAGAAAGAAAGAAAAAAGAAACCGCAAAGAAATAGCAAATGAGCAAACAAACAAGTTTGTGAGAGTCAGCGAGTGAGAAAATGAAAGAAAAGGGAAAAGAGTGAATAAACTAAATGAAGAAAGAAAGAAAGAAAGAAAGAAAGAAAGAAAGAAAGAAAGAAAG
>CAIGQQ010034268.1:3037069-3079621 GCA_903798035.1 Danio albolineatus | reverse complement strand
GAAAGAAAGAAAGAAAGAAAGAAAGAAAGAAAGAAAGAAAGAAAGAAGCTCTGTTGCTTGGAATGTTTTGCCTGGGAGTTTTAAAGAGATTCAAATTGAGAGCGTTTTTAAAAAATGGAAATATGGAAAAATGGTTGTTTTACAATTAAAGTTGAGGATTTCTGTTGTGCCGAGTTGTTGAGCTGATGATGTTTGCACTCCATTTATGATTTGCTCGTCCATTTTTCAAGAATATCGAGGACCACAATGGAAATAAGCCTGTGGCTTTTTTTGTGTATTTTATGCTCTACAGTTTTTAAAATATGCATGAATTAGTCTAACTGGCCTTTTTTGTATATTTTGTCAAAATTGTCAAATGCATCAATCAATCAATCAAAAAAAGAAAGAAAGAAAAAAAGAACAAAGAAACAAAGAAAAACAGACTAAAAGAAAGAAAGAACACATGAAAAAAGAAAACCATTCAATGAGTAAGTATAAGAAAGAGTATGTAAAAAGAGTGAAAGAACAAAAGTGAAAGAGAAAATAAAATTGAAAGAGTGCACTGTAAAAAAAATCCTGGTTGCCTTAAATTTAAGCTGAATCAAATTAACATTATGAGTTCACTGAATTGGTATTATGTTAAACTGACTTAAAACAGCTTGAGTAACTTATAAAATTAAGCTAGAACATGATTAACTTAGATTAATAAGTTACAATGATCTAAAAACATATGCTGTCAGGACTAATTGACCATAGAATTTTTTACAGTGCGAGTGAAAAGGCAAAAAAGAAAAAAAAGAAAAAAAAAGAAAGAATTAGAAACAGCAGGTGAAAGAGAGAAAGAACAAAAACGTAAAAGATAACAAGTGAAAAATAAAAAAGAAGAATAGAAAAAAGTAAAAGTGAAAAAACTAAAAAGGTGAGCGAAGAAAGAAAGAAAGAATTAAAAAGAGTGAAAGAACAAAAATGAGTGAAAGGAAGAGAACATGAACAATAGAAGAGAACAGAAAGAAGATAGAAAGAAGAAAAAAGAGTGAAAAAACGGAATAATAAGAGAGTGAAGAAAAAAAGAAAGAAAGAAAGAAAGAAAGAAAAAAGAAAGAAAGAAAGAACGAAAGAAAGAAAGAAAGAAAGAAAGAAAGAAAGTAAGAAAGAAAGAATTAGAAACAGCAGGTGAAAGAGTGAATGGAAAAAAGAGTGAATGAGAACAAGTGAAAAATAGAAAAGAAGAATAGACAGTTGGTGAAAGAGTGAAAAAACGAAATAAAAAGTGAAAAAAAAACAAAGAAAAGAAAGTAAGAATAATTGAGCATTAGAAAGATGAAAAGGTGAAAGAGCAAAAGAACAAAAAAAGAAGTGAGCGGAAGAAAGAGAATAAGTGAAAGACCCAGAAAATAAGCAGACATAAAGGAAAAATATGAGGCAACATTTTATTTTGATGGTCCATTTGAGTATTAGTAGACTATCTACTTAATATCTGTTGATCCAGACATTCAACAGACATTTAACTGACTATAAGAAACTTTGCAAGTACATGTCAACTTACACTAAACCTAACCCCAACCAAACAGTCTGTTTATAATCTAATAAAAATTAGTTGCAATGTACTTTATTACTTGAATTCAACAAACGGACCATCAAAATAAAGTGTGACCAAATATGAGCACTAGAAACAGCTGGTGAAAGACAAAAAATTAGTGAATTAGAGAGAACACATAAAAAATAAAACAAGAATAGAAAAAGATAGATAGAAAGATAGAGAAAAAGTAAAAAAAGAAAGAAAAGAAAAAAGTGAAAAAAGAGTGAAAAGAAAGGTGAAAGAGTGAAAAATCTAAATAAAAAGTGAACTAAAGAATAAAAGTGAAAGAGAAAGTAAAATTGAAAGAGTGAAAAGAAAGAGTGAAAAGAAAGAAAGAAAAAAAAGAAAGAAAGAATATGGACATTAGAAAGAGCAGGTGAAAAGTGGAATAACAATAAAGTAGTAAATGAAAGAGAGAACAAGTGAAAAATAGAAAATAAAAATGAGAGTGAGTTAAAAATGGAAGGAAATCAGAAAGAAAGAGGAATAAACTAAATAAAATGTGAATGAAAGAATAAATGATACCATAAACAATAAAAAGTAATAAAGTGAGCAAATTAAGAAAGTAAAAAAACTAAAAAAGTGAGTGAAAAAAAGAATAAAAAGATAAAAAAGAAAAACAAAGGAAGCAAGAAAGAAAAAGAAAGAAAAAACAAACAATACTCATAATGATTGAGTATTAGAAAACGTGTGAATAAATGTGAAAGAGTGAAAATAAACAAAAAGAAAGCATGAAAGAACAGAGGAAGAAGAGATCAAGAAAAAAAAAGAACGTGCAAAAAAAGAGTGAAGGAATCTAAAAAGAAAAAGTGAGAATAAACAAACAAACAAAGAACAACCATAAAACAGCAAACAAATGAAAGAGCAGAAGGACGACTGAAAGAAGCTGTATTTCTACAGCACAGCAGTGAGAGATCTACAACATACTGGAGGAATAGCTGCTTTTTCATCACAGGGATAAACGACTATATTATTACATTAAAACATATATTTCACAATACCGGTTTATTACATTTATAATCAAACCAACACATCCTTGGGCTGTTTTTTCTCCGCCTCTCAAAACCTGTTGCTGTACAAAGCAGCAGTGCGAGACTTCCTGTCTTTAGTGAAAATAAAGTGAGGAAATGAAGGCTGAAGCGTCTGCCAGCAGCCAGAGAGAACAATCTTCCCCAGCAAATCAATTCGCACATTAGTTTGCTTAAGGCATTCAATATAATCTCACACACTCAATTTAATCTTCATCAAATCGGGGAGCGATACACTGGATGCAGAAATGAAAACAACTGAATTAATTCAGAGCGATGAAAACGAACAAACAAAACGCATTCTGGGCCACAGACATGACGAGAAATTAAAGGTGATGTGAGCATTAAATACGTTTCTTAAAGGGGACCTATTATGCAAAATTCACTTTCACAGGGGGTTTAAAGATGCCCTATAATGAAAATCTGTGTATACCAAGGCATAGTAGAATAATAAGAGATCAGTATATGGAAACGGGCCAACATGGGCTCATTCTGAAAACGTAGCCCTATATACGTTTCTGGAGATCGTGAATTATGTAGCCAGAAGTACGTATCATTTTTTAAATGAACGCTACGGGACGGTATGATGGCGTAGCGTCTGAAGAGAGATGACCATGTCAAGTTTGAGTCCGGTGAGGAACAGTTCCAGAAAGCGGGTAAGACAAAACAGAAGCCAAAAAAATTAAATAGAGTAAATAACAGGGTGAGAATGTGGTGAAAACGTGGTAAAAATCAGACGACAGCTTTTCTTTTTCTGAATTGCTGTTTAAATTTGTTGGTTGGCTTTAGGGAAGTGGGTGGGCGGGTCAATCTGTGCTTTTTAAAATACTATGGTTAGGTTTAGGGAAGGAGGTCAGTGGATCGGTCAGTCAGTCATTCAGTCAGTCAAACAGTCAGACGACAGCAGCTTCTGGTGGATTTACAAGAGAACAGCAGGCGTGAATGGCACTCTCGAGAGAAATTTGAGATCTTAAAAAGCGTACACAGCGGCCTCTGGTGAATTCCCAAAAACAAAAACTGAAAAAAAAGAAAAAAGAAAAAAAAAAGTGGCTCCAGAGATGTATTTGGCGATCTCTAGAATTGTATAAAGAGGTACGTTTTCAGAATGAGCCTGGGTTGAAATGGGCATACTGTGAGCTTCAGACACCAGTTTCTTTTTTTCATGTAATTTCCACGAGTCTAAATCCCCAGTGGACAACAGGCCAATCAGAAGACAAAACAAACTGAGACTTACGGGCCATGCCCTCCTCATTTGCATGTATGCCTACTTTAGGTCATTCATACAGACCTGATGAGCAGCTGTCATTTAGTCAGTCAAACAGTCAGTTGACAGTGATCTCAAAAAGCATACACAGCGGCCTCTTGCGAAAACAAAAACTGCAAAAAAACATAGCTCCAGAGACATATTTGACTATCTCCAGAAATGTACATAGAAGTACGTTGTCAGATTGAGCCTAGGTTGAAATGGGCATACTGTGAGCTTCAGACACCAGTTTCCTTGCTTTCATGTAAATTCCATGAGTGTAAAATCCCCAGTGGACAACGAGCCAATCAGAAGACAAAACAAACTGAGACTCACGGGCCCTGCCCTCCTCATTTACATGTATACCTACTTTAGGTCATTCATATGGACCTGATGAGCAGCTGTCATTCAGTCAGTCAAACAGTCAGTCGACAGCGGCCTCTGGTGCATTTATAAGAGAACAGCTGACGCAAATGGCACTCTCGAGAGAACTTTGAGATCTCAAAAAGCATACACAGCGGCCTCTCGCGAAAACAAAAACTGGAAAAAAACGTAGCTCCAGAGACATATTTGACCATCTCCAGAAATGTACATAGAAGTACGTTGTCAGAATGAGCCTGGGTTGAAATAGGCATACTGTGAGCTTCAGACACCTTTCATTGTTTTCATGTAAATTCCACGAGTGTAAATCCCCAGTGGACAACGGGCCAATCAGAAGACAAAACAAACCGAGTCTCACGGGCCATGTCTTCCTCATTTGCATGTATGCCTACTTCAGGCCATTCATCCGGACCTGATGAGCAGCTGACGTCATCAAGAGAACACGACTCATATGCAGCTCTGAGACCATAAAAAACCTATGAAATCATTAATATTTATCTCTCAGGCTCCGTTTGATAAGCCAAACATTTTCTAGTGATACAACAGTGATAACTTTCCTCCCTTAGTTATTTTAAATGTATATTTCACTAACTAAGTATTTGGGACTTTATTTTGAAAAGGCAAGCCCCAATTTGTTCACTCTGTGTTTCTGGGCAACCACAGCATGAGGTATGTTTCAAACTGGCCTCAGGATGCAAAACGCAAGGCTGCTTCCGAAACCTACTACTCAGTAGGTACTGCATTTGAATTTAAACGTAGTACTCGGCCGTTAGAAATGTACGATCTATACAGTATGAATTTGAGTAGTATGAATGGAACCCGGACGTACTATATCCGCCATTTTGTCATGATCACATGACCTACCCGCACCAGTTGCATCCCTTCACTCCCATTCGTGAATTCTCTCGTGGGAAATCATGGGATAGTGTAGCATCCATACGATGTGCACTTCAGAATCTCGCAGAAAGTAGTCATCCGGGTACTTCTCACATACTGATTCTATGAATTTTGGACATACAACTTGGCTCGCATACCGATTTCAGCATACTATATAGTATGGAAGTACGTGATTTCGGACGCAGCCCAAGATTTACAGGCTACACATTTATTCATCTCCACTCTGAAGAGGCAAGAGGTATGTTTAGTTACATCTTTTGCTAATTTATCATGTTTATTGTGAAATTTGAAGTGTATGTTTTAACACATGTAGACTGCTGAAACGTGATAAATTAATTAAAAAAACATATTACAATTTAGTCTCAGCAAAATAAGTTAACGTTACACTGATTGGGTTTATATTTGTCTGTGTTCAGCGTACATCATGCTGTGCATGTGTGTGTGGTGTGTGTTTGTCCGTGCCTGTAAGAGCAGCTCCTTAACAATCATGACACGAACCATATATGTTCAATCATGAACCTTCTGATTCTATGGGTATTTTATGGAGCAATAAATGAGCTCATAAAACCGTTTCTGGAAAAATTTTGAACCTACCTAGGCTATAAACCTTCTCTGTAGATGTCAGAGAACAACTTCACTTTTTAAAACATACAGTTTCTGGCACCTTTAACCACAGTTGTGTGGTACAAGTATATGAATATAACCAGTTTCTAATGGTAAAAATGTGTTAATTATATTTTTTATAATCACACTTGCAGAATCTGCAAAAACACTTTGATTGACATTCTCCCTTTGTAAGTGTCATCAGAGGGATAAAGCCACGCCCACTATTGAGGATCTCTCCCACTTTAGCAGAAACAGCCGAGAATGAAAAGCAGCCATCTGCTATTAGAGTTTTGAATCTGCCACTGAGTTGACACATAGGCGTTTACAGCTCCACCCTGATGAAATGAGGGCGGGAACACAAACTCATTTGAATTTTAAGTGGCAGTCACCAAAACAGCACAATTTGGATCAACGCCTAAAAGAGGCAGTTTTAAGGAGTTATAAGACATTACTTGTGTGGTGTTTTGAGCTGATATTTCACATACACACTCTAGGGACATCAAAGACTTATTTTACATCTTATAAAATTGGCATAATAGGTGCCCTTTAAATCGAGAAAAAACATCATCTGCTGCAGAAGCTTACCAGTAAATAATGTCCAAAAGATAAAGAGATGTTGGATTAGGTCCATTGTGGATTTTAGCACTCACGCTAAGTACAAACCCTAACAGATGGCATTAAAAGAAGGAGAGTGATTTAGAAGTAGTGCGTTTCCTGTTCACCTACTCTGGAAACTCCAGCCTGAATGGTTCATTCTGATCGGCACAAAGAGTGTTTATAATGCTGTCTTTTGTGTGAGTGTGTGTATTTTGAGTGTTTGCTGCAATTTATTATTGTTAGCCACAATCCTACCACAAATCACATTTCTAAAATGCACTCTCGCAATGCAGGTAACTTCTGAAATACATGATTTACCCATCAGGGTTTAAAGGCATGGGAAATGTAAATTGCTGTTAATGTACTCACCCTCAGGCCATCCAAGATGTAGGTGACTTTTTTCTTTGATAGACCATTAAACAAGATTTTTATGCAGAACTGTGACAGTTAGTGATTTATACTGTATAACTCAATGGCTGGCCTTGTTGAAGTCTAATATATGGCTATATATGCAAATTACATAATTGAAAGAGAAGTTCATATTTGGATTTGACATATATATAAAATCAGGTCAGAGGAGAATGGCCAGACTGATTCCAGCTAATAGAAAAGCAACAGTAACTCAACTAATCATTCTTTACAGCCAAGGTCTGCAGAAGAGCATGTCTGACCGCACAAAATGTCCAACATTGAGGCGGATGGGCTACAGCAGCAGAAGACCACACCGGGTGCCACTCCTGTCAGCTAAAAACAGGAAACCGAGGCTACCATTCGCACAGGTTCACCAAAATTGGACAATAGAAGATTGGAAAAATGTTGCCTGGACTGATGAGTCTTGATTTCTGCTGTGACATTGGGATGGTAGGGTCAGAATTTGGCCTCAACAAGATGAAAGCATGGATCCATCCCCCCTTGTATCAACTAGTAAGTGTACCCAATAAAGTGGCCGGTGAGTGTATATAACATTTGAAAGGCTTTACTTAGGGTTTTGTTGTATGTTACAGATACACTTTCTTCTAGTACATGTCCAGCAGAAGGCAGAGTTTGTTGTCCAAATGACCCAACAGACCAATGACCTAAACTCTTCTCTAATCCTATTCCCAACCAATAGTGTTTTCAAAAGGTAAGGAAAGAGAAAATGCAGTGCAACCATGTAGCTTTACATTGATTTTGCATTGTTTTTATCTCTTTTGTGTAACTGTGCTTCACCAAATCCAAGCGTACAACCCAGTCATTCAAAGTGAGCTACCGAGCAAACTGACCACAACATAAAAGTTGTCCATATGGAGACAAATAGCTGAGGCAAACATATTTCGATTAAAAATCATTGACACCGTTAAGTTGTTTTGTGGTATTTGTTTGGTGTTGTGCAAAGAACTAAACGAAACATGTCTTTATTTGTCAATAATATGTCCCTTTAAATATCATTAGTGTGAAAAGGAACAAAAGTTGTTGATGCCAACTTTACCTAGAAACTGCAGTCAAATGTATGTTTTTCTGCAACCTGGGCTCATTGTGGATGTGTACCCAGGTCTAAACTTCTGGAGACTGCAAAATACATACCAAGAGCTACGTCTGCTTGCAGTTTTTGTTTTCGCAAATCCACCAAAGGACACTGCGTACACGTTAAATTTTTCTAGTCCATGCCATTTCCACGTCCTCTTCTCGCATGAATCCACCAGAGGGCGCAATATACATTTCATCCAATCAGACTGACCCACCCACCCCTTCCCTAAACTCAACCGACAGTGTTTTCAAAAGCAAAAGTAAGAGAAAATGCACTGTAACCATCTAGCTTTACTTTGATTTTTTATTGCTTTTATCTATTTTGTGTAACCATGCTTCACTATACCCTAGCGCTCTGGATCTGGAATTCTTTGTTTGTTAATAGTAAATATCATTAGTGTAAAAAGGGTTTTAAAAAGTGGTTGACACCATACTGCCCCCTAGTGTTAACTTTACCTAGAAACTGTAGTTCAGCGAATGTTTTTTGCAACCAAGGCTCGTTGTAGATATATACCCAGGTCTTCATTTCTGAGGACCGCAAAATGCATACCCAGAGCTACGTCTGCTTGCAGTTTTGTTTTCGCAAATCCACCAGAGGCCATCGTGTACACTTTTTGATGATTTCCACTTTCTCTCGAACAAGCCGTTTCCGAGTCCTCTTATCGCATAAATCAGGGCTATTCAATTAGTTTGTCATGGGGGCCGGTTCATGAAGAGCATCCCAAACGAAGGGCCGGAGAGGTATAACTTGAAATATGAGTGAGGACGCAACTACATATGTTGCATTTTTGCTACTTAAGACACCCACGTTGGCTTTTTCTACATTAAAATGTATGTATGTTGTATTTTAAAACTACATAATATCACTGCATTTTACATTGTGGCTTTTTTAACAAACCTTCAAATGTTTTATTTCAAAGCACAACAAAAGCAGTTCATTGTTTAAGCAGGCTTCTTCTACATTCACACACATTCATATGTTTTGAACTGCATAACAACTATGGATGCAGCAATTATAGATTTTGGTTGTACGATTATAGTCTGATGAATAGTCATGGTTTCATGGTAATTGCGTCTAATGTAAATTTAGGTAGGCCTAATTATTTAGATTAACTGTTGATATCATCTGCGTTCATACACTCTCAGAAATAAAGGTACAGGAGCTGTCACTGGGGCAGTACCTTTTCAAAAGGTACATATTTGTATCTGAATGGCCTATAATGGTACCTCAAAGGTACTTTTTAGGCACATTTGTGTACCATGAGGTTCCACTGTGGACTCTTTGGGTACATGAACCTTTTGAAAAGGTACTGCCCCAGTGACAGCTCCTGTACCTTTATTTCTGAGAGTGTACATACATAATCATTTTAATAATAATTCGTCTAACATATCTTTTGTTTACATTGCACTGAAAGCCACGCACAACCTCACCGCAATGTTTTCTAATGCGTGCGCCCGGATAGCCGCGAGCGCGTTGTTCCGCTTGTGCGCACACATTGGCGTGTTTAAGAAATAACAAACATGCGCGCGGAAAGGACGTGATAGTGGAACGGCGCGCCGCTATAGTTAATCCAGTGTGCTTGCATTGGCATCAGCGTACAAGCTCGGAACTTTAAACTAGCGCACAGGTGGCATGACTGTGTTTAATTGCAGCAGTTTCGTTCTGTACAACAGAAACGCGCAATTGAGAAGCCTTTACGAATAATTAACAGTGACGAATAAAAGCACAGTGAAATCGGCGAATCGTTGCATCCCTAACAACGATATCAGTGCATTGTACTAAAGGCAGTTTCTACAAACATATCCAAATGTTTTCTGCTGCCAGCTCCACTCGCTTAGTGTCAGGTGACTTACGCTCTGCGCAGCCTTCAACTGCAGCTCGTGCTGTATTGAACAGGCGCACGTCACTTCATAACTATAGCGGCTGTTTTTCGACTGAACTAAATTTATTTCTGATGTCTTGTTCAAACTAATTGGAGGGCCAGAAAAAATGGTCTTGGGGGCCGGGTTCGGCCCGCGGGCCACCAATTGAATAGCCCTGGCATAAATACACCAGAAGTGGTATCAACTCATCCAACCCCTTCCCTAAAACCAACCGATGGCATATTTCAAAAGCAGTCTAGAAAAGCCATCAAAGCTGTGTGATTTTTACCACGTTTTCAGATTTGACCATGTTTTTAGCCTGTTATTTATTTATTTATTTTTATTTTTTGCCTTTATTTTACCTGGCTTCTGGAACCGTTTTTCGACAGACTCAAACTATGTCATCGCAATATACTCCACTCCACATTCCAAGTACACTGGTGTACGTGGTAAGCTACTGGGCAAACTGATAACACTGGAAAAGCTGGTCAGTCAGTGGTAGCGCAAAAAGAAACAGACGTTATTAGCGCTATTTTTACATACAAAACTTAGCCAGACGTAGCCCTAGGTACATATTTGTGATTTTCCAGAAATGTAGTCCTGGGTACGTATCCACAGTGAGCTGGTGTTTTTATGTGGTTTCACAAAGAAGCTGTATTTCCAGTGAGCCTGTGTTGGATATATTATGCTACTATGACCAGGGCCATATATTATGAAAATAAATATGGTAAATTTCCATATTGTTTTGGACAGGGATAGTTCACACACAAGTATTCTGTCATCATGTACTCTCCCTCCATTTGCTCCAAAGCTGTTTTATTCTCTCCTTTAAAGTTTGACATGAATAAAAGTTGGTCTATTTGATCCGCACAGCGTTGGGTTCGGCTCATCGAGATTCGTTCACAACAAAAGCCCATTTACAACGACAAGCACTTCATAAATTATGCACACATATTGCGGCAGGAATCCACAGATTAATGCAGACAAATTACATATGTGTGCCAGAATCACTTTTGTAACTAATTAGAGATTGAAATAGGTTTTCTGTCAGATTGTTTGAATGTGGATTGACTTTCCTAACTAAGCCTGCGATTCTCTTGGTTTGTGTATGGCTGGCTAATTGCAGTGACTCATTTCCATAAATACTTCAGAGCATTGATAGTAATTAGCTTTATCTCGTTCCTAATGAGTGTGCTTGGTTTGATCCTACAAGAGACATGCTGCCTGCATCAGATACACACACACACGCATCCAGTCGGTGTTGAAAATCTGCTGAAGCTCGCCATGTACGAGAACGCCGGAGATTATAATGAGCTCCAAAAGACCTCTGAGAGGAGCAGATTATGGATAAAGAGAGAAACCCCCAGTGCTAAATTGACCCTGTAATTAAGTACCATTGAAAAACCATACTACCCAAAATAATTATAATACGATAAACTTCTGTCATGCTGACAACATAAAATACCTTTTTTAGCAGCTTGGTAAAATATCATACAAAATTAACTGTGGAAAATTAATTATTAATAATTTGCCTTCTTAATTATACAAATGTATGGGGTTCTCGGGGAATGTAGGGCGGACAAGATGAAGAACCAGTCAAATACTCCACATAATATGATATATATCTATAGTAGCCCCTTTCACACAGTGATACTGGAAAATATCCAGAAAATTACTGTAACGACTTTACCAGTAAATTCAAAACAGCGCTATTCACACAGGCAAGGACATTCAGGATTTTTCCAGAAAAGACCATTCACACATCCATTCCAAAATACCGGCAAATTCTGACATCATTAACCAGAAATGAGCTCTAAACGCTGCGCTTGTATTTGTAAACATAGAAGGGGTCCGTCTTATGTTCATGGCTTCACATTGATTTAAACTTTAGCATTCATGCAGCTGCTTTGTCCCAGAGACATCCAAAAGGCAGAAAGGCGAACTGCAGCTAAATGTTTACAAATTTGACTACATTACAAATTCTAAGGATGGATAAGTATTGTGAACAACTTTGATGAAAACATGGAGAAACAATTTGGCATGTCGTGATGTACATATGTGTGTGTGTGTGTGTGTGTGTGTGCGTGTTTGTGTGTACTAGCGCTCACAGGCTGCTTTACGTGCTCATGCATCAAGCAACTGAAGCAGAGCTTGAAGGTAAACATAACGATAATTTTACACCGTTGGAGTTAAGAAGGAACATAGAAATGTTATAAGACTAAAATCTAGCAGTTAAATGTGTCTGGATAAATATTCAAAGGCTTTTATTTTCATAAACAGCGCGGATGTTAATGCGTCTGAATATTCTGATTGGCTGGAGTAGACGTCTCACGTCAGCGCGTTCTAATCGTGAACGCTCTCATTCCGACAATTTTCCTTCTGCATTCACACAGAGCAGCACTCCGGCAAATTACAGGTATTGTTACAACTTCTCTTTTCAGAAAATTGCCAGAACGAATTTAACTGTATTTTCAAAAAGGGCTTGTTCACATTTGATCCCTTACCAGAAAATTGCCGGTAATTATCCGGAAAGGTCAGTATGTGTAAAAAAGGGCTATTATAGGTGCAACAGAATATTAAACAAAAACATATTATTTGGGTTTTTGTTTTTGAAAAGCCTAAAGAAAGAAATAGACTATTGCTTGTTTTTAATATTATTTTGTGCTGTATTATTTGTTTACTCAGCAGCTACAGTATAAATAGCACTTTAAGATATATGGAGTTTTCATTTGATTTTCTAAACTAGTAGTGTTTTGAAATTTATGAATGCATAATAATCGTGATAATCGTGAAACCATGATTATTCCTAAGACTATAACCGGACAGCCAAAATCTATTATCGTTGCATCCCTACACACAACTGAGTAGAACAAACCTTTTATCCAACAAGAAAAAAACATTAGTAACACTTTATGTTGATGGTAGGTAGATGAGAATTAGTAGACTGTCTGCTTAATATCTGTTGATACTGACATTTAACAGTCCTTCAACAGACCTTTAACTATAAACTTTGCATGTCAACTTACACTAACCCTAACCCCAACCTAACAGTCTACTTATGAACTAATGAGAATTAGTTGGCATGTAGATGCAATGTAACTTAAATTCAACCAACGGACAGTCAAAATAAAGTGTGACCAAACCATTCATAAACTACAATGGAAACACATTTACTAAACAAATTCTGGCAAAAAATATTGAGATTTTGTTTTAACAGATTGTGTGATAACAATAAGAGGTGCGATGGGAAGATAATAATGGACAAACTAAAGCAGTGTTCCCCAACCCCCGAGCTGGATCAGTAGGTACTGGGCCGCACAAGAAATCATTAATTATTTCCGTTTTATTTATAATCTGAGTCTGAACGATCTTTTGTTTTTGAAAAATGACTGTATTCTCTTTCTGACAATGTTCATTCACATTTCGTATCTTTTCCGCAAACAAGTTCATCATTTTTTCCAATGGAGGCGCAGGGCTTGTGCGAGTATATCGGGAGCAATGTGCATGTGGCACGCAAGCAGCACCCAGTTGAACTTCTCAGAATGCCGCAAACACACAGTGAGTCCAGTGACAAGAGCTTCATACTTTGTTTGGTATATACACATTCGGTTGACTAATTATCTTAGACAAACACAGAACACCCAAACACTGCAGTGCTTTTTAATTTTCTCCATAAATAAAACTTGTATCAGAGTTGCAGCAACGTTTTGTCAGCTTGTCATCCTCTGAGAAAATGTTTAATGGCCGCCAAACAATCAACATACCTTTTATCCAACAAGAAAAAAACATTGGTAACAGCCCGAAATGAGATCTCAGCCAATCTGATTGAATTATTCGGCTCTCATTGAGACACGCCGGCGCTTTGGGTTCCAATACACCGTCATGATAAGAGAGAAGTGAAGAGCATTTACCTCCAAGAGTGGAAGACGTGACAGACAGAAAGAAAGGAATAAAAGAAAGAAAAAAGAAACAGCAAAGAAATAGCAAATGAGCAAACAAACAAACAAGTTTGTGAGAGTCAGCGAGTGAGAAAATGAAAGAAAAGGGAAAGAGTGAATAAACTAAATGCAGAAAGAAAGAACACATGAAAAAACTGAAAAGAAGAAGAAAAAGAAAGTGAAAGAAAGAAAGAAAGAAAGAAAGAAAGAAAGAAAGAAAGAAAGAATATGAAAATTAGAAGTAAAAGAACACAAATGAGTGAAAGGAAGAGAACATAAAAATAGAAGAGAATAGAAAAGAAAAGAAAAGAGAAAGAAAGAAATAAATAATTAGAAACAGCAGGTAAAAGAGTGAAAGAACAAAAAAGATTGAAAGAACAAGTGAAAATAGAAAAGAAGAATAGAAGGTGAAAGAGTAAAAAAGTTAAATAAAAAGAAGAAAAAAGAAAGTAAGAATAATTGAGCATTAGAAAGAAAAGGTGAAAGTGCAAAAGAACAAATAATATAAGTGAGCGGAAGAAAGAGAACAAGTAAATAAGCAAAGAAATATGGAAAAATATGAACAAAGAAAGAGCAAAGAAAGGAAAAATACTGTATGAGTTAACACTTTGTTTTGATGGTCCATTTGAGTATTAATAGACTGTCTGCTTAATATCTGTTAATTCTGACATTTAACAGTCCTTCAATAGACATTTGACTGACTACAAACAAATCAACATACACCCACACCCCTCAGGTTGCAGTCAAATTGTCAAACATTGACCGGACTGTTGTGATGAAGAGGTTGGGGACCACTGAAGTAGTTGACGTTGTTTTGGTCATAAGTCCATCATCAAAGTAGTTGAGCATCTGTGCTCCTATATAAAGACCATCTTGGCCCACTAAAAGCCATTCATTGCATTTTTCTCTTTATCTTCTGAGGCACAAGGAATATATTGAATAAAAAAGACCCACAGTGACTTGTTCTACTGCAGGAAATACAAATTTCTTCACAAGATGATCGCTAAATGCTTTATGTGATGTTCCAGTTTTGCACATAAGTCTTAATCACATGTTTGGATGGAAACACAATAATGAACTTTGTATCTATTAAGAGTACAGGTCACAACAGAACTCCTCTTCAGTGCAGTTGTTATAAAAGCTCTTCCAAGTTTTACAATGATGTGATGGTTGCGTTTTATAATAAATCTGTATGGTTCAGCAATCAACCCCTATACATTTGGTATCTTGCAGTGGTTCCTACAGCAAGATAACTGGCAAACATTTTACAGGGGATCAAACTATGAAGGCTGAAGGACATATTCACCTTTAATAGCTCCTCAATGATAATGCAGTTTATATCTATCATTATGTGCTATTAGATTAACATTAACTGTCATTAGCTGGCAAGTTCGTGGAAAGGATGCATTATGGTTCATAAAAACGTGTTATTATAATTAGACCAACAGGGTTTTTTTTTGGATTACACGCACTAATGAATACGGCCTGACGTGTATTTTAAGAAAGTAAACAGTCCAGTTTGATTTTATGCCGACTTTGAGGGCAAAATCCAGCTAATGGCAACTCCGCTCAACAGTGGATGTTAAAATTGAGACCCAACAGATCTTTTCTGATATAAATGCATGGCTAAATAACAGGTTGAGTCCAAACATGAGTCAGGAATCATGTAGGGATTCAATGAGACATTTCACTCCCACGACTGGACTGCTGAGATTAGCATAGAAAACTGGCAGCACCTGAAGTGTATTTAAATTAGCATGAAAAAAATATATTTATGGGTCACTGACAAATAATAATATCTGAGATGCAAAAAAAAAGCAGTCTAAAAAGCCTTCGCCGTTTTCTTAGAAATGTTATGACCATCGAGCAAAACCAATTTAAACCCTTGCCGGTAACACTTTTCCTGAGGGGGATTCATAAGACTGTGAATGTCTTTGTAATGTGAAGGAGCATTTAGGCATGTTTATTACAGCTGTTATTAAGTGTCATTTGCTTAGTTGTGTCATTTTAAATGCAAAGATAACACTGTTTGTTATAACAATTTGACAAACAAATACATTGTGTCTTCATCTTTGTCATGACAACTTGACAATACATAACACACAAAATAACTTGTCATGAATCTGTCATAAACATGACTGTCTTCAGCCCTTTATAATTGTGTCTTGAATATTTTTCTGATCATGTTTTCAGAGGAAAAAACTGTATTTTACTTTAAAATGTCTCATATAAAAGTGTTATTACTGCCAAATACTTTTAAGAGCTCATTATTATTTAATGACATTTTAATAGCCAATTTAGCTTATAGTTGAGGTTAGAAAATATTAATGATGCTGTTAAAAAAATTCCTGTCAATCATGTTTATGGCCGATTTATGACAGGTTTTGTTGTGTTGGTAATGTGTTGTGTTGGTAATGTGTTGTGTTGGTAATGTCAAGTTTTGATGCATTAAACTCAGGCTCATTCTAAAAACGTACTCCTATACACATTTCTGGAGAGCACCAAATACATCCCAGGAGGTACATTTTTTTGCAGTTTTTGTTTTCACAAATCCACCAGAGGTCACTGTGTATGACTTTTGAGATCTCAGACTTCTCTCATAAGTGCCATTCATGCCTGCTGTCCTCACAAAAATCCACCAGAGGCCGCTGTCGACTGACTGTCTGACCAACTGATTCCACAAATTCTCTAAACCCAAACGATAAAGTTTTTAAAAGCACCGATTTACCAGAACCCACCCACTTCCCTAAACCCAACCAACAGTGTTTTTTTAAAAGCCCCGATCATCCCACCCACCCCCTTCCCTAAACCCAACCGACAATGTGTTCAAAAACACAGATTGACCCGGCAACCCAATTCCCTAAACCTAACTGACAGTGTTTTCAAAAGCACCGATTGACCCACCCACCCAATTCCCTAAACCCAACCAATAGCATTTTCAAAAGCACCGATTGACCCGCCCACCCAATTCCCTAAACCCAACAAATAGTGTTTTCAAAAGTACTGATTGACCAGCACCCACCCAATTCCCTAAACGCAACCGATAGTGTTTTCAAAAGCACTGATTGACCCACCCACCCCTTTTCCTAAACCCAACCGACAGTGTTTTCAAAAGAACCGACTGACCCACCAACCCAATTCCCTAAACCCAAACAATAGTGTTTCAAAGCACCGATTGACCCACCCACCCAATTCCCTAAACCCAACCAATAGTGTTTTTAAAAGCACTGATTGACTCACCCACCCAATTCCCTAAACCCAACCCATAGTGTTTTAAAAGCACCGATTTACCCACCCACCCAATTCTCTAAGCCCAACCAATAGTGTTTTTAAAAGCACTGATTGACTCATCCACCCAATTCCCTAAACCCAACCCATAGTGTTTTAAAAGCACCGATTTACCCACCCACCCAATTCTCTAAGCCCAACCAATAGTGTTTTCAAAAGCACTGATTGACCAGCACCCACCCAATTCTCTAAACCCAACTGACAGTGTTTTCAAAAGCACCGGTTGACCAGCACCCACCCAATTCCCTAAACCCAACCGATAGTGTTTTCAAAAGCACCGATTGACCAGCACCCACCCAATTCCCTAAACTCAACCGATAGTGTTTTCAAAAGCACTGATTGACCAGCACCCACCCAATTCCCTAAACCCAACCGATAGTGTTTCAAAAGCACCGATTGACCAGCACCCACCCACTTTCCTAAACCCAACCGACAGTGTTTTCAAAACCAATCCAGAAAAAGAAAAGCCACCACAGCTACCTGATTTTTACCACGTTTTCAGATTTTACCACATTCTTACCCTGCTATTCACTTTATTTTTTGGGCTTTTATTTAGTTTTACCTGCTTTCTGGAACCATTATTCGCTGGACTCCAGCACCATCATTGCAGTCAACTACACTTCATGTCACAAGTCCGCCAACGTACACTGCTTGCCACTGGACAAACTGGTAACAGCAGAAAAAAGCCGTCCATATGGAGGTAATCGGTCAGCTGGTAAGTGAGAAAAGAAACGATGTCATAGCGCCCCATAGTGTTCACTTTAAAGACGAAATGCAGCCATACTTACTTCTGGCTACATAATTTGCAATCTCCAGAAATGTATATAGGGCTACGTTTTTCACCCTATGTTTGTATGTATTTGTTTACGTTAAGGTATTATAACAAACAATCTCATCTTTGCATTTAGAACATCATATCTAAGTGAATGACACTTAATAACAGTTGTCATAAGCATTTATACAATCTCATTCACAGTCATGTCATAATTATAAAGGTTTAATGACAGTCTTATGAACACCCCTTCAAGTAAAGTGTAACCTACTATCCTTACAAGGCCTTCAAAAGAAGATTAGCATTAGAGATTTGGACTCGACTACACGCTGATAGTGAAATGTCTACGCATGACTAGCCTTCACATAATAAACGAAAACACAAGGGCCAGATGGATGAACGCATTTCTAAACATGCTTCGATGCTCACATCTACAAACGTGCAGCGACATTTAAGCGATAATGTCATAAAGTTTCCCGCAAAGCTGTAATAACTTTACCCTTTAATGATCTGTTTTTGTTTAAATGTATTTAAAATGATGAGCTCTATGGAATTGGACTATACTCAAATAATCTCGCAAAGGGTTGATGGCTAGCTGTTAACATTTTATAGCAGGAAAATATTCATTAGAGAGAAAGGAAGGAAAACGGCAGAGGCAAAAGAAAAGAACACAGTAACATTTCACAGAGCCAAACCTCATTTCACAACATCAACGTCAACATGGGAAGGGGAAAATCAATAAGCGGGAGCGAGATGAGAGTCTCCACTGTCATCACAAAGACAGAGACAGATGCTGATGTATGAACGAACCCTGAACGCGCGTGCCAGCAACATGCCTGCCATTTATGGATAGAAAAGGACAGATAGAAAGGTTAGTTAAACTGCAGTTTTTATCAGATCAGTGCCATTCCCGCTCAGGCTTTTTAAAAGGCGATGTGAAATGCAATTGCCAGGTCCGTCATGCCTGAACGTGTGTTATCTTTTGTGTGAAGCGAGCACACGTGCGCATGCATGCTATCTAATATAACACACAAGGAATCTGACATGCATAAAAATCGCATTCAGACTTTCTCCCACAAATTCCCGGAATCCGCTGTTGAGAGATGAAGGCGCTGGCCTGTTCTTGTTCTTTTGAGGCCTGCTCTCTTTCTCTCGGTTGCTCTACAGAATCTCCCAGCTCATTTCTAATGCAATAGAGCTCAACAATGACCGCCTACTTTGGCAGCAGTCTTGCTTATGGAATTGTTTTTCCCTGCATTCCGTTTCTTTTTCCTCAATGGGGATTTCAAAAGAGATTCTTCAATACAGACTTCTAACGCAGTGTTTTCTCATCTTTTTCACCTTTATGACTCCACAGCTCCATAAGTAAGTCTCATAAACCTCTAACTGACACCGAATAAAAATTTAAGCCAAAAAATGACCATTCTGCCATCATTTACTCACCCTTCACTTGTTTAAAACTGATTCGAGTTTCTTTCTTTTGCTGAACACAAAATAAGATGCTTTGAAAAATGTGGTAGCTGGAATCCATTTCAACTATAGAATTTGAAATCATCTATTTTTTTAATCTAAATAAATAAGCACTATATAAATGTAAGGAATTCATGCATTCATTTTCTTTTCGGCTTAGTCCCTTTATATATCTGGGGTCGCCACAGCGGATTGAACTGCCAACTTATCCAGCATTTGTTTATACGTAGCGGATGCCCTTCCAACTGCAACCCATCTCTGGGAAACATCCATACACACTCATACACTACGGACAATTTAGCCTACCCAATTCACCTATATCACATGTCTTTGGACCGTGGAGGAAACCGGAGCACCCGGAGGAAACCCACACAACCACGGGGAGAACATGCAAACTCCACACAGAATTGCCAACTGACCCAGCCGAGGCTCGAACCAGCGACCTTATTGCTGTGAGGCGAACGTGCTACTCACTACGCCACCGTGGTGCCCATGTAAGGAATTATTATTATTATTATCTCTTCTTGCTATTATTGTTGTTGTGTCAGACATAAAGTACTTGCACTGAAAGAAAGGATAAACAAAATTTTCATTGTAGTTTGTACAATGACAATACAGATTTCCCAGTACTGGGTTGCGGCTGGAAGGGCATCCACTGCATAAAACATATGACGGAATAGTCAGCGGTTCATTCCACTGTGGCGACCCCTGATAAATAAGGGACTAAGCCGAAGGAAAATTAATTTATTAATGAACAGTGCTTTTTAGGGATGCACCAAATTATTGGCCACTGAAAATTATCAGTCTGTCATGGCAACGCCGGTAAAATGACTTGTCTCAGCTCACTGTCAATAATGTGGTTATTTAATTAGCTTTTTTAAAAAGTTTAATCTAAGTTATAAATTTATATTATTTTATAAAACAATAAATATTACAAAGCATTTATTGCAAAGTGCATCCAGAATTTTCAGTTTCAGCCCAGAAGTTTCATTATGATACAACCCTAGCACTTATTGACCTAAACACCACTGATTGGTCATTGTGTTTACGTGCTCAACATATAAGACTGTGATTGGCTCCAGTAATCATCTCTGTTCATGCTTAATGAAGAGTTGTAAAGCGATGATCACTGGACTCATAATTCAACCTTCACATCAAACTTCCTAAAAGCAAAGGTCAAGGTGCTCCAGGATTGGCCAGCCCAGTCACCAGACATGAACATTATTGACAATGTCTGGGGTAAGATGAAGGAGGAATCATTGAAGATAAATCCAAAGAATCTTGATGAACTCTGTAAGTCCTGCAAGAACGCTTTCTTCGCCATTCCAGATTACTTTATTAATAAGTTATTTGAGTCATTGCAGAGATGTATGGATGCAGTCCTCTAAGCTCATGGGAGTCGTGCACAATAATCATTCTTTTTCCACTGCACCATGATTTTATATTCTATACTGTACATTATTACTGTTAAGTGAAAAGACTTTTGTCTAAGCCAAGTCAGACCTTACTGTCCTCATTAAATAATTAAAAATCGAGGCATGATCATATTTTATTTTGTTAAAAAAATCTAGAGGCCTTTGCCTTTCATATAAGCCAATTCTGATGCCAAACGATCAACGAGAAGTTATTTGTTGTTCCTAAAACTTAAATAGGCGACAAGACTTTTTTCAGGTAGTGTTTTTCAGGTAGTTTTCCTCATTCAAAATATAAAAAATGTTTTCAGATTGATATTTTTCTGATCCCGTAACTCTGTGGTTAGTTGTTTTGGAAAATATAAACAGATGTTTCAATATAATGTTACATATACTTCCTCTATGTTTTGAGCTTTTACTGCAAATGTCACATCCATAACGCTGGAACTGCTCAGGTATAATTACAAAGATCTTTCAAAATAAATATTAAATGTTCATTTATTTTTTTTATTTGGTGACTTGGTTGAGTAGAAAAAGCTATTTCACAGTTTTGATCCTATATGCACGTTATTACAAAAAAAAAAAAAAAAAAACATTGCTCAGAAAATAAAATAAATGGATTTTTCCTTTCATCTGAATACCTCACGAACACATCCATCGCTCACATATTAACTATTATTAAAGCATAAGAAAACCTATAGATGAGTCACGCTGATTGAGGAGAACTATTTCTCTCTAACACAAATGAAAGGAATGGTTATATACACACAACACTCTGAGTTGTCTTGCATTCAGAAAAGATGTTTTCTGACAAAGTTTGCTTTCTCTCCAACTCAAGGCTGTGAATTTCTGCCTCACAGAGAAACTTTCAACAGCCCTTGACTATCCTGACATCCGAGTTTCTGAATGCAGGACTATAATCGAAAGGTGTAAAATCACGCTCCTTGACACAGCGTGGAGCTGCTGTTGTAGATGCTGCAGCCTGATTTCTGCCTGTTCTATTGATTCGACAAATATTGACTTCTTATTTTGTTGCTGAGAGGTTGCTCTTTCATGGCTCTAAAGACTTTTTCAAGAATCAAGTGAGTGTGTGTTCACTCTTGAAGATAGAAATGGAGGAAATTATGCATATAGCGTTCACATTAGGGCTGCACAATATATTGCTTCAGCATTGATACTGCAATGTGCACATCAACAATAGTCACTATAGTTGATCAAGAGTAACTGCAGAGTTAAAGCATAACAGAGTGAAAGTTTATAATCTGCATTTGTTTTTAAGGCCTGTGACTCTGCGAGCATTAAAAGAGTTTAAAGCATTCAGGTTCAAGAAATTGCACCATGTGTAACTTTAATAGAGATACATTTTATTGGATTATTTCTACAATAAACACAATGCATGGTAATTTTACATTTATTCCATTTCTGTACCTGAATTCTGTTAAATTCAGTTTATTTCGCTATTATTTTTGCTTTGTTGTATTTATCTGTTCATAATTTGTTTATTATTTTCATACATGATTCAATTCACTATAGAATTATCCTAAATTAATAAATTATTTCCAAATAGAGTTATTTAAGCCAAATGGTGAAATTGTATTAATATCGCAATATATACTAATGCAGACAACCAAAACACATGTTGGAATAGTTGGCGGTTCATTCCACTGTGTCAACCCCTGATAAATAAGGGACTAAGCCGAAGGAAAATGAATGAATGAATGAATGCGACACCTTTTATCACATGTAGTTAGGACACGGTGTTAGAAATGAGAGTAAATGCCAAGTGATTAATGTAATGCAGATGATGCTGGGCACTTTGGGAAATGATGCCATGATTGGGCAACCGGGTGAGATACAATATAACTAATTAGGGCAATTGACCATAGAAACAGTACGATACTATTCCCCCCATTCCTTACAGAAAAATAACCAAAAACATTGTCCAAAAAGTCCTATGTATCATCAGCATAACCCCCTCAACTTAACTCCAAACCGAAAGTACCACAAGAACCAGACAAGTTCCCAAAATTCATCAGAACCAAGAATAGACACAAATTATTATTTGCCACGAAATGCACAACATAAAGTAACATTAATTTTCATTTATGAAGTGTTATATATCTATTTTTTTGGACCAAATGAACAAATCAAACTTGCTAAATTATTAAACTACGTTACCATGGAAACTGCTGACAGATTTGAAGAAGAAATGCTTCATTATATGCCTTTACTTTCCTTAAACAAATCAAGCTAAATGGCCTTCATATCGCTCCGAAACCAAATTTTCCTCTCAGCCTTTGTTAGTAAACCTTTTTCATCATCCTGTCAGGACAGTTTAACGTCTGCGTTTGACCAAGAACCTATTTTAACAGCGAAGCAGCGGGTTCACATTTCAAGGTGAGACGTCTCATCAGCTCACAATCATTCGTCAGACGTTTCCGTCCACATTTCAGACCCTCTACAGGTTCACATCCTCAACCCAAACCCTGGGAAATCTTGTACGAGCACCGCGTTCGCTCTCTGAACACCTCAAAGCCCCACACATGCAAATCAATTTTTCATCCCTCTATCCTGGTCTCTGCTCATGTGAAAGGAAGAGGAAATTGAGGTCACGCTCCATCAGAAACTGATCGGCCTGGGATGCTCCCATTGTGGCTGCTGGAGTAGAGGGAGCAGAAAACGGAGAAAGATTGGCGTCTGCTGAGCGTGTTGGGGTCTGTCTCTTATAGAGTCTAAGTGGAGTTGATGCAACCCTAGAGAAACCAGAGTGACCTGTGGAGAGAGTTCCCTTCTCCTGAAATCCAGTCTAATGACACTGAGCTTGACAATAAGATGCTATGACTCATAAAATGGAGTAACACTGATCTGCTAACAGCACAGGCCAAAAATCCGCTTTATCGAGAGGTGGACGGATGATGCATGGGACGAAACCAGCGCACAGCTAACATGCAGTTGAAGTCAGAATTATTCGCCCACCTCAATTATTAGCTTTAATATTATTCGGCCAATTTCTAAACATAATGAATTTAATAACTCATTTCTGACAGTACATCATATTTTATCATAAGATATTTTTTAAGACACTGGTATTCAGCTTAATCCGACATTCAAAGGCGTAACTAGGTTAATTAGGCAAGTTTGTGTAATTAGGCAAATCATTGTATAGATTTAAATGTGATCATGTCATTAGCCCATAAACATTTCCTGCTTGTTATCACACTATTTCAGGACTCTAACAAGAGGCAGTTCAATCATAACGATAAAACAGCCATCATAACATTATTTATCAATATGTGGCTCTTTTTGGATTCTCAGAAGCAGTAGAAATCAATAATGTGAAACAGGAAATACTCTGTTCCGTTGTTTTTGTTTACATTCCTCAAAATGGTCTATCGCAGTGGTTTGTGCTGTGGATAATCGAAAACAAATATTGCTTAAGGGGGATAATAAGATTGACCCTTAAAATGGTTTAAAAGCTGCTTTTATTCTAGCCGAAATAAAACAAATAAGAATTTCTTCAAAAGAAAAAATATTATAGGAAATACTGTGAAAAATTCCTTTCTCTGTTAAATGAAGTTTTATATTAAACTAATTTCGAGAGGAGCACGTGCTCATGATTGACCCAGCTGGCCCACATTAGCTAATCATGGTCTTCCAATCAAAGGATCCCAGGTCACTATATACAACCTCATTTCCTTTCTACAACTATCCCCGCTCCCCTTCTTCAACCTTTATCCAGAATGGGCGGCATGGTGGCCCAGTGACTAGCACTGTTGCCATACAGCAAGAATACCAATGGCGTTGAGTCCTCTGATATTTCTATGCAGAGTTCTCCCCAATTCACCTACAGTATGCCACGTCTTTGGACTTGTGAGGGAAACCAGAGCACCCGGAGGAAACTCATGGGAACACAAGGAGAACATACAGACTCCACACAGAAATGCCAACTGACCCATCCGAGGCTCGTATCAGCGACCTTCTTGCTGTGCGGTGACAGCGCTACCCACTGTGCCACCACGTCCCCCCTAAAAATAAATCAACAATATTTTAACTATAATTTTTTAACTAATGTGGCTAGGCCACATCAGGTTTTTCACATGAATTCCACAAGAGTTTAACACAAAATAAGATTAAAAAATAAACAAATAAAAAATGTATAAGAAAATAAATCAATCAGTAATAAATAGTAATAATAGAATTAATAATAATAATAATAATTAGATTTACTGTTATCCACTTTGCTGTTGTTACAGGGTAAAAAACAACACTGTGTTGTTGTTTTGACAACTTTTACATCATATAGAAATATATGTAATGTTTATTGTTTGAGACAATACAGTTATTACTTAGGTAGGCCACTATGCCATTATTTATTTTCACTGCTCACTGCGCGCGAAACAATCACCACCAACCAATAAGAGTGATTGTAAGAATAAGAAAGAAGATTGGCTGAAAATACTGTTCAGGACCAATAGCTAAACGTGACTTTTGCGTTAACTTGCGCATGGTGACTACTGTCATGCGTGCGCGCACACACAATGCACACAGCCATCGCATGCACACACTCTCTCTCTCACACACACACACACACATATACAGGTATTCACCGAGCGTAATTTAATGATGAATCAATTAAAATAAATTCAAAGAAGGCAAGAGCCGGCTCAATTTAAGCACTGATTTATACACATTTATCTATAATGTCCCGATGGGCAGCAACTTTTCTGAAGTACTGTGAATGAAGCGCACTGTGACGTATGTCCACGTGTGACTAGAAACGAGGGAGCCAGCAGGCACAGAAGAAAACACTCGCTGCTGTAACTTTCACTCGCATTTGCCCCGCGGGTCGCGAGTTTGAGACCCCTGCCATAGTTAGTTGGAAGATCTGTGTAAAAGGCCTGCAACCACAGCTGGAAAAAAATCCTAGAGGATACACTGAATTTTATAAAGAACCAATAACATACATTATTACACAAAAAATTCTTTATAGTGGACAATAGTTTAGTACATTTTACAGTAAATTCTTCTTCACATAAAAGCCGAAAAATAAATCATATCAACAGTTTTTTTAAGGGGCCACAAAGAACCAAAAATGGCTCTATAGCACCACTGCAAAATCCCCAATTTGGAATTTGCATCTATGGAAAATGCAGGGAAATATATCAAGTTGACAAATTTGAAGGAAGACTAACATACAGTAAGCTTCAGCTTAAATATAACTCTTCATATTTCACAGTGAAACATGACCAGCGTGTTTTCCTGAGATTTACCCTGTTAGTATTTGATATGTTGGGTCTGAGCATACGGTTTCAGTTGGTCCAGGTGACGTCCAGCTGATCTCTGCTTGGCCCAGCTGCTGCTGATGTGGACCAGATGGAGTAATTGTTGTATATTCATCACTCATGGACATTTTGGATGTAGTTTAGCCACTCTACCAGCATCTGTACCCCACAACCACCTGCTCACCAGTTTGGACCAATGCTGGCTTTCGTTTTGCTTGGCCATGAGCGTGATGAGGCAATTCGATAAGGACTTCAGATGTTAACAGGCATCATTTATCAAGGCCTAAAAAAGCCTGAATGAATCTATAAAAGTGTCCGTTATAAAGGATTATTACTTTGTTTTGTAGGTCTCCCACAAAGGATTGAGCTCCTTCAAAGGACTAAAATCTTTTCGCAATTTCGCATAAAGTACATTGCAACATCAGCTCTTTACTTACAGTGTCAGAAATGATTGGTTTAAGGATCCAGTTTCTCGAAACCCTTTTTTAAGGGCCTACTCTGCTCTTATTGATCAGATGACTCTGCCCTGCTCAGTTAGCTGGCCTAGTAGTCTGTTGTGATTGGTCTATTGTTATGGCACGGGTCAAAAACAGACAAAGAATAGTTCTTTCTACGGGTCTAAAAATTAAACCAAAATATCCTGTCTTGTTTTGTTTTTGGGGGAAACAAATTGTTTAATGTTCAATCCACTTACATTTGTAAAAACAATTACAAAAAATACTTTTAATAATAATAATAATAATAATAATAATAATAACGACAATAATAATAATAATAATTATTATTATTATAACAACAACAACAACAACAACAACGACAACAATAATAATAATAACAATGACAACAACAACAATAATAATAATAATAATAATAATAATAGGTGCCACGGTGGCGTAGTGGGTAGCACGATCACCTCACAGCAAGAAGGTCGCTGGTTCGAGCCTCGGCAGTGCCAGTTGGCATTTCTGTGTGGAGTTCGCATGTTCTCCCCGTGGTTGCGTGGGTTTCCTCCGGGTGCTCCCGTTTCCCACACAAGTCCAAAGTTGTGTTATAGGTGAATTGGGTAAGCTAAATTGTCCATTGTGTATGTATGTGAATGAGTGTGTAAGAATGTTTCCCAGAGATGGGTTGCAGCTGGCAGGGCATCCGTTGCGTAAAACATATGCTGGATAAGTTGGCGGGTGCGTTCCGCTGTGGCGACCCCAGGTTAATAAAGGGACTAAGCCCAAAAGAAACTGAATAAATAAATGAATAAATAAATAAATAAATAAATAAATAAATAAATAAATAAAAATAACGAAAAATAAAAACGTTTAAAATATTTTTGCTGCTTTTTAAAACTACTTATTTATAACGAGTCGAAACAACACATTTGTTGAGATTTTTGGGGGACACCTTAAATGTTTTATGTTCAATCCACTTACATTTGTAAAAACAATGAAGTTAAATAAAGTAAATTTTGTGGAAACCAGCATTTTTTACAGTGCTGTTTTCTCGTGGTTGTGATGTCATTTGCAGCCAGAGTCTGATTATTACTGAAGCAACATCCCATACACACAATTAAGACAACTCTACTAGTTTTAATTTTGTCTAAAAAAAAAGATGTTCACTGTTTGTTCAAAATACTTATTTAAAATGAGCTGAAACAACAAAATTATTGATTTTTTTGTGGGGACAACTTGACTATTTTATCCTCAATCCACTTAAATTTGTAGTTAACTTAATTCATTCATGCTGTCACAACACAAATCAATTGTGTACTGGAACACAGTATTTATTACAGTGTATGTCCCATTCTTTTACATACAGAAAGAGGTGGCTTATAAGTAGGGCCACACGGAATCTGCGCGCGCAGAATTCCGCAGATTTTCGCAGATTTTTAGCCCCTCATTGATTCTGTTTATTTACTTGTGGAAATGTGTGGAAATTTATATTTATTCAGTTTTTAAATTAATTTCAGTCATAATAATATGAAATTAATATGAATATGACTAATATGAAAATATTCATATCATTTATTTACAATACAATGTGTAGAGTACTACTTTCTGTCTTTTATTAGAGATTATACACGAGAGACTTGCTTTGTTTACTAAATAAAATAGATCAAATTGAATTCGCATTGTAAACATTAAATAAAAGTTAAAAATGTATTACTTTTTATTTCATATATTAAGGTTATGATACTCCTAAAATCATTCCGCATAAATCTGCAGAATTTTAACAACATTTTGTGCAGAAATAGCAAAAAATGTCTGCAGATTCTGTCTGGCCTTAGTTATAACCTACAGTACACTGCAGCCAGCTACCAGGGGAAGATGTAAATGTTTTGGCTTCACTTTTTTAGGATACGTGAGGCACACTTGGTTGAAAACCAAACACCTTTGATTTGATGATCCAAATGCTTCCTTAGCACTTTAAATCACGGTGACAGTACACATGACATTAGTTTTACTATATCAATTCTTTCATAACAGAAAACTGTCTTCTTGACACGAACCAACCTACAGGCCTCAGCTAATAATACAGAGAGTTTGCTGGCAGCCAATGAAGACCATAGCTTGACATTAAGCTGATTCCTACAAACCTAGATAGGATTGTGCTGGAAATTAATCTGGAATTACTGACAGTTGTATATAATTTCATTAAATTATTTATTAAATGATTGAAAAACTGATCTTCCTTTTGGGAGAACATGATAACTTTGCAGACCTTTTACATTCACAAACAGCTAAATCGCAATATGTGAACATATCAATGAATGATTTCCAACCCTTTCACTGGGATGAACCCAGATACCGACCACTATCTTACAATGAAGAAATTCTTAGCTACAGGTGAGCAATTGTTATAAGGTTCATTGTTTTCCAGTGGGCAGGATTGTATCTGCTCACTGCAACAGCTCAGGGAAATGATTGATTCTCATCATTTGCTAACATGCCTTGAAGAGCCAGAGGAGAATGTGGGAGGAGCCAGACTCCGCTCTGGTAATAAATGAGGGAGGCTGATTACTGCTTTTACAGTTACAACACACACTGCATAATTGGGGTGTGAAATACAGAGACACGAGTGTCCAGAAAAAGCAAAAAGGGAACAAAGGCAGATTCAGAGTATGTGATGCACTCCTGCATTCTCCTTCAGTCATAACAACAACTGCCGGCTTTATAGAAAGGCTTTTCTCTCAGGTTCTTTAAAAAACCCTCACAAACACACTCAGACTCAGCGATGAGTAAGGATAGACGCCTCACACAAAAACAAGCGAGTAAATAACTCAAAGTTGCCAAGGCACTACTATATTTTTCACTACTCTGTTGTTTGCTGTACTGCATATATATGTGTTTGGGATCAGTAACTTTATAAAAAAAAAAAACTTTTAAAACATTTTATTTAGAAAAGTTACATTACATTAGTGGGCGCCACGGTGGCGTAGTGAGTAGCACGTTCGCCTCACAGCAAGAAGGTCGCTGGTTCGATCCCCGGCTAGGCCAGTTGGCATTTCTGTGTGGAGTTTGCATGTTCTCCCCGTGGTTGCGTGGGTTTCCTCCGGGTGCTCCGGTTTCCCCCACAGTCCAAAGATATGCGGTACAGGTGAATTGGGTAAGCTAAATTGTCCATAGTGTATGTGTGTAAATGAGAATGTATGGATGTGTTTCCCAGAGATGGGTTGTGGCTGGAAGGGCATCCGCTGCGTAAAACAAATGCTGGATAAGTTGGCGGTTCAATCCGCTGTGGCGACCCCGATTAATAAAGGGACTAAGCCGAAAAGAAAATGAATTAATGAATGAACATTACATTAGTGCAAGCGGAGTTAAAATTGGTAATTGCAAATGATATCTCATTAATTTATTTATTTTCGGCTTAGTCCCTTTATTAATCTGGGAACCACAGAGCATTGAACCGTCAACTTATCCAGCGTATGTTTTACACAGAGAATGCCCTTTCAGCTGCAACCCATCACTGGGAAACACTCATACATTCTCATTCACACACTCATACACTACGGACAATTTAGCTCACCCAATTTACCTGTACCGCATGTCTTTGGACTTGTGGGGGAAACCGGAGCACCCGGACGAAACCCATGCGATCGCAGGGAGAACATGCAAACTCCACACAGAAATACCAACTGACCCAGCCTGAGGCTCGAACCAGCAACCTTCTTGCTGTGAGGGGACAGCACTACCCACTGCTTCGTCGCAAATGATATCTCAATAAACTTTTGTAGCCCTATGTATGTTTCTGGAGATTGGAATTATGCAGGATGAAGTACGTACGGCTGGACTTCATTTTAAAATAAACAATGCATGTCGGTGGATTTGAGAGCAGAGAGAAGATGACCACGACGACGAGGTTCGAGTGCGGTGAAGAACGGTTCCAGAAAATGGATAAGACAAAAATACAATCCAAAAATAAAGTAAATAACAGGGTGAGGATGTGGTAAAAACGTGGTAAAAATCAGGCGAGGGTTTTTCTTTCTCTCAATTACTTTTTAAATTTGTCGGTTGGGTTTAGGGAAGTGGGTGGGCGGATCAATCTGTGCTTTTTAAAATACTATTGGTTGGGTTTAAGGAAGGGGGAGGGTATCGGCGCCAGTGGTGTAGTGGTTAGTGCGTCTATAAATGCACTCCGGTGCTTGTGGCGACCCGAGTTCGATTCTGCCTTGCAGTCCTATGCCGATCCTTCCCCTCTCTCTGCTCCCCATGCTTTCCTGTCAATTCTCTCTACTGTGCTATCTAACAAAGGTGAAAACCCAGAAAAAATAATAATTTAAAAAAAGGAAGGGGGAGGGTGGGTCAGTCGGTCATTCAGTCAGTCGACAGTGGCCTCTGGTGGATTTACGAGAGAACAGCAGGCGTGAGTGGCACTCTAGAAAGAAAATTGAGATCTGAAAAAGCGTACACATCGACCTCTGGTGGATTCACGAAAACAAAAAACGCAAAAGAACGTAGCTCCCAGGACGTATTTGATGGTCGCCAGAAATGTATATAGAGGTACGTTTTCAGAATGAGCCTGGGTTGTACTTTTGCTAAGTAGCTTTTAGCTTAGCTTGCTACATTTCCCAGAGGGTAGCTTTTAGTGTAGTTAAGCTACATTTTAAGTAGAGTAGCTAATAGCTAGGGCCAGACGGAATCTGCTGAGATTTTTTGCTATTTCTGCAGAGTATTTTGTTAAAAATCTGCGGATTTACGTGGAATGATTTTGGGAGTATTGTAACTAAAATCCTAATATATGAAATAAAAAGTAATACCTTTTAACTTTTATTTAATGTTTTAAATGCAAATCCAATTAGATCCACTTTATTTTAGTAAACAAAACAAGTCTCTCATATAAAACATCTACTAAAAGACAGAAAATATTACTTTACAAACTGTATTGAAAATAAATCATATAAATACTTTCATATTAGTCAATATTAATCACTGAAATTAATTTAAAAACTGAATAAATATAAATGTACACACATTTACACAAGTAAATAAACAGAATCAATGATGGGCTAAAAATCTGCGGAATTCTGTGCGCGCAGGTTCCATGTGGGCCTACTAATAGCTTATCTCACTACATTTTTCACGTATCTTACCCAACACTGCTAGTCAGCCACTGGATCAAGCACTCAAACAAAGGCCCAAAAGTCTAGCAGTGCAGCACTACAAGAGTGTGACAGCACAACTGTTTATCAGCACGAGTGTATGACAGTATGCAAGAGCAGCTTTGCCAGAGTATAACTCTAATAGTTTAGGAGCTGTCTTCAAGTCGACAGCTCTTGTAGCTGATGGAACGCAGCTCTCCTGGATGTTGACAAGCCGAGAGATCTGCGCTTAATAGAGTTCTGAAAGGTGCTGCTCTGCACTTAATAAATAACACACACCCATGGAAAATGACTGTGATTGTTTACATGCAAAACAGAAGGTGTTCAAGTCGAGAAAGAAACACCATGCAAGCCTGGCCTCGCTGTGGATGCTGTGGCTTCAGTCATCATGTGCATTAATGAAGATTTTATGCAGGCTGATATGATAAACAGAGAGGGATAAATATATTGGGAAAGCCTGCGCATCTCATGCGAGACAAATAGTGGGGGTAAAATGACATCAGTTGGATGCGGAACGCGGTGCCGCTGAAATAGCCTGTGAAATTGATTCCATGAAGTGAATCATGATTTAATCTGCCAGACAACGGGGTATAAATATTTCCCAGTAAGGAATAAACGGTAAAGCTTCCAGCATGCAACATATAAACGTGCCTTCTCAAGGCTGCACTTGTCCACAATGGATTAGGACTTGCTGAAAGAAAGTTGCTCTTCAAATACGGTCATTCAGTGGTGGAGTTACAATTTTTTACATGGGGTGGCCACTGCTATTTCAGGAGGTCCATACACACACACACACACACACACACACACACACACACAGTACTTAAATACAAAGATGTACACACACAAACAAAATGAAAGTGTTTAGAAAACCCAAATCTATTTTATTACCAACATATAATTCAAAATACGAAAACATAATCATCCATTACTCATCATTAGGGCCAGACGGAATCTGCGAACATTTTTTGCTATTGCTGCGTAAAATTTTGCTAAAAATCTGCGGATTTATGGGAATGGTTTTGGGAGTATCATAACTAAAACCTTAATATATGAAATAAGAAGTAATATCTTTTTAGCTTTTTAGATTCCGTGTGGGCCTACTAATCATCTACTCATTTTGTTGTGAGTTAATAAACAATGAGAGGATTTGATTTTTTGGTGGAGCATTCCTGAAGCTCAGCTTAAATTTTAACATTGGTTGAAACGTGATTGCCTAGTAGAGGCTCTGACCTGCTGGTTGACCTGAAGTCTCGGGTATGAAGCTGCTGTGGGATAGGCATGGGACGATAACCGTTTTCAAGGTATACCGCGGTTTGGAAAAGTCAAGGTTAAAACCGCCAACATTTCCTGTTATACCGTTTCTAAGGTATGAGTAAGATTTTGTTATTTACTTTTTTTTTGTAGTTTTTTAGGACAGCAGTATCTCCAGCATCTGTGACTCCCAAGACATCTGTGTTTTTGAAACAAATGAGGACAGCAGAAGTCAAGGATTCACTATTCAGCCTGACATGTTCACAGTCCCAAAATATTTAAAATTTTTCTCAAAATAAAATATATAGTGTTCAAAGGGGAAAAAACATTTAAAAAGAATATATTTTAAAGAAGTAATCACAATACCGTCAAATTGTGAAACCTTGATATTTTTATCAAAGGTTATCATACAGTCAGAATCTTATACCGGCCCATGCCCACTGTGGGATCCAGCGCATAGGGTAAGGGTATGTTTGAACCTGATCTGCCTGTTTGTGCTTCTTTATAAAGAAGTCTGATCTCTAGCCTCTTCCTTTCATGTTTAATTGACCGTGTGTAAAAATATTCCAATCTGGTTACATCTGATCCAGTTAGAAACACATTTATCCTCCATTATCATACATTTACATTAAAATCAGCAACCGATCTAAAAAAAATTGAGAAGAAAGTATATGAGCTGGCTATTCCATTTCAAATAAATTGAACTCACAAACAGCTAGCCTAACATTACTTTCCCATAATAGCAAAATATTTGAGCATCGTAAATTAAATATAATAACCCACATACATGTAATGCTCACGTAATACCAGCACAGATGAAGTATAGCGTTAACTGTCTGAAGAGCAAACTGATCTCTCTCTCATTAAGTTAACTGATGTTGTTGGTGCCTCGTTAACTTACACAGCGGATAATAAACGTTCCTCAGCAAACAAACCTTATAATAAACTATAAAACGTATCTCAAATATTATGTTATGATGTATTATTATCAACCATGCTTTTGTCTTCGGCTCGTCATAGATTTGAAAATAGCTTGAGCGTTGCCGGCAAAATGAGACAAATGAGATGTCAGGTTATTGTTATTATTTTAATTGCTTATTACTATTTATCAGATTTGTGTCAGTATATTATTCAATCCAAGACGTGGGCCAAAAAATATTTTCAAGGAGTGCACCTTAAAGGGTTAAAGGGAAACTGTTGAAAATATGTAAAGACATGCGCTATAGCTGAATTGAATAAACTAACTTAGCTGTACTGTATGAGTGTCTGTGAATACGAGAGTGTATGGGTGTTTTCCAGTACTGGGTTGTGGCTGGAAGGGCATCTTAAACATATGCCGGAATAGTTAGAGGTTCATTCCGCTGTCGTGCCGAAGCAAAATGAATGAATGAATGATTAACTTAAAAAGGCAGGTATGACAAAAGGCAAGTATGAAATATTCCATGTTTTCAGACATTAAATAAGGAGGGTTCAGTGGGAGATCCATAGGAGAACCAAGCCAAATGCTTCTTTACTGCAAAGCTGCATTCCTGCCAGTATGTGTCAGTATGAGGACAGTATAAAGAGCTACTTAGCGAACCTTTAAATTTCAGTTCATTTTTTCGTTCTTAATTACTGACATCTCCCCGAACCATATGTGTATGTTTGGTATTACAAACTGTTTCCCAGTTGGAGCTTAAGTGAGAAACAGTCCCAGCTGGACCAACTTATCAAAGTAAGAAAGCAAGTAAGGTCTACAGAGCAAAAACTTAAACAGTATCCAGCCAGACTATCTGTGCCATCCCGCAGATATTAATTAGTCTTCCGAATGTCACGGCGAAATTAATGGGACTGAAACCAAGCAATTAGTGCAAAGTCCAATTTTAAAGTGCAAACTTGGATGCACATTCACTTCTAGATGTGGAAGGCAGATGGATTATTTCCTCTAACGGCCCCCAAACGGGTCCTAAAGGAGCTCTAGGAAGGCACTGCTATTGCGCACTGGACTGTTCGAGAGCTGATTGGCTGCTGGAGAGAAGTCTTCAGCAGTGAGTAAGTGGCAGGATCAAACCACAGATCAGACCTCATGCTTATTATACTGATGCCCTTCAGAGCCTCATCTCTCAGTCCAATTCATTAACCTGCTGTCAGCCTAAACACACAGTAAAATAACTGTTTTCTGTGCCTCAATGAGATTAGAAGCTACTGGTGCTGTGCTTGTAGACTTCAAGAAGAATTCATAAAATGCAAGTCAAAAGCTATGTTTCCATCCAAAGAGGCGAACTATGCGCAAAACTGGAAGATCACATAAAACATTTGTAAATAAAGCAACACTTCCATTAGATACAACAATATCGTGCCTTTTATCGTTTATTTTAAGATTGAAGAAAACAAGTAGTGCAACATGATTTGTGGTGCATTCATAACACTGTTTCCCTATTTAGTCCTTTTAAGGTGGAGTTTTAGTAAAGTGTTTAGTGCATATGGAAAGAAGAGCGTTTGTCAAGCCCACTCACCAGTGTGAGGCACACTCAGATATACTTTGAATGCTTTGTAAAGACATACAATGTCATCCTGCAACTATTTTGCAGCATATGAAATGTCTCAAACACTACTTTTAACTGTCCAAAATGGGAAAAAAATGTTGTTTTTGCTCTCTGATAGTCAAAGCAAGTTTTTTTATGTTAAATAAGCATAAAAAAAGTTAATTAAGTTAAGTTCCAATAAGCCCAAATAGCAAAGAGAAATTAAAAAATGCATGTAAAAAACACCTTGGGCCTTAAGAGGTTAATTGAATGAAATTCAATGTTAATTGAAATGCATTGCGCATTTCATTCCAGTTGAAAAAATCTTCAGCGGACATTTGTGCCGTGTTAACCAATCAGGAGCTCAATCAATTGCGACTCAATCGAGCGGGTTGTAACATGATTCATAAAATGCAAGTCAATAGCTATGGGTTTCCATTCAAACGGGTGAATTAGACTCATGCCTAGAACTGGAATATTACATAAAACATTTGAGAATAAAGCACCATTTCCAGCCAACGATTCTAAGTGAAAAATAATGGAATTTGCTGCAATTGGAGAAGCCATTGTAGGCCTTTTTTAAATATAAAAAATTACTTGCTCCTTAGAAGACAAATGAACGCAATATGGCTTTCGTAGGTATGAGATACTCTTTGGAGGTGCAGACGCTCAGGACAGCTCTGAGAGGTACAGTAATAATACTAAACCACAGTGATGACAAACTTTGGCTGAGGGATTTTAGAATAACCAAAACAACAATTCAGATGTTTTGCAATGAGGTTGGTCTGCGAGTATGTCCATTAATGCCATCCATCATGCCCATTTTTGCTATCATGTCACCTGTTAAACTAAATCTCATGACTTTGTCTGATGTGCATGCTGGAATTTATTTTACTTTTTCTTATCGGATATAGAAAAAGATGTCATCCACATCTTGGCATTTCATTAAGCATTTTTTATGCAATATTCAAAATTAGGTAGATGGAAACATAGATAATGGCACTTTGAGAGTAAAAAAAATATATACAGGCTAAACTAAACATCCACATTTTGGCATTTCATTAGGCATTTTTTTGCGATATCCCAAAACATGCATAAAAATAGGTGGATGGAAACAGCTAATGGCACTTTGACGATTAAAAAAGTATACAAGCTAAACAAAACTAACAACTTTGGCTCCTGAGGAGGATCCAGTGAGGTCTTATGAAATAAGAAGTGTCAGCTCACATGAATGTGTGCCCACACATAAGCCATTTAACGCAACAGGAAACTTTCGCCCCAGACTTTTATGAATTCAGAGCCATTTGCAGAGGCTGTGCATTAAAAGTATTAATGTGGTAAATAATGTCTAGTTTCTTTCTTCACAGATCATTTTGCTCCATAAGACTGCCTTCATAGCCTGGAGCCACAGGTATTACTTTGGGTTTGCTTGTAAAGCCATTGACGTGCATTCTATGAATCACCGAAGACCACATTTGAGCTAAACATCTTCTTTAACATTCATATGAAGAAATGAAACACCTGCATCTTGTATGGTCTCAGGGTTAGTACAGTAGATGAATAGCAAACATTCATTAGGGGGGTGAACTATCCTTTTAAACTTGTTGAGAGCAGTTACAAATAGTTGAATAAGTAAATAATTACATTATTTAGCTTGCAAACTTTTTACTAACTTTGTTTTTATTTGCTTTATTTGCTACTTTCATAACATGATGCACATACTTTTCAGTTGTTGGTAACACTGTTTTTGAAAAATGTGACGATAAATTGAAAATATATGGTAAAATTGTGAAAAATCATTACAATTGTACTAAAATGTAGTTTACTCATGCAAAGCACAATGATTAGCATCATTACTTCAGCTATCAGTGGAACACAATCCTATTTTGTAGTTTAATCTATGCTGCAAACACTTGTGCTGCTTAAAATTTTAGAGAAAACCAAACAAAAGAACAACATTTTTTTATTTATTTTGAAGCAACTAAGAAGTTTTCAGTCATGTAAAAACACACTTGAGCTTATATGTTTGTTTAAGTTGCATTAAAAAAATAAAAATAAATAAATAAATCCGACCGAAGCTAATTATGGATACATACCCCTGTATACATTTCTGGAGAGTGCCAAATATGTTTCAGGAGCTACATTTATTTATTTTTTTGTAGTTTTTTATTTTTTTGCAGTTTTTGTTTTCGCGAATCCACCAGAAGCTGCTGTGTATGCTCTTTAAGATCTCAAATTTCTCTCGCCACTGCCATACGCGCCTGCTGTTCTTGCGTAAATCCACCGGAGGCTTCTGTTGACTAACTGACTGAATGACCCACCCTCCTCCTTCAGCCAATTTGAATGTTATCACTCGATTGAATGGGCTTTATCAGTGGTTATCAGCTGATAGATATGGGCCAGTAGGTTCAGAAGGCTGTTATGAACCATCCACAAATGGCTGCGGCCGGACATTAACAAGAATTATTTATATTATTTATTACATTTCCTATTAACTGTATTTAATTAACGTCTACCCCTAAACCCAACCGTCACAGTAATGTAAAAACAGATCTGGATCTGGAGTCTTCTCTATTCGTACAGCTGATTAGGCATGTGGACAGATGATGACAGCTTTCTGAGCCTACTAGTAGGCGCAGAAGGCCTCCACTGGCCCATATCGATCAGCTGATAACCACTGATAATGTCCATTCAATCCAATGATAATATTCGAAGATGATATAGAAATTGTAGAAAAAGAAAAAAGCCCTCACATCCACCTGATTTTTACCACATTTTCAGATTTTACCACAATATCACTCTGTTATTTACTTGTTTATTTATTTTTTTTGCCTTTTGTTCATGTTTTACCTGCTTTCTGGAACAGTTCTTGCCACACTCGAACCCCGTCAAGGAGGTCAACTCCTCTCTGTGTCTTAAGTCTGCCGATATACATGGTAAGCTATTAAGCAAACTGGTAACAGTGGAAAGCTGTTCACATGGAGGTAAACGGTCAGCTGGTAGTGTAAAAAAGAAACAGAAGCCGGTGGCTGCGTCATATCGCCCCATAGCGTTTGTTTTAAAGATGAAATGCAGCCCTATGTACCTCTGCCTACATAATTCACACTCTCCAGAAATGTATACAGGGGTATGTTTTCACAATGAGCCTGTGTTGAATAAATATCTTGATAGCATGACTTGATAGCCATTCAGCCCAATAATATATAATAATATAAGAATCTAATGCCATAGCATTAATGTAATAATCTTTAAAGCTTATGATTTTTTTATTATTATTATTATTTTTTTAATAAATACTTGGCTATATGACTATATTTGTCCATACAGTATCTCCATCCTGCAATCCTATTCTGGATATAAACTGACAAATGTGTATTGATCAATCACATAGGATCAATTTTGATTTCATTTAGACTTGAACTGCTCCCTCTGGATTAGAAGCAAAACACATAGATCTGACTGGCATCAATAATTTGATTTGATAACGTCAGAGAGCTCATTCCAATAACGGAAACTCGAAAATGTCACTGAGGTTAACAAAACAATTTAATTGGAAAAGTTGTTGGAGCACATGTCACTGAAGAGGCTGCGCTTAAGGACTGTATTATAACTCGAATGTTTTAATATAATTGCCACTTAAAAGCTCTGCTAGATTGCCCTTGTTCTTCAGAAACTGCTGTGATTGTTCAGAATATGATTATTTAATGAAAAAATCCTCCCGTTTATCAAATTTACAGCTTTCGAAATGAGAAACAGATTCCTTGGTGCTTATAAAAGCCCAGTGCTCAAAGCCAAGGGTGAGCTGTTTATCTGCTCAGGGGAACATGAGAGGTTACAGTCCTTCAGAGACGAGCTTTTTATCTAATTCGGCTTGTTATTAAGATATGACTATGGTTGGAAAAAAAGCTAATGGTGAACTCGAAGCATTTATGACCTTCATCAGTGAAAGTTTGTTGATTGGAATATGAGTCTAGGAAAGCAATGAAGTCGTGTAGTCATTAGAATGTCATTTAGAAATCTGAATGTGTGTGTTAAATGAGGCATCGCTGACCACAAAAAAAAAGAGAAAAAAGTCACTAACAAAACCGTAACGGTGTGCTTGACTTCTTAAAGTCAACATCAAATTTTAATGTACCTTTTTTAATACATTAACTTTATTTTTTTGCGCAAAGATAATCAGTGCATAATACTTAAAATACAAAAAAGTTCAATAAAATGAAAATTGCTTTGAAAATATAAATTTCACAATTATAGGCCATAAAGGAGCAGTCATTTTTTCACTCACACTGTAAATTGCATATATAGCTCACAATTGACTGTAAAGCAACGGAAAGTACATTAAAACAAACTTGAAATTTTTATGAAGTATTTTTTGTCAAACAAATACAAATAGAGTGCAACAGTTGTGTTCTGGCAACTAAAGTTCTAATTATTTTCTCCTTTAAAGACAGATATGAGCTTAGAAATTTTTTAGTTGCATTTGCCTTTGTTGAATCCGTCAGTTTGCATTATTTCAGTTAACCTGTTAGCCAGCACCCACTTAAGGGGATTTACACCCACCTAAATTAAAATAGTAACTGTTCTTAACCCCAGTGAGCTACAAACACAAATAGGTATCATTTGGAAAAGAAGACACTTTGAGCTTTGGTCCATCTAGCCAGTTTAATGTTAAAAAATATACAGTATATATAAAAAGTTATACTTTACATGTCGAACTAATGAGAAAGAAAAGTTCTATTTGGCAAAAAAACGACATTATCCATGAGAAAATCCACCAATCAGAGTCAAGTGCACTAATAAAGATTTGTTAGCCCTGCATACTTCAAAGAAACTTTGCAACATGGCTTCCTTATGCTTTTAAAATATACTGTTTATATTTTATATGTATTGTTCCCTGTCATTTTTATTTGTTTATATAATCTGGGATACTTCATGGTTTTTCATTACAAAGTCATGCATCTTTTCTTCTTCAATTTATCTACAGTATTTATCTTTACTTTTTAATTTCCATTTACTTCTAACCAAAGCTTTTAATGCTGTGATTCACTCATCTAGTACATGGCTAGTTTGGTTAACCTCCCATTTGCAACTTCGAATTATCATGCTCTGATTGTTAACTAAATAATTTCATTTCATTTACCCTATAACAATGTGTACTCAGCGACATTAAATTAATTCCATAAAGACATAATCCTGTTTTAATCATGGTAATAATGTTTACAACTCTCCCCTCAGAAAAATACTGAAACACAAACTGATGTAGAAACTATTTTAACTATTAAGAAGAAATGACTGATAACACATTAAAATGCATAGTACTAGTAGTAGTAGTAAAGAAATGAATTGCCGATTCATTCCGCTGTGGTGTCCCCTGATAAATAAGCCGAAGAAAAGTGAGTGAGTATTTTTATGATGTGCATCACTTTTTAAGGATTCAAACATGCGTGACTTCTCTCTTCTGTTGAAATATACCTTTTTGTTTTTATTTATACAGTAACTCATTGGAGTCAGATATTGTCCAAAAGCAAACATTCTTTAAAGGGATAGTTCACCCAAAAATGCAATTCCGTCATCATTTAATCATCCTTGTTTCAAACCTTTATGAGTTTCATTCCTCTGTTAAACACAAAATAAGATTTTTTGAAAAATGTTGGAAACTTGTAACCATGGACTTCCATACCATTTGTTTTTCCTACTATGGAAGTGGTTGCAGGATTTTAGGTTCATCAAAATGTCATCTTTTGTCTTCAACAGAAGAATGAAATTTCTAAAAGTTTATAACCACTTAAAGGAGAGAGAATAGCGTGTACTGTATGTAAATTCTCATTTTTGGGTGAACTGTCTCTTAAAAATATTTCCTAAGTTACACAGAGGAAAGTCAAACAATGTGACTAAATAACAGGGCTGGACGATTTGGCCTAAAATCAAAATCTCCAATTAACTATTATTTTATTTATTTCTTCATTTATTTTGCCCTCAATGTTCACTCACAAGTTTTATATGCCGTCTGAAGGCATTTCTGGGGCAGCTTCCAATCATCGTCAAAGTAAGGCTCAAGAATGAGTCCATCGTCCTTGACTAGAGATCAGATGTGGCTGCAAAGCGGGCGCAGAAGTTTACAAAGTTTAAGAAATCAGCCACAACCTTTAACAGAGCAGGGTCACGTGACACCTGGGAATGTAATTGAAAAAAAATCCTTCCTGGAAAAATTAGATCATTATAGGTTCTGAATGTCGATTTCCATTACTTTTTGAATAATTGCCCAGCCCTGTGATATGAATCACTTTTTAAGGATTTAAACATGCGTGACTTCTCTCTTCTGTGAAATATAGAGGAATTTTAAAAAATAATAATGTTTTATTTATACAGTAAGTCAATGGGGTCAGATATCGTCCAAAAGCAAATATTCTTTAAAGGGATAGTTCACCCAAAAATGCAATTCTGTCATCATTTAATCATCCTGTTTATCCTCTGTTAAACACAAAAGAAGATATTCTGAAAAGTGTTGGAAATCTGTAACCATGGACTTCCATACTATTTATTTTTCCTACTTTGGAAGTCAGTGGTTGCAGGAATTCTCACGGCAATTCATAACTTTTTGATTTAGTGGCTAATTCATATCAATTCGTACGATCTAATTCATACGATTTAGTACGATTTGCTCATCAGCCAATGACGGTTGGGTGCCACGCCTCCTTATTTTAAAATCTTACATTTTTGCACGACTGAACTCCACGAACTTGCACGAATTAGCCACTAAACTGCCGTTTTCTCGTGAGATCAGGCTAGTAAATTCTCATTTTTGGGTGAACTGTCTCTTTAAAATATTTCCTAAGTTACAAAGAGGAAAGTCATACAACAATGTGACTAAATAACGGCAACATTTTCTTTGTGAGACATACAGTCCTATGATTTTATAATGACGAATTATCGATTATCTATTAATAATCTTACAGTACACACAAAACACAACACAACAGAATCAATCCTCTATGGTTTCCATCCCCACATTTTCTATGTCCCTAACAGGCTGTACTTTTTTCCCCTTGTGACAGATCAGAGACTGCAGTTCAAAGGGGTTTTAACTCTGATCCTTTATGTCCTGTTGCTTGGCCAGTGTGAGAATCTGACACCAAGACATTCCTGCAAATTCTTCTGGGTATTCAGGAACCTGCCGACTGCAGTGTCTGCTAGGAGACCACTGATATCAATAACAATGCCATATCTGAAGGAGATAGGAATCGCAAATCAGCCAACAACAAACAAAAAAAAGACTAAGTACAGGCAAGTTACTGAGCCCCACACACACACACACACACACACACACACACACACACACATAGTCCAGGTCTACTCAGATGGC
>CAIGQQ010034268.1:2995308-3033263 GCA_903798035.1 Danio albolineatus | reverse complement strand
ATAGATAGATAGATAGATAGATAGATAGATAGATAGATAGATAGATAATTCCTTTACTATCTGGCCATACTGTATATAGGATGAAAAAATCCTTTGTTGCTTATAAGAAACAATGTTCTGAAGATATTATCTAGACTTTCTAAATCAGCTGAAGTGTTGATTACTGAAGTTAACTTCATCACAACTTAACATTTTGAGTCCGTAAAAGACAATGATAGATAAACAGACAGATAGATAGACAGATAGAAACATTGGAAGTTTTATTGTTAACAGGTTATATATAGGATGAAAAAAAATCCTTTGTGTTGCTTACACAAAACATTGTTCTGAAGATATTAGCTAGACTATCCAATCAGCTGAAGTGATGATTACTAAAGTTTACTTTATAATATTAAGCCTGTGAAAGAAAATGATTGGTGATAGACAGAAAGACATATAGACAGATAGATAGATAGATAGATAGATAGATAGATAGATAGATAGATAGATAGACAGACAGACAGACAGACAGACAGACAGACAGACAGACAGACAGACAATTTAACATGAGAGTTTAAAACATTTTTGTACATTTAAACCTTGAATTGGGCTATGAAAGAAGGGACAATTACTTCATCATGGAAAGAGGCTATAAATACTGTTATTTTACAGGAGAAAAATGATAAGGAATATCGTTAAAATTACAGGCCGACATCACTTCTTAATACAGATTACAAAATCTATAGTTCTATTTTAGCATTTCGAAAACAAGCGGATTTGAAAGATTTGTAAAAAGCAGGCAGACATTTTTAAACTTTCGCAGAACTCTTCATATAATTAATATTCATCTGAATAAACTTCCTGTTGCCCTAATAAGTCTTGATGCCAAAAAGGCTTTTGACAGAGTTAGTTGGGAGTTTCTGTACTTGTCGTTAGAAAAGATGGGCTTTAAATTTGTCCAGGGTTTAAAGTCATTATATCAAAATCCAACAGCAAGAGTGAGAGTCAATGGATATTTATCAAAAAGATTCTGTCTAAAGAGAGGGACTAGACAAGGATGCTGTCTTAGTCCATTCCTTTTTACTATTTACAGTTGAAGTCAGAATTATTAGCTCCCCTGTTTATTTTTTTCCCCAATTTCTGTTTAACGAAGAGAAGGTTTTTTTTCAACACATTTCTAAACATAATAACTTTAATAACTCATTGCTAATCACTGGTTTTTTTTATCTTAGCCACTATGACAGTACACAATATTTGACTAGATATTTTTCAAGACACTTCTATACAGCTTAAATTGACATTTAAAGTCTTAACTAGATTAATTAGGTTAACTAGGCAGGTTATGATAATTAGGCAAGTTATTGTATAACAATGGTTTGGTCTTTAGACTATTGAAAAAAATATAGCTTGAAGGGGCTAATAATTTTGACCTTAAAATAGTTTTTAAAAAATTAAAAACTGCTTTTATTCTAGCCAAAATAAAGCAAATAAGACTTTTTTCAGAAGAAAAAAAAAATCAGACATACTGTAAAAATTTCCTTGCTCTGTTAAACATTATTTGGGAAATATTTAAAAAAAGAAAAATTCAAAGGGGGGCTAATAATTCTGACTTCTACTTTATAAATTACATATGTAGAATATATAGAACTATATAGAATCATCGGCTCAACTAATTAGGCGGCATTCAAAACATTTTGTACATTTCAGTTATCACCTAAAACAACGAGGCACTTATGAAAATAGCTTTTTTCCCCCTCAGTGTACCATAAGTGTTATTTTTTGCCTTCATTTTTTATTCAAAATGTTTTATTATTTGCATTTTTTCATTGCCATTCATTTCACTAGACCCATCACATTGGAGTCTAGTTAATTGGCTAGTTAATTGGAGTCTAGTTAATCAGAGTTGCATAAACATAGCCACTACAGTATGCATTTGTTTCAACAACTACCAGTTAAAGAAAGTGTCATATGTCTTACTTTTCAGATTGAGGTTAGCCCAATTTACCATTTCCTATCTTAATTTAACAGTTTGGAGCAGTCTTTCTGGGAAAAAATCATATAGCTAACTTTTTATGACTAGCCTAAGTGCTTTAATTAACTGGCCACAGATGTCAAAGTAGGGATGGGTAATATGCCACAAATGCAATCTCGATAACTATTTTCCATATTAAACGATAACGGTATATATTTCGATATAAGTTGTTATTGCTTCCAGATTTTAAAAAAAAGTACCCCAACAACGACTAAAGCCTCAAAAATTAGAAAGTCCTTTAAATGACACAACATATTTTCGTATGATAAACTTGGTAGCACGTTTGCCTCACAGCAAGAAGGTCGCTGGTTCAAGCCTCGGCTGGGTCAGTTGGCATTTCTGGTGCTCCGGTTTCTCCCACAAGTGCAAAGACATGTGGTACAGCTATAGGTGAATTGGGAAGGCTAAATTGTCCGTATATGAGTGTATGGATGTTTCCCAGAGATGGATTGCAACTGGAAGGGCATCTGCTGCGTAAAACATATGCTGGATAAGTTGGTGGTTCATTCCGCTGTGGCGACCCCAGAGTAATAAAGGGACTAAGCCGAAAAGAAAATTAATGAATGAATTAATTTTGGATGGCCAAATATTTGGTGCATCTCGGATATCAACACGCTTCTAAATTCCCATTGTTGCACATTTCTGCCATGTGATTGGCTTTTAGATCAATATAGAGTAAAAAGGTCTAGAGCTTATCATTGTCATTGACATTAATTTTATTGTGATTCAATATAATACTACTGGCTACATAGAGAGCAAACAAAAATAGTGTTCTATAATGAAAAAAACTAGCTAAATGAGTTTAAATGACTGCTGTGATGGTGCTTGAAATACTGTAAGCTCTCAGACATTCAATTTTAAAAGAGGAAAATATGCTTAACATTCAGCTACTGTCACTATAATAACACAATTCAGAGATATGTTAATATAACGTATAAACATTGGTCGTAATACTCTGAAAATAAATATAGCAAACTGGGACATGGTGAACCACATCTTAATACACGATGGCATGCTGAGTCTGAACAATCCATGCATAATACAGGCGCTGTGATGGAGTTTGTAAGCTTATCATGCCTGACCAGGTAGAACATGCGAGACACACTGCAGAGAACATGCAGGCTGATAGGTTGTTGCAGTGCTTTTCTCTTTTTTTCTCCTTAAGTTTCCAGAGCCTGAGTTGCCCTTGAGCATTTACTCTGATGGCATTGGTCCAAAAGCCTTTTTTTTAGAGGGCCAAGCCAAGAAATACATGCACAGCCTTGGACTGAGCAAACACGTCCAGCGATTTGGTATTTTATGAACTCATTGCTAGATGTGAAGCTTTGATGGCCGTCCACAGCTCATTAACTCAACCTTCAGTTTGCCAATAACCGCAAGTGTCATTAGTAGCAGTAAGATGCGCAACTTGTTATGAACTGCAATACCGTACTGTCAGATTCAATCGCTAACATCCGTCCCTCCCAAACCATGAGTCAATGGCAGGAAAATACACTGTCCAGAGCCGATGTTTATCACGCGAGGCATTATTGGCCTGCTCAAGTATTCCTCAGCAACCTCCACCTAGTGAAATATTAATCAATAAAAGTGTATGCATTATTTATCAGCTGATTCAAGAAATCGGGCATCTTTTTTGGTGCTGCGGTAAAATGGGAAACGTATAAATATCAGGGTAGAGGGAACGAAGCGCATTCTTTTGTGCTTTGTGTGTACATTGTGTTCGCTGACAGATCATACGTTATTGCGTTTGTTCTGCTGGCTTTAATACAGCACTGCGGCTCGGTCCCACAATTCTGTGTTGTAAATCAAAGAGTGACTGGATGAAACTCTGCAAATATTTGCAAATCTTTTTTGTAATGAAATTAACACAAAGTCTGACAGTGCAAGTAGAGCACATGCTTCTTATTTCAGTTCATCGGAGCAGGCTTTATGCACTCTAATCTCCATTGTTCAGTCTTCAGCCAGATGAAGTTTGGGAATATTTCGAGGCAATTATTTCAGAAATGCAATGATCTCAGCGTATGGTTACGTAAGAGCGAGTTTTAGCGCTAACACTCAAAGCTGCCAAAGAACACAGTGGGTGACACGGCGGCTCTTGGTCAGTGGTTTTTATTGTTTCGTGGTAGTTTGAGTTTATCGCTGCATTTTAAATTTCTATAATACAATTCTAAAGCCCCGACCTGACTTGCAATAACCGGACTTTTTTTCCATGAGCGATTTATATGCAACTTCAGTACATACAGTAGGATGATTCGTATTTTCTAGGTTGCTGCCTTTCAGCAGCGCTGGAGTCATGCAATTGTTTACTATAGTTTAAAAACAGATTGATGATTCATTTTTAGAAATGCGTGCCTTGCACAGACAGATGGCTTCTTCTCCGCAGGGGTGTTTATGTTTGTTTTATTTTTTATCTTGCTTACCAAGTTGCTTTTTCTCACTTAAGGGAATTCTTCAGGGTTTTTTCTCATCACTGTTGGCCCCGTTTTGCTTTCTTGGAATTAAGGTATGGGCTCTCTGTAAAGTTTCTTCATTCCTAAACCATTTTTGAAAGAGGTCATGAGTTGAAAATTTAAATTTTCCTTGTAGTTTTGACATCTGAGGTGAACTACTACACATAGGAAAATCAATCACTACTATAAAACCTCCTTTAGGTTTCAAAACAAAAAATGTACTCAAAGCAAAAAAAAGGGGCTCTTAAGGGCAGCATGATGGCTCAGTGGTTAGCACTGTCGTCTCACAGCAAGAGGGTTGCTGGTTTGAGTTCCAGTTGGATCAGTTGGCTTTTCTCTGTGGAGTTTGCATGCTCTACCCGGGTTCACGTGGGTTACCTCCAGGTGTTAAGGTTTCCCCCACAGTCCAAAGACATGCGCTATAAGTGAATTGGGAAAAACAAAAATTGGCCATAGTGTATGAGAGTGTATGGATATTTCCCAGTGCTGGGTTGCGGCTGGAAGGGCATCCGCTGTGTAAAACATATGCCATATATGCCAATAGTTGGCGGTTCATACCGCTATGGCAATCAGAGACTAAGCCGAAGAAAAATGAATGAATGAGTTATTGTAATATGTTAATCTATTACTTTTTAGTTCTACAAAGTTTAACTTGTTATTAAGTTATTTTAATTGATTTAAGTTGAGATGACTAGAAAATGTAAGTTGATTTAACTTAAAAAATGGAAAGCAAAAATATTTTTTACAGTGCTTTTTTATTGAAACTGTGTTGCCAAAATGTCTAATTTCAGAGATCAAAACATACTTAGACCTCTTTAGCCCCGTCCACCAACTTTTTACATAGTAATAAAATAGTAAACACTAATAAGGCGCAAATGCAGAATTACTTGACCGAAACCTCAGCGGATTACGAGACAATGTGTACTGGAAAAATAAGAGTCTTTGTATCGTCTTTCTTGGGATACTAACTCTGACTTGACTACAACAAACATGACTGCTGTTGTGTTGTGTTGCAGTAGTGTGAGTGCTCAGAAATACAACTGGCCATCAGTTTACTGTCAGGGATTTTTCATGTTTGCCACACTGCATACAGTGAAATAGATTCTCTGAATTGAATGGGTTCTACTGTCTTGCATTTCACCGCTTGCCTCCGGTGAAGAAATGGGCTGAGATCAGAAAAGAGTGTTTTAGACACAGCAGTCCACAGTGTACTTCAGCTATTATGTAGGGATGCACCGAATGTTCAGCAGCCGAATTTATGCACTTTTGCTGTGAATGAGTGGAAAGACAGAAGCTATTTTACTGAACAGTGGCATTTTTACATTATTCTCTTAACTTGCAATTAACTAATCTTGTAATTGATCACAGAGAGATTACAACTATAAGAGTACACTTACAGTAAAGGCTATCAACACAATTTAGTCAGACGCTAAATATATTTTTTAATTATATCATATATATTGATTTAATAAGATTAGGAGTGGTTATCAACCAACCAAAATTGTTATCAACCTACATTTTTTATTTTCCAACTTAACATTTTACTGGAGTTTGAATGCTTTGATTAGGATTGGAATCGATGCATGACAGTACTGTCGTCTAAAAAATGATTTATTTTATTAATTAAGAAAATAAAACTTCAGGATGAGCAAGCTCTGAAAAAAGCACTGAAATGCCAGATTACAAAGAGCAATTATAAAGAACAAACAGTTCTTATTCAAAACATATTTTTTATAACCTTTTTATAACCTTTTTTCATAACCTTTTAACAAAGAAATCTCTTCAAAGCAAAAATGTTTTTATAATCTTCTCAAGATTTGTCCATCTTTCTCCAAACAAAAAGCAGCATACAGTACATACTTGTTAATGCTTATTTTTTATTTATTTATTTCTGTTTCTAGCTTACGTCCACATAGATTTGCACCATTTATTTGAGCAATTCCATGCAAATGTCAACCATGCACGTATTCACCAAAATACGGATATCGTTTCTACGTTTTTTTATGTAGGCTTGTATTTTACAGTACGTTAGAAATACAGAAAAGTGTATCTGTCAATGTTTTCAAACTGTTATATTTACCTTACCAAAGTCACACAAGTATCAATTTCACATCCATAAGACACTTTTTCCTCATAAATGCAAAAATCTTAAATAAAATAAAATCAATCATGTTTGTTCTATAGAGAGCCGACTCTTATACTTTTGATTAGCATTGTTTCCATTGGGTTGTGCAGTTTAATTTACAGAATTCCTACAGTAATTTGTATACTGCAAACTAGCATTTGTTTTTATTATTTTCCTCATTTAAAGTAAAAAACATGTTTACAGGTTGATATTTTTCTGCACCTTTAACTCTGTGGTCAGTTGTTCTGGAAAATATATACAGTATATAATGTTAACCTATACTTTCTATGTGAATTTATGTTTTGAGTTTTTACTGCAAAAATAAATACTAATGAATGAATACTAATTCAGAATAGTAAAGATTTTTTTACCTGAATTAAATAAATTGAACTTTTGAGGATTGATTCAGTATCATTAGAAAAAACATTCTGATGCATTGGATTTATCTCCCACCCCTAATATTTTGTAAAAAAATGTTTGCATTCACTATCATACACATAGAAAAACAGTGTACTTTGGCATTAATCATGCTATTGTGTAACTATTGTTTTGTCTGTTCTATATTGTTTTATATGTACAGAGAATTTATGCAGTTTTAACCACATATACCATACTGTTCTCATCACAGCAGCATCCATCTATGATTGAAATATGTAAAAGTATTATCCAGTCATAGTGCGCATTTGCTTTCAAGTCTTAAACGTGGCAAAAGTATCCTAGAGAGAGGCGAAACAGGATAAATAGCCTGTTTCTTCTGCATTTCTTCAGATTTAAAAAATTTAAAATCGTTCTGACATTATAAGCAGACCATAGAGAACATTATAACATTCTTAAAAAGGCAGATAGTGACCTTTTTAAAACCATCACATTTGTAAATCGCATTTAAAATCCGAACACATTTTTAACTGTTATTTTGTGTCCTGTTTGATCAGGTTATATGCTCACTGGTGGAAAATGATAAAGCAAGTCTTACCGACTTAAGAGGAGCAGCACAAAGTGTCATGAATGCGACAAATGGAGGCTGGCGTCACCTTCACCTCCCCCTCCGCTTGGCCTTGAGATCAGCAGGGTGATGTTTTCCAGAGCTGACTTTTCTCTATTAAACATGGATGGCGCCAAACATGCTGTGCGGAAGAGCTGGGTCCTCTGTCTGTCTGAAGGTAAAAAGCGCACATATTAAATGTTAATAAACGACTGCAAAGACACAAGCCTGAAGGCATCTCCCTGGAGCGGTACCAGCAAAGCCAATTACGTCCGCCAACTCAACCCGCACCACTGGACCATCATGGGAAATTACAATGACTTGACCCTTCGATTGTCATTTAACTTACACTTCCTTAATGGACTCATAAAATTTATCTTATCTGTTAATGGCCTGTTAGTGTCGTGAAATAGAAGCTCGAGGGTAAACGCATCCGAATTGCAGCAGGTAGAAATATGTCTTTCCCACAGTTCAAACTGAGACATTTACTTCCAAACAAATAGATGTTTTGTCTGTCCTTGATCTTGAATGTAAAAAATGCTGTCTCCGCTGACTATAAAATAACACAGACTACTCTTGAGGTTAGTTTATGGGAATCTTTGTGTGCGAGAGCCCTGGTTTGTGCCATGCAGTCTCTTCTGTGTTCTTTCCCCAAAGCAAAAAATCTAAATAATGAAAAAAATATTTTATTCCAGGAAAGGAAAAAAGGCAAATCAATATTCTGCATTTTTTTTCTTAAGTATATGAAATATAGGTGGTTCATTCCGCTGTGGCGACCTCTAAAATAGAGACTATCATTCATTTACTTTTCGGCTTAGTCCCTTTATTAACCCGTCCCTTTATTAATCCTCAAAATAGAAACTATACCAAAGGAAAATAAATGAATGAAATATATATGCGCAATGCCTTGTCTTAATTTGCATGCTTACAAAGTCATACAGTCAAAAGTTAATTGTATTTGTAACACGGGGAAGTGACACTGTCAACAGGGGTGCGGTTTATTATTGAGGTTAGGTAAGTAGTGGTCAACACAGGTGCAAACAGATGTATACAGGCAATCCATAATCGTAGTCAATGGGCAGGCAGATGGTCAGAGGCAGGCAGCAGACAGGAACATACAAATAAACAAGGCAAGGATCAAAAACACGGCAAAGGCAAGACAAAGGAAACGCGTTGTAATGTCACTTTAACAGAAAACAAGACTCAGCAACAGTGTGTGTGTCTGTGCTGTTTAAATAGTCCAGGTAATCAGTGTGTGTGCAGCTTCAGCTGTGTGTGTTTGCAATCATTGGTGACTTGGAGCAGGTGTGTGTGAGTGTTGCATGACTGAATATGTAGTCCAAGAACATGGCTGATTTGTAGATCATATGAATGTGTGTGTTTACCAGAGATCTCTGAAGGTTAGATCGCTGGTGATTGTGACAGTATTAAGTAATATAATTATTATATTTTCACTGCAAATAAATAAATAAATAGGAAGCTTGGACTGGAATAATCAGTTATGCAAAATCCTTTTTCTAAGTCGATCTTTTAAAATGTGCAGTCAAGCTGAAAATGTTTTTTACAATACAGAAAACATCTAAATTAGACACAAGTATTATATAAATATTGCTCATATTAATAATAATAAAAATGTACACTGTAAATGCAGTGTACACTCACCGGCCACTTTATTAGGTACACCTGACTTGTCCAACTCCTCAACGCAAGTTTATAATAAGCCAATGATATGGCTGCAACTCAATGCATTTAGGCATGTAGACATGGTCAAGACGATCTGCTGCAGTTCAAACCGAGCCTCAGAAAGGTGATTTTTAGTCAGGGATTCTCAACCGATGGGCCGCGGCAGTTGCTTAAAATTAACTCTCAATATTGTACTATAATTTTTAGATTTCATTATTAATATGCTATATTAAAATGATCAAAGTAATGCACTTTGTCCTGTTTTCTGACTGATTACTTCAAACTCGTTGCAAAAACAGCCTCATGGCCGCGTCTGCAACTAATTGACATAAATCTGTTCATTCACAAACTATGCGTGAAGTGAAAGTCTCTCTTTGTGTATTTTCATGTGAACTATTTAATATATCCGCATAGTTGTCCAAATTAATGTCCTGTGAGTGATTTTGTAATGGACGCGCGCCCATACAGGAGGATCTAGTGTGGCTCAATGGTGTTTCTGCCATAGAATGTAAAATAAACTTGCATGTGAGCTTCACAAGCGTTCTGGTGGAGCTGTTCACTGTTCCTGTCAGCGATCTCCCAATAATATCCAGCTGCAAACTGGATTTGGATGTTTTAGGGTGTTTTACTGTATTTAACCATTGTCTGTATATTTTTGAATAGTAGATATTTAATAGTAGATATTTAATCAGTCCAGTTTAAAGTAAAAGCTGGTCTTATGAAATCTCCCTGTTGACCCGTGCTTCTCTTCGAATCTGTGTATGCTTTTGAAAATAATGCTGATAATAGAAATAATAGAAGGCACAACAAGTGTATACATTTATATTTCATACAAACATTTTAGAGAAAATGTCAGACAGGTGGGCCAAAAACTGATCAGAGAAAGAAGCTGGCATCAAAGTGGAAAAGGGTTAAGAACCCCTGATTTAAGTGACTTTAAACGTGGCATTGTTGTTGGTGTCATAGGTGCTGGTTTGGGTATCTCAGAAACTGCTGATCTACTGGGATTTTCATGCACAATCATCTCTAGGGGTTACAGAGAATGGTCTGAAAAAGAGAAAATATCCAGTGAGCATCAGTTCTGTGGGTGCAAATGCCTTGTTGATGCCTGAGGTCAGAGGAGAGTTCGAGCTGATAGAAAGACAACAGTAACTGCGTGATGCTATCATGTCAATATGGACCAAAAACTTTAAGGAATATTTCCAGTACCTTGTTGCCGGCAGCTAGCTCTCTGCAACTCTCACATGGTCGCCCACTGAAGCTAAGCAGGTCAGTGCCTGGATGGGAGACCACATGGGAAAGCTAGGTTGCTGCCGGATATGGTGTTAGTGAGGCCAACAGGGGGCACTTAACCTGCGGTCTGTGTGGGTCCTAACGCCCCAATATAGTGACGGAGACTCTATACTGCTCAGTGAGCGCCGTCTTACAGATGAGACGTTAAACCAAGGTCCTGACTCTCTGTGGTCATTAAAAATCCCAGGATGTTCTTCGAAAAAGAGTAGGGGTTTAACGCCGGCATCCTGGCCAGATCTGCCCACTGGCCTCTGTCCATCGTGGCCTCCTAACATGCCCATACCATAATTGGCCATAATAAAACCATAATTCATCTCTCCACCAATAAGCTCCCCACCCTTCCCCACCCATTGTGTAAAGCGCTTTGAGTGTCTAGAAAAGCGCTATTTAATGTATGAAATTATTATTATTATTATTATTATTATTATTGAATCTATGCCACAAAGGATTAAAGCAGTTCTGAAGGCAAAAGGGGGTCCAACCCAGTACTAGTAAGTTGTACCTAATAAAGTGGCTGGTGAGCGTGTGTGCGAACAGGATATATATGAGACCTAAGACCTAAAAGGATATATAAGGACTGCAGTAATCAGTTCCTGGAAATTCCAGCAGGGACTGAGCTCATAATCTTTCAAAATGAAGAAGGATTTAGAGGATCTGGGATTCGTATCTTGCATCAGTATTGCTTTAATAAATGTTACCTGCGGGAATCTAAACAAATAACCTCACAAACAAGCGGATGAGGTTGGTGAGATGTGGCCAGACTCAATGAATGATTTATAAACCCTTACGAGAGAGTTGAAAGAGCAAAAAAAAAAGCAAAAAAAAAAAGCACCAGTGAAGCCTCTTCTGAAGTGTGCTCTACTTCCAGTGCATTGCAGCAATTGACTTGTCCCTCCCTAAACTTGCACCTACAATTGCAACAAGACAGTTTGAGGCTTCTGTGAGAAAATCCTCATATTACATTCAAGACCTTTTCAGCCCCTCCAGCTGTCTGACGCTTGACACCGCTCTCAGACTCCAACGCTTGCTTCTGCCCAACGCTGCGCTTTAGCCCTGAGATTCAACTAAAAGACATCGTGCTCTTAAGCTTGTAAATTAGAGAGCTCTGGTTATGACAGTTTTCATCAGACGCGTCACACTAAATTGCATGTGAAATGTGCTTGATGGTCTTCACTTTGCTCCTGGTGGAGATTATTCCAGCCCAGTGGATTCGATCGACCCTCCGGTGCCTCTCTGTTTCCTCTCTCTCTCTCTCTCTCTCTCGCTCAGACTTTCGTCTTCTCTTTCTGCCAGTCTCTCCAGCTAGCTTTGCCTTTTTCTCCCTGACAGACGCCATTCTTTGCTCAAGGAAACAGGCGACCTGCTCTCTCCTGGCTCTGCCTATCAAATAGTTAGAGATGTGACAGTTTCTTTCTTATGCAATCTTTTTTTTTTTAGTTATTATTACGATTTTTACAGCATTTTCAAGAGCACCATAGTTTCTTTAGTAATAGCCCCAACTGTTTACTTTAACAACAAATCACTGATAGCTTATTATAAAACATTCTTCATTTCATTCTGCATTTTAAATGAACGTGATGTTTAGAGATAATAGTGAAGGAGCTTTTCAGTACTGTAATATCAATATGTTGTTCAAAAAAAATGATTTGATGGAAATACAATAGTACTCCAATCAAGTAAATATACCTTAAGCAATTGTTACTTTACTAAAAACACTCATTTTTGATTAAGTCAAATTATTAGATTTTTTATACACTTAACCCTTGTGTATTGTTAAAATTTATGTAATAATAATGGAGGTCAATGGGGCAAAAACAGCCCCTAACATAAGGGCTGTTTCTCAATATGTTTTCTTCAGCGATCTTGCATCCTCGTGTTCTCATATAACGTCATCATCAACAGCCAAAGTTCAGTTCCAAAACTCAAGACTGCAAGAACGAAGGACACGTGAAAATTGCCGGATGTGTTCTTGATATCGAGGACGCACCGATGCAAACTTAGGCACTGAACTCACTCTGGAAGTGCCAGAAGTCATTGCGATGGGTTAAAGGAGGTGGGAATTTGCAGCGTTTTATAAAGATTTATTATTAAAGTTCAGTGATATAACTTATTTATCTCAGGAGATTCCCTAAATGAGATGGTGAAAGTAAACATTAACATGAAAATCTTAATTGAGGCATGAACACATTAAGGGGGTTTATTTGCTGGAATTTGTATTCAAATCTGTTTTATTTGTATCCTGCAACATATATTTGTAAGGGTTTTGTGCATGCTATACATATATTCAAAAGAGGAAAAAACAAATCGCTGTATGAATGCTGCAATGTTTAATGTTTAAACGTGTGAAGGCATCTAATTTCTCAGAGGACGCGTTCTTTGTTCTCGCGATCTCCTGAGTTTGCTCTTCTGAGGTGACCTGGCAAGAACACAAGTTTGTTCTCTGCATTCCTGGAATTGAGAAACAGCTATTGAAAGGGTAGTACATTTGATCAATACACAAGGGTTAAAATCATAAAAAATCAAGTACTTTTGTACTTTGGCTGAAGTGTATTGTTGTGTTTTTGAAAAATTTCAAAGCATTTTCCCAAAATGTATGTCTAAATAAGATTTGCCACCAAAAATCATTCTATTTGCTAAAACACAGAGAAAGTTGTGGTCAAATTAAGACTCAAAACTACCCCAGAGTGGATGAAAACCTCCTCATCAGCACTCAAGGGTTAAGCATTAAAGTACAAAATAATTATTGTTAACTAGTTACTTTACAAAAGAATTTATTTTAATTACCTGAATGTGTCATACACTGATTAACACACTGATACATAAGAATACAGTTGCTAGCAAGTGGAAAAAAATACACATGGTTTATAGTCTATTTTAACCAATGTATAAACTAAAATAAGCAAAAAATCAATCCAAGGCACTCGAAAAATGTGGAAACATTTTTCCACATTCCACATTTTTCGAGTGCCTTGGATTGATTTTTTGCTTGCTTTGATGAATCCCTTACCCAAAGAGCACCAATCAAATATTTTTAAGTACCCCAGAGCGCTTTTTGTTTTTTTGAATGTATAAACTAAAATGTATGTAAATGAGTTGGCATTAAAAAAAAATACAAAAAACAGGCCTGTAGCCAGGGGTGGTTCAGGTGGTTCGAAACCCACCTCTTACTGACAAAGGTCAAGAATTTGTCCCATACTGTACATGAGCCTATTTGTTCATTTTGACTGCTATCCCATCATAAATAGTGAAAATAACCTATCGAAAAAGGCTTGAAGACCAAGCAGAATCCTCTGTTGGCCCTCCTGTGTGTCTTGAGCTGATCAGTTGTGTCCAATGCAAACAAATATTTTTCACGAGTCCAACATCCAGCTGTGCAAGAAAACATACAATTTGTTGTAAGAGAAGTCATCTTTTGCCACTGTATTTTTTTTTTTTTTCAAATAAAGAAAACATTTTACAGTTAACGTTTAATCTAAATCTTGGACCTTGTTACATAAAAAAATAAATAAAAACTGACCAATAAAAAGCTGTGAAGCACTAAAACTGGCCCATATTAAAATGAATTTCAATACTATTTTGGGTATTATTGTTATCCATGAATTTTCAAATGTACTTTTTTACAAGAGAGGCTAAAAGAATTGTGAAGCTCTAAATGCTTATTATTATTATTATTATTATTATTATGTTTTATTTTTTTTATGGCCAAATTCTGACTGAGGAAAGTTGAATATGCTGGGCAGTTTGTTATTTGCCTAATAAAAGACAATAGGCTACAGTTTTAAATGTAAAACTTTTTTTCTAATGATATATTATGTTTTTCATATTTCTTTATTCTAAATTTTAGGAAATATTTTGGTACATCCAAAAGTATGGTGTGATTGAACATACAAGCTAATCCAGCTAAAAATACTGCTTCAAATGTCACTAAAGTGCAGTATTTAAATCTCATAATTAAACAGAAAATGAGTCAAATAACTGCAAAAGGTTCACTTTTTGAGAAAAAAAGAACCACCCCTTTCACCAGGCTGGTTACGGGCCTGAAAAAGGTGTAATTTTAGGCAAAGTCTGGACAGATCATCTGAATCATTAAATGGAGAATCACTCTGAGTGGACTATTTGAATCAGTGAGTCGTTAACTGTAGATCTCCTCTGACTAAATAATTTGAATCAGTGAGTCGTACAGGCACGTTCTGAGCCAATCATATAAATCAGTGAGTCGTTGTTACATATTGAGTGACATGATATTTAGACAATGCTGGTGTGTATTGTTCCTGTGTGTTGTATCCTCCCTTATCTGTCTCTTTCTCTCTCTCTCTCTCCTTATGAGCGGAGATCAGGTGCAGCTGTGAGAGGGGCGGCGCCCATTATAAAAACCACGCTGTTGGCTCTGTTCATCGAGCTCCTTCTTCCTGTTTCCCCTCGTTGTGTATGTGTGTGAGCAGATCGCTCGAAGTTCTCTGTGTGGCAGTGAAACCTTCCTGTCCGAAACCCTTTTTTTCCAAAGTTATCTGGTGAGATACCTTGTTAATTATGGTAATAAGACGGTAACTTGCATTAGCGGTGGCTGATTCTTTCTTTCCTGTCTAGAACCCTTTTATAAAGTCATCTGGTGAGATACTCTGTTAAAAACGGTACTAGGACGGTATCCTGTGCTAGCTGTGGCTAAATGTTTGTTTACTACTAAATGTTCTAAGGGAAGGCCCTTTTCTTTTGTAACGTTTTCTCCTGTTTAATGGATAGTTAGGGAGTGTAGAATTGTTATATTATTTGCATAACTTTATTTTTCGCTTGAGGTAAGAGATTCAATATTAGATAGCATACTTTGCTTTGTTTGTTGTTTTGGCCTCTTCTTCCCTTATATTTAATTTTGATATTGGAAATATTTGTTTAATAAATCTGTTACCCCTTTTTGGACAACTTGGCCTCTGTGTGTGTGCTTGGGGAAGCAGGAACGGGGACTCCGGGTGACCTCTTTTAATAGACGGTCATCCTTAAACCTTATGTGCGTAGCGCGGTGCTTCCGCTACGTAACAAATGTAATTTGCTCTGACTGGATAATTTGAATCAGTTAGTCGTTAACTTTAGGTTTTCTCTGACCGAATAATTTAAATCAGCAAGTCCTTACCTACAGACTCACTCTGAACCAATCATATAAATCAGTGAGTCGTGATATGTAATTTTGTCCTGACTGGATAATTTAAATCAGTGAGTTGTTTAACTGGAAACTGACTCTGAATGGATCATTTGAAACATTGAGTCATTAACTGTTGACTTGCTCTCACTGGTTTACTTGAATCAGTGAGTTGTTTAACTGGACTCAGAATGGATCATTTGAATCACTGGGTCGTTTACTGTAGATTTGTTCTGACTGGATCATTTTATTCAATGAGTCGCTAACTACAGACTCACTCTGAACCAATCATATAAATCAGTGAGTTGTGATATGTATTTTTGTTCTGACTGGATAATTTGAATCAGTGAGTTGTTTAACTGGAAACTGACTCTGAATGGATCATTTGAAACATTGAGAAGTTAACAGTAGACTTGCTTTGATCAAATGATTTTAATCGATAAGTACAGACTCACTCTCAACAGAGTATATAAATCACTGAGTCGTTAACTGTAGACTTCCTCTGACCAGATCATTTCAATCAATGAGTTGTTTAACTGCAGTCTCACTCTGAATGGATCCTTTGAATCAGTGAGTCGTTAACTGTAGACTTTCTCTGACCAAATCATTTGAATCATTGAGTCGTTAACTACAGACTCACTCTGAACCAATCATATAAATCAGCGAGTAGTTATATGTAATTTGCTCTGACTGGATAATTTGAATCAGTGAGTTGTTTAACTGGAGACTAACTCTGAACGGATCATTTAAGAGATGGAGTCATTAATTGTTGACTTGCTCTGTCTGGATCATTTCAATCAGTGAATAATTAATTACTGACTTGCTATGAACTGATCATATGAATCATATCCACATAAAATAGTCAATGTAATTTGCACTGACTGGTTCACTTGAACGAGTAAGTTGTTTAACTGGAGGCTGACTTTGAACGGATCATCTGATTCACTGAGTCGTTTACTATAGATTGGCTCTGACTGGATCATTTTAATCAGTGAGTCATTATCTACAGACTCACTCTGAACCAATCATATAAATCAGTGAGTCATTAACTGTATTTTACTCTGACTGGATAATTTGAATCAGTGAGTCAATAAGTACTGACTTACTCTGAACAGATGAATCAGAGGGTCGTTAGCTGTAGATCGGCTCTGACCAGATCATTTGAATCAATGAGTCGTTAACTAGACTTTCTCTGACTGCATCATTTGAATCAGTGATTTATTTAACTAGAGACTCACTCTGAATGGTTCGTTTGAAACAATGAGTCATAATTGCTGCAAGATCACCCATGTAAAAATACTAAATTACTGAAATGGCATAAAAAATGTACTGTTTTGCATGTAGCTTTGAAATCACTGATATTTTTTTTTCGTAACAAATGCCACAGCAGGACTGAATACTGCATTGATCAATGCTCAGTTGGTACATATCTGATGCAAGAGGCTCTTTGATGTGCTTATGAGACACTAACTTTCAGGGGAAAAAGGATCCTAGTGACCAGATGTGTTCTAATAGAAATAAAGATGACTGCTCCACTGAAATGTAAGCAGACTTTTTCCAATAATCTTTCATTCATTCTTCTTCGGCTTAGTCTGTACTTTAGAGGTCGCCACAGCGGAATGAACCACCAACTATTCCAGCATATGTTTTACTCAAAGGATACCCTTCCAGCTGCAACCCAGTATTGGGAAACACCCAGACACACTCACATTAACACACACACTTATACACTTAGCACAATTTAGCTTATTCAATTCACCTATAGCGCATGTCTGTAGACTGTGGGAGAAACCTGAGCACCCGGATGAAACTCGCGCAAACACAGAGAGAACATGCAAACTCTACAAACAAATCCCAACTGATGCAACCGGGACTTGAACCAGCAACCTACTTGCTGTGAGGCAACAGTGCTAACCACTGTTTTTCCAACAACAAGCAATTAAGTTTTTTACGTGTTTAATATTCTTTGTTAGAGAATGTGTGTGCACCCGGTGGGTAATTAACTAATTAGTTGGTAGTTGCGCTGTGCACATCCTGCCTCGTAGACCAATGAGAGCGCACTTTTACTTAAAAATAAACAAGAAATGGCAGCTGCTGGTTTCGAAGACAGCCAGGCTTGAAGACAAATGGGATGATGCCAAATATCGGTTGTTCCTTCTTATTTCCTTACGAACATGAAGGCGTTCCATTGTTTGATGCTCAAAAGATGAGGTTTAGAGACACGCAAATGCTACCGTTTGCTCCGCAGGTGTTCAAACATCGACAAAAGAAGTCTCCTGGCAACCAAATTGCAGACAAATGATGCTATGCACGTGTGTGAATATCAACAAAGAGATTCATTCACCGTGCGACTCTGCAAACATTCGCTACACAGGTTTTGTTGTCATGTAACGTGCATTTAATTTGCCTAAAAGTGAATGTTTATTATTAACCGTGTACATTTCTCTCTGGGTACGGCCGTGTTTGCTTGTATTTTCCTGCTTTTCTCTTTTGTTTCTTAGCCAGAACAACTGTTCTGACACTATTTTAATGAAACATGCTGAACTAAATGGAGCCATCTGGGTGTTTGAAATAATTTTTAATAACAATCACTCAAATGCTGTTTTGGGGTGATACTAAATCGCTCTTGCCTGGTGCATGTGCCTGTGGGCTTATTGGATTTCTGTTTTCTGTAATTGGCAGTCTTTTGGTTGCAACTCTCGCATCACACAGGCTTGTGGTAAGATGTTTGTAACCAATCTCTTCATTGACACACACATCACATATACTGATTAATGCCGGCACTAAAACACAAATCCGATTTGTGCAATTGAATACAAGTTTCTTATCATTTCTGTTTATCGATGTGTGCGTACATTGCTGAGGCCAACAGTAGTTTCACTTGAAAAGACACTGAGCTACTTTTCTTCATAAAAACTAGAATGTGTTTTCCAAAAACAGTGTTTGCCTAACAGTAAATAAATTGAAAAACAAAGGTAACACTTCATTTCGATGGTCAATTTGAGTATTAGTAGACTGTCTACTTAATATCTGTTGATACTGACATTCAACAGACATTTAACTGACTATAAGAAACTTTGCAAGTACATGTCAACTTACACTAAACCTAACCCCAACTTAACAGTCTCCTTATAATCTAATGCCAGCCTCCGGCACCTGGACTGCAGCTCTGCACAAGACGTCTGGCCATAGGAGAAATGGTCGTGCCCAACTGAGCCTGGTATCTCTTGAGGTTTTTTAATTCTTCACTTTCGCCAATTGGTGAAGTTTTTTCCTCGTTGTTGTCGCCTCTGGCTTGCATGGTTCGGGACTTGTAGGGCTGCGCACAGATGGATTAATCTTCAGTGTTTGGACTATCAGCAGTGAATAATAAACCACGCTGATTTGAACTAAACTGAACTTCAACACTGAAAACTGGACTGACACTGTTTTAATTTTTTATAATGCATGTGAAGCTGCTTTGACACAATCTACATTGTAAAAGCGCTTTACAAATAAAGATGAATTGAATTGAATTGAATTAATGAGAATTAGTTGCAATGTAACTTAAATTCAACAAACGTACCATCAAAATAAAGTGTGTCCAAAACAAAAGTTCTCAACAGTCTATTTAGGCTTATGATTTGAACTATACTAGACACATTTCTGCTTCAGTCTGATTGAAGGTGAGCTTTTGATGTGCAAATAAAAGCAACTAATGTTTTGTAATAATCTAATGTCCATCATAAAATACATATTTCACATCATTACTGTCTTTAAATGCATGCACTTAATGCTGAGTTCTCTTATTTAAATTTCTTAAAAACCAGGACTCCAAGTCCCCAAAGCAATGTGCATCAAAGCAAATGCATTACAATTCTCCCAGTTGTTAGTGTTAATCTGGCATCTGGTAGTAAATTATCTGACAAACGCTGTTTGAAGTGACTGAAATCCTCTGACAGCAGGTTGTCCAGATGAAGCCTCTCCAGATGAAAATCTGTGATTTCTAGAATATTGCATCATTACAGTGTCAGTAACTCATTCTTGTCTCTCAAAAAGGCTGGGCATCCACAGTAGGCGATGTATAAGAGAACAGCATAATGTGGAGATTCTCAATGGGCAATCACTTCAAAACTGCAGCTGGAATTGCTTGCCAGACTAAGAATCTTTATGTTTAAGTGCACTGCAGTGAGCAAACCTTCATTGGCAAGAATAATCAACATTAATGATTACATTTTTAATTATTAAAATGTATTAAAAATGAGAAAATTGGTCCAAAGTTAACTTTAGGGATGGAAGCAAGATCCTACATAGATTTTAAAACATTCTGCTTCAATCTGAGAAGTACATACTGTATGCACGTAATGTTTTGTATTTGTCTGTTTTTCCAAACTTGCATTTTATTAATCTGTTATTAAATAGATGCTTCACATCACTTCTGTCTTTCAGAGCGCACACACAACATCAAGGTCAGCTGTAGTTTAATTAACTTAGATGCTGGATGAAGCCAAGCAACAGTTGCATTATGGTCTTTTTATCTTTTACCTTCTTGAGATGTGTAATACAAAAGTAAGTAGATTGTACAATTTATTTATTTATTTTGCTTGAGCTCACAATGATTTTGGAAAAGTGCAGCTTAAAATTTTACAATTTCAGGCAAACTACTTAAACAGCCTCATTTATGCTTCACTCTGACTAAAACAGAAGTGCATATGATTTTGTTTTAAACCATAGTAGTCAACAAAATTGTCAAAAATGGGTGTTGTTGAATAATTTTATAACATCATTTAAAGGTTTTTAATAAAATTAAATTTTTGACTAATGTAAACTTCCTGACAAAAGTCTTGTCGTTGATCCCAGTTGTAAGAGCAACGGACAATAACTTGACTTCTAGTTGATCATTTGGAAAAGTGGCAGAAAAAGTGTTAAACTGCATTACAATGATCACAAATACTGCAGAAGACCTACTGGAACATGCATGGACCCAAGATTCTCACAAAAATCTGTCACGTTTGGTGAAGGAAAAATCATGGTTTGGGGTTACATTCAGTATGGGGGCGTACGAGAGATCTCCAGAGTAGATGGCAACATCAACAGCCTGAGGTATCAAGACATTTGTGCTGTCCATTACATTACAAACAACAGGAGAGGGCAGATTCTTCAGCAGGATAGCGCTCCTTCTCATACTTCAGCCTCCACATCAAAGTTCCTGAAAGCAAAGAAGGTCAAGGTGCTCCAGGATTGGCCAGCCCGGTCACCAGATATGAACATTATTGAGCGTGTCTGGGGTAAGATGAAGGAGGAGGCATTGAAGATGAATACAAAGAATCTTGATGAACTCTGGGAGTCCTGCAAGAACGCTTTCTTTGCCATTCCAGATGACTTTATTAATAAGTTATTTGAGTCATTGCAGAGATGTATGGATGCAGTCCTCCAAGTTTATGGGAGTCATACACAATATTAATTCTTTTTCCACTGCACAATGACTTTATATTTTATATTGTACATTATTTGACAAGAGACAAGACTTTTATCTAAGGAAAGTCAGACATATATTTTATTTATGTAAAATAAGCGTAATTTAGAGGCCTTTGCCTTAAGCCACTTCTGATACCAAATGATCAGAGGTAAAGTTATTATTTGTTGTCCCTAAAACTTAGATAGGCGACAGAACTGTTGTCAAGTAGTGTATACACTCTGTCTGATGCACATTTTTAGTGAATGCATTTAGTTCACACATGAACTCGGAATTCTACTTATTTTGTTCACAAGGTGACAAAACACCGAACTGGGATGCTGATTCACAGTATGAAAACAAACTAAATGGGAAAAACAAACTGATAAAGACATCAAAATGGTGCTACGCTTTCATTTTTACACAAATATATTACACAAAAAAAAGCTAAACAGTATTACATTTGCATTTTTTCTACAAAATATATTTAAAGCATCAAAGTAAGCAGTGTAATTTCACTTACAGTAGTATGCTCTCACATACAGTATGAAATCACTTTTGTCAATTAAATGTATTCTTTGGCCTAGAAACCACAGCTCCAATGTTCTCTACAGTCTTCTGAGACTCACAATGTTTAGTTGAAATGCAGCCTACTGTAGAATTGAACTATTTTATTCAAATTACGCTTTAAAGACAGTTTTCTACTTAAGTCTGGCAGAAACTGAACCTATTTAAAAAGTATATAATATAATGTATCGATATGGCCTTCCAAACTTGTATTATCTGTAGATTCTTTGAATAATTTTAAACCGTTTATGCAGTTAAAGCTGGCAGTTCATGCAAACTGTACTATCAGCTCATGTAGAAGACTACATGAATAGCATTGCCCTTCATTATGAACACTGGACATAGTTCATCATTAAAACCCCATGCGCAGGTCTTTCCCATGATTCACTTGACCGGTTTTACAGAAATGCCCAGTAGGGATGTAGTTACTCTCACTGAGATCTACTTTATGAATAAAACTAGAATGATTCTGGCAAAAGGGGACGAGATTATTAAAGTACACGAGTCCAGCGAAACGTAATTCCTGAACTGACTCTTAAATATCTCTGTTCGCTGTTCAGGCTGATTTGTTTTTTCAATGTGACCGTGCATAGAAACGCATCATCAAATCATCAAGCCTGCATATTGAGAAGTGCATATTAATTTCACAGAATAAATCATTCGTGATGAGTTGTGTGAGTGTCTGACCTGCGCTGTTTGATAACATGCAGGAGTTCTTCATCCGTCACAACAAAGTGATGCATGAAGGGCAGGAGCTGTCAGAGATTTCTCCATTCTGAAAAAAAAAAGAAAGAAAGCTACAGATCTTTATGTAAGCATCAACTAACTGTGCAGGACGAGTTAAATCTTCAGAGCTCTTCTACATAAGGCTTGCAATTTTCTTCTTTAACAGCCCATAAACAGTTGAATCAATCTCAATTAACAGCGCTGAATATTTCATTAGTTCTCACTGTCCATGAATGACTTATACGATTAGGTCAGAAACTCTTTTATTAAAAGTATTAACTTTTTTCAGTAAAGATCAAATAAAACATAAGTGGATTAGTCTGTTCAAAGAATCATTATTTTATAAAATAGTCATAACTAAGAATTTATCAACAATATACACTACCTCACAAAAGTCTTGTCGCCTATTTTAGGAACAATAATAACTTCTACTTGAAAAATTCTACTTGATCATTTGGTATCAGAAGTGGCTTATATGAATGGCAAAGGCCTTTATATTACACTTATTTTACCAAAATAATATATGGTCACACTTTATTTTGATGGTCTGTCTGTTGAATTTAAGTTACATTGCAACTAATTCTCATTAGATTATAAGTAAACTGTAAGGTTGGGGTTGGGGTTAGGGTTGGGGTTAGGGGTAGGGTTAGTGTACTTGCAAAGTTTCTTATAGTCAGTTAAATGTCTGTTGAATGTCAGTATTACCAGATATTAAGCAGACAGTCTACAAATACTCAAATGGACCATCAAAATAAAGTGTTACCTAAAATATAATAATGCCTTGATTATTAATTATTTAATTAGGACTGACTTTGCTTAGACAAAAGTCTTGCCGCTTAACAGAAATAATGTACATATAGAATATGAAGTCATGGTGCAGGGGGAAAAGAATTAATATTGTGTATGAATCCCATGATACATCTCAGCAATGACCCAAATAGCTTATTTTTAAAGTCAATCTCCCAGAGTTTATCAAGAATCTTTAGATTCATCTTCAATGCATCCTCCATCTTACCCCAGAAATGCTCAATAATGTTCATGTCTGGTGACAGGGCTGGCCAATCCTTGAGGATCTTGACCTTCTTTGCTTTCAGGAAATTTGATGTGGAGGCTGAAGTATGAGAAGAAGTGCTACCCAGCTGAAGAATTTGCGCTCTCCTGTGGTTTGGAATGTGATTGGTAGCACAAACGTCTTTATACATTAGGCTTGTTGCCATCCACTCTGCAGATCTTTCACACACCCCATATTGAATGTAGCCCCAAACCATTCACCAACCATCTGTTCAACAAAAGTTTTATAAAAAAAATCCACCTTCTGCCACTTTTCCAGATGATCAACTAGAAGTCAAGTTACTCATTGTTGCTCTTACAACTGGGATCGACGACAAGACTTTTGTCAGGAAGTGTACAACACTTCATCTGAATAGCAACTTGTGATAAATAATAGATACTATTGTTATAGTAAAAGGTATTGTGGGGTTATTTTGTTTGTATGTAACCCTTCTGGGTCCAAATTATGCCCAAATTATTTTACCTTGTTAAGCCTTTAAATGTCACTTTAAGCTGAATGCAAGTATATCTAGTGAAATATTCTGTACTGTCATCATGGCAAAGATAAAAGTAATCAGTTGTTAGAAACGAGTAATAAAAACTAGTATGTTTAGAAATGTGTTGAAAAAAATCTTTCCATTAAACAAAAACTGGGAAAAAATACGAAACAATGACATTTTAACAGGAGGTTTAATAACTACGACTTTACCTGTATTTTGAGATAAAACAGCAATACAATTTATTTTACAATTATGGTATCTGTATAAATCTTTAACTCAAAAACAACACAAGAAATGTTGAAATGCTTCTGTGATTTTGAACAAACGATTGCACAAAAAAAACCTGTCAAAATCTTGTTCAGATTAAATGATATTAGCCCAGATGATCCGTCGAAGAACGGCAAGTGTTTGCTTTCCTAATTGACCCCATACGCTCAGTCCAATTTGTTTTGGATAATGCCGGACTGCGCGTGTGTGAGGCGAGCGTGTGGAAATGCACGGCCCCCTGATGTCTGCAGCCATCTGGCTGTGGCCGGTTCATCTCTCTCAGCGCAGTAATTACAGACACCCGGCCCATCCGAGCATGACAAACCAACAGCGCTCGCTCTCTACCACTCCTTCAGCATCACTTCATCTCTTTCTTTTTTACTTTCTCCCCCGTTCAGCTTCTCTCATGCTCCATGCAATAAATATTTATGGGATGAAATGCGTGCCGGGATCGTTTACAGCTCACTGACAATGAGTGGAGGAATTTGCGAGGATACAAAAGCAAAAGCATCACGTAAGAGAGAAAGAAAGCCACCTGCTTCTCACACCCAATAGAGAAGAAACTGAGGCCTTTTAAAATCTACTTTATTTTATACTCTTAAGTTCAACAATAATTGTGATATTTTCTTAAAGAGCTCCTATTATAAGTTTTTGAAAGTGACCTTCCATACAGTGTGTAACACAGCTTTAAGTGAATGAAATCATCATCCAGATGTTTAAATCTGAAAGTGCACCATGTTTAAAAATATATGTTTTTTAAATAAAGATTAGACTTTTAATGATGTTTAAATGATTCGTCATCCAGATCTTTTGCCTTTTCGTATCAACGTCAAAACAATACCAAATAAAAAGTGCCGGATCCAGTGAAATGTGAACACGCCTTTACTTGCGAATGTGTCCGAATGTGTGCAGGACTGATCATGACTGAAGATGCATGAACATTAATGAGTGAACGTTCTGGAGATAAATGTAGTAATGGGGGATTTTCTGTTGTTTGTTAAAGGATTGATCAGAAAAGACCAACCCAGGCTCATTCTGAGAACGTAGTCCTGAGTACGTTTCTGGAGGCCGCGGAATACGTCACACGAGGCCAGTGGTCCGTAACGTGTGGAGTAACACTGACAACGGCGGTGAGGATCCAATCGCAGGTTTATTAGTGAAGTCAGGTAAGTAGTGGTCAACACAGGTGCAAACAGATGTATACAGGTAATCCAGAATCATAGTCAATTGGCAGGCAGAAGGTCAGAGACAGGCAGCAGGCAGGGATATACAAATAAACAAGGCAAGGATCAAAACACAGCAAGACTAGACAAAGGAAACGCGTTGTAATGTCACTTTACAGTAAACAAGACTCAGCAATCACTGTGTGTGTTTGTGCTGTTTAAATAGTCTAGGTAATCAGTCTGTGAGCAGCTTCAGCAGTGTGTTTGCAATCACTGGTGACTTGGAGCAGGTGTGTGTGAGTGTTGCATGACTGAATATGTAGTCCAAGAGCATGGCTGATTTGTAGTTCATGTGAATGTGTGTGTGTGTTTACCAGCGATCTCTGGCTGTTTGATTGCTGGTGATTGTGACACGGTGTCTTTTGACCATGCATGCATATCCGGCTGTTGGTGGAGACTCCCAAAACCAAAATTTTACCTTTTTTAATGCATAATAGACACTATTTAAGATATCAAGTCCCAAGTTCGCATTTTTCAATTATGACTATATGGAATGCTATTGAAATTCTATGATTGTCTTCCAATTTAGTGTTGTCACGCGAATTAAAAATAGGTTATTGCAAGTTTATATCACAATTCTGGCATAATTCTGCCATTTTTCAATTATGACTATGGAATTTTATTGGAATTATGAGTGTCTTCAAATTTACTGTTTTCACATGGAATAAAAATAGGTTATTGCAAGGTTATTAAGTTTATATTACAATTCTGACTTTTTTGTCACTTCGTTTGCATAAAAAAAGCTAATTAAATGAGTTGTTCATATCTTTCTGATTAAAAAAATGGGAATATTAAATTTACTAGAATGTTTTGTTGTCGACAGTATTTTATTTGTTTTGCTTTTTCTTGAAAAGATGATTCTGAAATGTCTTTTAGCATTTCAGAAAATGATCTCAAAACGGCATCTCTCATTTACCAAGATGTTAAGAATGTGATTAGATTAAGATACCTCACAATGATCTCAAACATTCTCATCATAAGCATTACAGTCCTCAGCTGTACTATCATCCATATGTAGAAGACACTCTTTTCCTCTCCATATGCACTAGACACCTTATAAACACCCTATGCATCTTGGAAAACATTGTGCAATTCTGAGAATGCTCTACACAGGCGAGTGGGCTTGACAAACCACCTGTAGGACATGCTCTCTTCTTTCTGTATGCATGAAGAAGAAACTTGCTGCTCTCTGATTATCCTCAATAGTAAATTATTATATTATATTATATTATATTATATTATATTATATTATATTATATTATATTATATTATATTATATTATATTATATTATATTATTTCTTTGATTAGTCCTACAGATTTTTGTGGATCTTAGATGAATGTGAGAAAGAAACATTCGTCGTCAAGAATGAAAGCTCCTTGAGAACTCCATAAAAGACAGAAGAAACCTGAGGTGCCGTGAAGAACCAAGAACCTTATTAAGCATAGGAAATTATGTAAGGATTACTTTTCTTGAGTCTTTTTATAGCAGGTTTTCACAGGGATTTTCATTCACTTTCTAACGATTCACACATTCTCACTTATTTCTGCTTTACAGTCAGTAAGTTCACTTCTCGGGTGTTAAGTCTGAGAATGAGCTGTTGAAGACTTCACAATGTGACAATTTTCTCAAAGATCCTGAAGACGGTTAAAGAATAATAAGGTAATTTACTTTCCTGTGTTTTATTTTGAGAAATTACTAAGATGTTTCTTAATTGTAAGAGTTTTAATCTGTTTTGAGGCGTTGACACACTTTAGCTAATTCCAAAAATATATAAAACGTGGATAATATAACACTTTTACTGCCCCATCAAGAAAAAAAAATTGGATTAGATTTCTTAACTTCTAATTTCACTAGTTAACACACTCTATTTTTCAACACATCCCTCAATTACTTAAATATAAACCTCTACCAAATGGTTGATATGTTGGTTTATGGTAAAAAAAAAAACAATAACGGAATTAATACATATACTATGAAAATCTGAAAAATATGAAGTGTAAGAGCAATTTACTTTAAAAAAAAAATCTAAACAAAACATTTTGGAAAATTAATTCATCTTTATTTTGAATTATGCCATCAAGTATTTCAGATTCTCATATTAATAGATTAGAGAATAATAACAACAACATTTTACAATAAATCCAAAATCAGGTGTAGTAGTGCAACAGGGTGTTTGTTTGATTTAAAAAAAATAAACAAACAATGCTGTGTGTAAAGCATTATTTAATACAATCATTCTTTAAATGACTTAAAATTACTTAAAACTGTAAAAATATGGTCAACTATTTGGTAGAGCAGGCAGTTAAGGTAATAAGGCAAGTTAGGGTATTAAGCTCTGTAGGGTATTAGTTCTGTAGACAAATGAAAAAATAATATAAAATATCTAAAAACATTAAAAACTGCTTTTATTCTAGCCAAAATAAAAATAAGACTTTCTCCAGAATAATAAATATTAGAGGAAATACTGTGAAAAATTCCTTGCTCTTGGAAAATTTGAAAAAATAGACAATGTAATAGAAAAAAGGAAACGCTGAAAGCAACAAAGACAACAAAAACTTAAAGGTTGTACCTCTTAAACCTTTAAAGCTTGATATATTATAAAAAAACATTCTGTAAATTAATAAAATTAAAAACAAACAAACTGTACATTAGCTATGTCTTTCAAATGAGAAAAATCACGTCAAATATATATTTCATTCATTCATTCATTCATTCATTCATTTTCTTTTCAGCTTAGTCCCTTTATTAACCTGAGGTCACCACAGCGGAATGAACCACCAACTTATCTAGCATATGTTTTACGCAGCGGATGTCCAGTACTGGGAAACATCTATACACACTCATTCTCACACATACACTACAGACAATTTAGCTTACCCAATTCACCTATACCACATATCTTTGGACTGTGGGGGAAACCGGAGCACCCGTAGGAAACCCACGCCAACACGGGGAGAACATGCAAACTCCACACAGAAATGCCAACTGACCCAGCCAAGGCTCGAACCAGCGCCCTTTCTCCACTGCACCACAGTGACCAAATATATATAAAATTTTATTTATTCGTTCACACATTCAACACTGTAAGCCTTTACTGCATGTTACAGTATTGTCTTTTGCACAATTAAACTTACAGAGCTTTCATCATAAAGCCAAGCACTTAAATGTCATCCCACTCAGATTTGTAGGTGATTTAGAGAAGCAAATGATTATTTCTATGCATAATGAAGCTGATTTACATTTGTGGCTACTGTAGACAAATACCAAGTGCACCAAATCACTGTTTGCGCCCAGTTTGAGTCGCTTTTCTTCTGTATTCTCAGTATGAAACATATGGGTCTTTAAGGCCTTTACACTCTAAAAAATCCGGGGTTATTTTTTCAACCCAAATGTTGGGTTGAGGCATTTGGGTAATGTTTGGGGGTTATTTTCAGAGTCTTGGGTATTGCTATGTAACCCAAACTTGAGTTATTTTCTCGGTAATAATTGCTAAGACTTGAATCAATGCAACCCTAGCACCACACAGACACATCAACCCAGCTCCTTGGGTCAAATCAACTCCCAGCAGGGGCTGACTGCGATGCATATATTATTATTATTATTATAATAATAATAATAATAATAATAATTATTATTATTATTATTATTATAAATGTTTACGAGCAACCCATAAATATGAAACAAATTGTTTTGAATGCAGTTCATAATTAGTTTTGTATGATCTTTGAGGTGTGTTTACAAAAAATCATGTGCTGAAAATGTTTTATGTGGTTAATGATTTTAAAAGAAAGCTAAAAAATACATTTGAAAATATAACCTATTAATTAAGTCAAATTAACCCACTATTTAGGTAAAAAATAACCAATTATTGGGTAGAAAAACAACCCATTTTGGGTTAAAAATAATAATAACCCAATTACTTGGGTTAATTTAACCCCTGATGTGTTCTGTCCTATATTTACCCAGCAATAAGGTTAAAAACAACCCAGTTTGGGTAGTTTTTAACACTGTGTTTTTTAGAGTGTATAGTATAATAATAAAACAATGAGAACACTCTTTTGTGGTATGTTTTAATCCAGGTTAAAGTGTTTAAGTGAAAGCAAACATTTCAGCAGGAGCGGGATGAACGGAGAGGTTTATGAGGTTAAACACTAACCGATAGTGACAGACGCATTGTTGAAACAACTAGAGGTTTAGCGATCGATTCAACACACACGGGACTCCTTTAACTCTGAATTTGTGGCATTTGCTTGATTTTGCTTTAAATTTAGCGAGAGCAGAATCACTAAATCCTTGAGGGACTGATTTGAGCTTTTCTTAGCAGTTCTGCGCACATTGAAGACTAATGGTGACCAACATGTTTCCAGATGGGATGTGCAGGACTCTTCAGTGATTTTGTCTAAAATCACAGAGAGCCGAGTCGGTCTCGAGGGTTCGGTAAAATAAGCACACATTCTCTTTATACAAGGAAAAGCACTGCACATCAGCAGCACTGACCGAGCAGACAGTCACAGCCTCACATGTCAAACTAATTGAGCTGGTTTACTGAGACTGAGCATTGTAGGTGGTGGACTATAGCTACAGCTGCATGCCTAAAACAGAAAGACCCATGAATATAGTAAAAAAAAAAAAAAAAAAAAAAAAAAAAGGTATAGACATATATTAGTATGTTAATGGGTAAGTGATGTAAGAATATATAATATATGTGTATAACACAATACATGTCATGTTTTGTTTTGTGTCATATAGTGTACTGTGCAAAAGTCCTAAGCACTATACTATGGCTTAATACTTTGGCACAAAATATAATCAATCAGTCTCTTTGCTAAAAACAAAAAGTATATTAAAATATGTAAAAAAGGTGTAAATATGTATGTGATTGAAATATGTAAAAAAAGAAAAACAACAGCACAACATTTCCTCTTCAAGCAAATGTCTATGTTTAATGTGGCTTCCCTTGGCACTAACCACAGCTTGAACTGTTTTGTTCTAATTGTCCTGACATTTTCTGAAATAATGTGCTGTCTAATATCAGGTTTCTTTTAGCACTTTTCTTTAGATTAAGAGTCTCTTATCTTTCTTTTTCTGTCCAAGCGATCTCATACAGAATCTAGAATATTCAGGTCGGGACCCTGTGGAGGCCATTTCATGACTGTCTGTTTCTCATCAGTTTCTTTCTCCAAATAGGATTTCACTGCAATTAGTGAATCATTATCATGCTGAATATGAAAACTATTACCACTAAAAATTATTTCCAGAAGGAATAGAATAATGGATTAACCTATCTGTACTTTTCAACATTTACTATTCCATCAATTCAGACAATATTGCTAACAACACTGGCAGAAATGCATCTCAAACCAGGACAAACAGCCTCTCTCCAACATTGTCTTTCACGTCTTAAACAATTAAACTAAAATAATTAAAACCCTAACCGAACTCCTATCCTAACAAACCATACATCAACTAAAAGATCCTTTATTCACCCTGCATAAATCTCAATTTAAAAAAAAATGACAAAACATTACACTTATGACTTTTTTGATAAAGGGTTGCATATATCCATTATACCATCAGTAAAACAACACATTTAATGTTGGCCTAAAACATTTGTACAGTATTGTATATACAGTATAGAGTGTTCAGCATAAATGAGTACACCCCAGTTGAAAATGAATATCTTTATCCATTTCTCAGTGAATATAGCCAATAATTGTTGGTGCATTTAAACAAAACAGCGTTATTATACACATATCTCAATTTAAATATGAGCATGGTCACCTAACATATTTAGGAATAGAAAGATAACACATTTAAATTCAAACGAGTAATAATTTTTTTTTTAAATCAACATTTTATATTTTTTATGTTTCTCTTGATTTTATCTTTTTTAGTATCTCATTTAATTTTGATTGACATTTAAATAATCGTACACTATAGCTGATTTTGTTTATCCATTTCACCTATAGCGCATGTCTTTGAACTGTTAGGGGCCCCCGACCAATCCCAAGAAGCCTATATTAATCATATAGCTCTTTTATAATTTTTCCATTGTGTGTTGTAAAATCTGTCTATAAGTGTTAATATTTTAACGTCATTACTCTCTTTTCAAAACCAGGGGCCCCCATCAATAATGGAATGTTCCTTCGTTACCAACCCCAATCAGACACACCTGGGCTAGCTAATCATGCTCTTACTGGGCTTTCTAGAAACATCAGTGCAGGTGTGTTGAGGAGGTAAGGTTGTCTGCAGGACACCGGCCCTCCAGGACTGAGTTTGGACACCCCTGCTGTACATAGTTATTTTGTGAACTTGTTTTTTTCATTTGTAAATTTATTGTTTTTGATTTTACATGAATAAGATTTCCTTTAAATATTAAAGTACATAAAATATACTTTAAACAATGTATATATATATTTATTTAAATAGCCTACTTTTTAGCATGCAGATTATTTTTCAAAAATGCAAGGGCCCCATACCTGGAATTGCATAAAGCCCCCAAATCTCTCAGTCCGCCCCTGACCTGAGCACCCAGAGGAAACCTACGCCAACACAGGGAGAACATGCAAACTCCACACAGAAATGCCAACTGACCCAGTCAGGACTCGAACCAGCGACCTTCTTGCTGTGATGCAACAGTGCTTACCACTGCACCTATTGATGCATTTAACAGTCTTCCTAATCTTAAATCCTTGAAAGTTTTTAATATTTAAATTTTTAAAAAAACGTATGAACATTTATATGTATTAATATAAGTATTATATCATCTTTGCTTTAAATTACAAAAAAACGAATGACCGCTTGTGCGAGGCGTTTCTAATGCAGCGTTTATGGGACAGGACAGTAAATTATCTTATTCTTATGTAAGTCTCACACATTTTTTTCTTTTTTCCGGAAGTCTTTATAACACCATTGTTGAGTTTTTCTTTTATTATTTGAGCAAATAAGACTGTAAAACAATTATTTGTTGTGTTCTCCCATTCACGACACTCTAAGTTTTCCCAACTATGACGACTTCCTCTACTGGGAAACCCGGAAATGTGAAAAGGGTCTATTGTATTTTTGTTTACGTCTTGTTGTATAGTGACCTCAAAGTAGTCATTAAAATGTGAAGAATCCAAAAAATATTGTAATCCACACTTGAGCTAATTCTAACAATAAAGCAACAAAACTGATCTTGGCAGCTCTTTTGCCAAGTCCAAGATTATAATGAATGCTGGAACCATATAACAGAAACCACATGAACAAACCCACTCTTGATTTGTTATACGCTGAGTTCACCAGCTGCAAGAATATATATTTTAAGTTGATTTTAAGCCACTATAATATTCAGAGCAATATGTTAGTGGTGCACTGCTGGAGTTGGGTTTAGAAAGGTACAGTCGCTCACTTTCTCTCTTTTACAGCCCTTGTTAAAATCTAACCATTACAAACGAAAGCCGAGCTGCTCGGCGAGATGAAAGACAACTCCAGCAAAGTCCCAGCGTTCCTTCTATTGAAGGCCAGTCGCCCACAGCAGCTCCTTCAATGCCCTTAAAGGCAACATCTCATGAAAATATGACTTGTTCTATATTTAAGTACTGTAATCGTGTACAACCCAGAAAATGTGAAAAAGTACAACCCAGATCTTAAACTTTTTCTGTAAGCATGTGGAGAAACGTTCCCTTCGGCTTAGTCCTTTATTTATCAGGGGTCGCCACAGCTGAATGAACCATTATGGCATTCCTTTTTAATAGAGATGCTCCGATCAGCATTTTTGGCACCGATCACCGATTACAGATCACCAAGATCATGATCTGCCGATTGCCGATCACTGCTGATCACACAATGGCAGGGGAATGGGAATCTTTTATCTATAATCTGGCAGAGTTTGCACCAAAACAGTTTTACATCTGTTACTAGTAACAACAGAATAGTTACTAATCACTATTACAATAATAAATAAAAATTAGTATTTATTTAGTAAGTACTAGTATCACATAAATAAGCACTAGTGTTAACTAAAATAATCTAGTGTCTAATGAATAAGCTCTAGTATAGTTTTATAAAGTACTAGTATCTAAAGAAGAGGCGCTGTCTAAAAAAAAAATACGACTAGTTAATGTAAAAGATACTAGTATCTAAAACGTAAGCACAAGTATCATTAAAATAGATACTAGCAGTGTTGTAAAGTAACTAATTACAAACACTCAAACTACTGTGAGCGTTTTTTTCTTAGGAATTGTAATTTACTTTTAAAAATGTGGACTTTTACTTTCCCTTGAGTACATGTTTAGTGCAGTATCGGTACTTTTACTCCAATACTTTCCTTCAGCCTACAGTCACTACTGTATTTCTTTCTTGTCTAAAGTAGAAAGATCAGTCCTGTGATTTCTGTCCAATTAAATCACACATAGAAAGTAAATCACATCATACTGAACAACCTCAAGACATGGGGGCTTTATAAATGCAGCAAACCTTTTGGAAACATTAAAAATGTCCAAGAAGATGTCCAAACGCAATGATCCAGAGACTGTTTATAGACTGCATGTCACTGGAAATGATGGATGTCGACTGTATGATGACTGAAATCACCAAACAAGCCTTTAACAATCACTAAATAGAACAAATGAAGAATGGAAGGAAGGGCCAAATAAAAGGAAGGACCGAACAAGGAATGGAAGGAAGGATCGAAGAACCAAATAAATGAAGGATTCAAGGAAGGACTGAACAAAATATGAATGAAAGGAGCAAACAAATGAAGGGAGGAAAGAAGGAAGGACCAAATGAATGAAAGAGGAATTCAAGGAAGGACTGAATAAACTAAGGAAGGAAGGAACAATCAAACAAATGATTGAACAAAAAGACCTAAGGTAGGAAGGAACAAAAATATGAATGAACAAACGAGTGAACGAAGGAGGGAGCAAACGAATGAATGAAGGAAGGAAGGAGAGAACAAACAAATAATTGAAGGAAGGTTGGAAGGAACAAACAAAAATAGGAAGATCCCTAAATACACTACATGTTGTTTGTGCGGGGATGTGTAAACGTAACAATCTGTAAACGCATCCACTTTTCACAGCGTAATACTCGCTACTCACTACTCTTGAGTACTTTGAAATGGTCTACTTTTTACTCATACTTTGAGTAATATTTTACTACAGATACTTTTACTCGCACTACATTTTTGGGCAAGTAATGGTACTTTTACTGGAGTATGATTTTTCAGTACTCTTTCCACCACTGGATACTAGTAGTAGTAGGGCTATAGATTAAATGCCAAAACGGCTTGCCATACATGCAGAGCAAACTGGAGTGTGCGCCACACAGGGCAGGCCAGGGAAAGCTGCATCTCTCATTGCTTCCTGCAGGTTTCTGACGTTGTCTGTTAAAATTGCGTGGATGTTTTCTCTTTCGATCCCCCTTGAATAAAACATGCCACTAAATGCGTTCACCAAAGCCTCCGCAGAACGTGACCCTGTGAAATCCTGAAAGTGTAGCACGATGTTGTGTCTTTCGAAGTTTAGGTCAATAAAGTGTGCTTTTAAGCTTAGCGGGGACATTGGACAGGCGTCTGCACTCCACATTTCACAGGTTGTTCGTCGAGGCAAATGAATTCCATAACTCTGAACGCGATGTCTTTCCACCTTGTACTATCCCTGCTGTATGGTTCAGGCCGTTTAAATGCATCACTCACAGTCGGCTGGATGAGGGATTGGGATGTTGTTGGCTTGTATGGCGTGTTCTAAGATGCCTAATCATGTTAGTGGTGTTAAAAATGCTGTTGTTGTTTCCACTTCGAGTGATTTCATCACGACATACATTGCAAACGGCTAACTTTACGTTACTGGACACTTTGAAAAAGACACAGGAACACATGTTGCCACTGGTAAGCTCTGCTCTGCTGTGGTTTACATGTGCGCCGTGTGTGCACGTGTGAAAAGGTCGTGCGATTAATTTACGTCAAGTGATCGGCGCTTTTGGGGTTAGCCGATCAAGCTATTTTTAGCCAATATCGACCGATCAATCCGAGCATCACTATTTTTTTACGCAGTGAATGCCCTTCCAGCCGCACCCCAGAACTGGGAAACACCCATACACACTCACATTCACACACAATCAAACACACTTTAGCTCAAACACTCTCACAGGCAGAGCTGTGATTAAAAAAAGCTATTGGCTATTTTTTTAAAGGGGAGGGGCTACATTAAGTCCCACCTACTCGTCATGTTTTGGTTGAGATTACATCAAACATTGAATAAAACTGCACATTTCAAAGCGCTTCAATGAACCTTTAAAGGCTCCACACTCATGCAGCAGCTCATTTGCATTTAAAGAGACGCATACAAAAAACATCATTGCTCACATCTAAATAGGGGCAAATTTGACAAGCTATATTTGATGTTCAGTGGGGTATTATGAGTTGGAACTTCACAGACACATTCTGAAGACACAAGAGGTAAATGATATATGTTATGAAAGGAGGATAATATGTCCCTATTACCAAATAGCAGACATGACACTCGTGAGCTGCAGAGTTACACTTGTGTTCCCAGAACTCAGCGATTCACTTACAGTATACACATGTTTTGTGCTCTTATCACTGTTGTCATATTTAAAGGGATTTGCACTCTTTACCTGACAGGATTAAGGATTATGTTACATTAACATGGATCTGTGTATACGTGTGTGCTGATAGTGGGATTTCCTCTTTATGAAACACCTCCGCTTTGGTTATACAATTCAAGAGGATGCGGTTTAGCATGCTGGGGTCAAATGAATGTAAACACACAAACAGACTACAGCGAAATAAGTTTTTTTTTGTAATACAATACAGTGCACTGATTTCCTCATTTGGTAGCATTCAAGGAAAGCTTTTAGACACAAGTTAATTTCTAATAACAGCATTTGTGACAAATAGTTTTTTTTTTTCCATGTCTCCCTTAGATATAAATGAAAAAATGCATAAGAAATGTAAGAATTTACATTCACTCAGAAAATGGGGCGCAATGGTGGCGTAGTGGGTAGCACGACCGCCTCACAGCAAGAAGGTCGCTGGTTCGAGCCTCGGCTGGGTCAGTTGGCATTTCTGTGTGGAGTTTGCATGTTCTTCCCGTGGTTGCGTGGGTGCTCTGGTTTCCCCCACAAGTCCAAAGACAAGTGGTATAGGTGAATTGGGTAGGCTAAATTGTTCGGAGTGTATAAGAGTGAATGAGTGTGTATGGATGTTTCCCAGAGATGGGTTGCAGCTGGAAGGGCATCCGCTGCGTAAAACATATGCTGGATAAGTTGGCGGTTCATTCCTCTGTGGTGACCCCAGATTAATAAAGGGACCAAGCCTAAAAGAAAATGATGAATAATTAAATAATTTAAATTATATTTTATTAGCTATGTGGTGACAGCTTTTATTATTATTTTTTGCTGGATTATGCTAGATTATTATCGAACTGACCAAATTATTAAAAAATATATACTGTACATATAACTATTATTTAATTAGTCAATATAAAAATATTTATTTCATATACACTCACCAGCCACTTTATTAGGTACACCTTACTAGTACTGGGTTGGACCCCTTATATTTAACAAGGTACTGGAAATATTCCTCAGAGATTTTGGTCCATATGGACATGATAGCATCACGCAGTTGTTGCAGATTTGTCGACTGCACATTCATGATGCGAATCTGGTGACTGCGGAGGCCATTTGAGTACAGTGAATTCATTGTCATGTTAAAGAAAACAATCTTCAAGCTTTAGGACATGGTGCGTTATCCTGCAGGGAGTAGCTATCAGAAGATGAGTACACTGTAGTCATAAAGAGATGGACATGGTCAGCAACAATACTCGGTAGGCTTTGGCGTTGACACAATGCTCAATTGGTAATAATGGGCCCAAAGTAAGAAAATATCGCCAGATGCCAATTTCTGACCCTACCATTTGACAGACCCTACCCTACCATTGCAGCAGAAATCAAGTCTCATTAGACCATGCTATCTTCTGTTGTCCAATTTTGGTGAGCCTGTGCGAATTGTAGCTTTAGTTTCCTGTTCTTAGCTGACAGGAGTGGCACCCGGTGTGGTCTTCTGCTGCTGTAGCCCATCCGCCTCAAGGTTAGACGTGTTGTGTGTTCAGAGATGCTCTTCTGCATACATCAGTTGTAACGAGTGATTATTTGAGTTACTGTTGCCTTTCTATCAGCTCGAACCAGTCTGGCCATTCTCCTCTGATCTCTGGCCTCAACAAGGCATTTTTGCCCACAGAACTGCCGCCCACTGGATATTTTCTCTTTTTACATCGTTTTCTGTAAACCCTAGAGATGGTTGTGCTTGAAAATTCCAGTAGATCAGCAGTTTCTGAAATACTTAGACCAGCCCGTCTAACACCAACAACCATGCCACGTTCAAAGTCACTTAAATCACCTTTCTTTCGCATTCTGATGCTCAGTTTGAACTGCAGCAGATCGTCTTGACCATGTCTACATGCCTAAATGCATTGAGTTCCTGCCATGTGATTGGCTGATTAGAAAT
>CAIGQQ010034268.1:2910585-2940308 GCA_903798035.1 Danio albolineatus | reverse complement strand
AAATGTATGCTTTAACCTAAATTCTTTATGGTCCATTATGGTCCATACTGAAGCTGATTTTAAAAGACAAACGTATACATAGTTACATTTTGCATTATAGGAAATTATGTAGTCTTTTAAGATATATCTATGTGTAGGTAAACATAAGCACACTATATATTTACAGTCTGTTCAAAGAATATCCATATGATTTCATAGGAAATGAATGATTGCATTACAATTAAATGTGTCTTTCTATTTTTTATCCATACAAGCTTACAGTAACAATAGCTTTTTTCTAATTAATGGAGCCTGTGTATTAAGTGTTTTAACCGTGTCTCTTTACATTTTATTTTTTACATTAGTAAACATGAACTAATAGTAAAATAAATAGTAGCATGAACTAATAAACAGTCATTTAAAGCATTATTTGACAACATCGTTAAGCTCCACGTTTCTTATTTTGAATGCATTACGTGTATTAACATTTAATATGAATTACAGTACTAACCATGATAGTAACTAATGATGATTGTATTTTAACTAATGTACTACAATATAATTGAATGCATTATTCACTTTAGCAATTGGGTAAGCCACATAAGGATATTTCAAAGCAAAAACAAGACTATTTTGCTTATTTTATGGAAAGCCTCCCTTAATTTTCACTTATTATTTCTGAAAACAAGACAATATTTTTGGCTTGTCTAGAAAGTGCTTCTTGATTTGAAATATTTTAAGTATTTTGACTTAAAATTAAACTCTGAGTATGAATATATACTGCAGAATACACATACCTGACAGAAGACTTGTCGATCCCAGTTGCAAGAGCAACAAATAATAACTTTACTTCTAGTGAAAAAGTGACAGAAGGTAGTTTTTTCCCAAAGAATCATCTGTTGAACTACATCCCGATCATCACAAATACTGCAGAAGACCTATTGGAACCCGTATGAACCCAAGATTCTCACAGAAATCAGTCAAGTTTGGTGAAGGAAAAGTCATGGTTTGGGTATGCGAGAAACCTGCAGAGTGGATGGTAACAACATCAACAGCCTGATGTATCAAGACATTTGTACTCCCCATTACATTACAAACCACAGGAGAGGGCAAATTCTTCAGCAGGATAGCGCTCTTTCTTATACTTCAGCCTCCACATCAAAGTTCCTGAAAGCAAAGAAGGTCAAGATGCTCCAGGATTGGCCAGCCCAGTCACCAGACATGAACATTAATGAGCATGTCTGGGGTTAGATGGAGGCATTGAAGATGAATACAAAGAATCTTGATGTACTCTGGGAGTCCTGCAAGAATGCTTTCTTTGCCATTCCAGATGACTTTATTAATAAGTTATTTGAGTCATTGCAGAGATGTATGGATGCAGTCCTCCAAGCTCATGGGAGTCATACACAATATTAATTCTTTCTCCACTGCACCATGACTTTATATTCTGTTCTGTACATTCTGTTAAGTGACAAGACTTAAGTCTCAGCAAAGTCAGACCTTACTGTCCTAATGAAATAATTATAAATCAAGGCATGATCAGATTTTTTTTGTACAACAATGTGAATGTGGAGGATTTGGTTGGAGCGATAATGGAATCTTGGATACGAAGTCGGAAACCCTGAGTGTGCATCTTTCTTCTCAATATAATTTTTTGATTGCTAATATTTAGACCGACCTTAGCAGAATATATCTTAAGTAGCCATCGCAATTAAATCGTCATAATATTGTCATTTAAATGACTTCACCAGTCCACAAGACAACAACCAAATGGATGCTTAAGTCTAATTATCTGATTATATTTGAATTACATAACAACATCAATGCTGTGAAATGAACCTTATGAAAATGAAAATAGTCGCATAAAGCTTTCACTGGAAGTTCATCATTGGCTAAAAAACAGTAGCTGTGCTTATAGCCCATTCAGATGATTGATAAATATGGTCTTATTGTACAGAAAGCCCTCCCCATTTTACGATCCATATAGGATATTGCATATTTTTAGATCATTGAGTTTTAAGGTTTTATTTTGGGTTACGGTTTGTTCGGTCCATGTTCTTTCTGACGGTTTTATTTTATTCCACTAGGTGGCAGCAAAGTATTTTTTAAATCTTGTGAACAAAACGTCTCTGATTTTTGACCAGGTCATGTTATTATTGTTGTCATTGTTCTTAGGTACATATTTAAATGTTAATTTAAATTTTCTCAAAAAAAGCAATTACCATAAAACATGTTTTGTTTGTTTTCCGTTATTGTCCTCTTTAATTCCCAGCATAAAAACAAGAGATCAGAAAATCACAAAATATTTAGTCATCTACCTTTACAGATAAACTCTTTATATATGTTCATCATTCTTTATAACCTCAGACTATTATGTTGTATAAATGTCTTCTCTCCATTAAGCCACCCTCTCGAAATATTTTAAAAACAACAGATAAACTGACGGATAGAAAGAAAACAACAGATAAACTGACGGATAGAAAGAAAACAAAAAAAGCCATTATAATCTGCGCGCTCACGATAAACCGTAGGGGTCTTGACTGTTCTGAAGCGCGGTTGGTTTGACCCATAGACTGTAAAAAATATGGACGTAGTATCCGTGACGTCACCCATAGGTTTCTGATGAACCCAAAAGAAGCCACTAGGAGGAGAGGCCAGGAAGATGGCGCCTCGAGTGGACGTGCTTTAATTAGCTCGGCTAGCCAAATGTTAATATGTTAGTGAAATAGTATTTTATGTTTTGTAAGACCCAGTTTTATGTAGCGTACTTACGTTAAGGTGTTGCTTTATTTTAACTGAACGTATTTGACAGTGGAAATATGTCTGTAAGGCAAAAAAGAAAGGGAGCTAACACAAACGCTAACTCTTTTTCTGCTGCTAATGTACTGATGGACGGCTGTCATGATTATGTTGAACAGTTGATTTCCCTGAACGATGAGGACTTTCCTCAATTGCCTGCCACTCCCAGAGAGTCTCCTGCTCCGAAAAAAGACAGAAAACAAGCAGTGGCTACTATGGATAGTGAGAATATCATTGCAACGCTCTCTCAGCTTATTAACGATCGGGCGGATGGGATTGAAAAAAAACTTGGCGCTAGGTTGGAGGAATTAGAAAAGAAAATCGACTCGAGCTGTGCTGAAATTGTGATTCTTAAAGAAAACGTGTCTGATATGGAAAAAAATGTGCAAAAATGTAATACTTCAGTCGATCTGATTGAGAAACGTGTGCATGATCTGGAGGCATACTCCAGGCGATGGAACCTAAAACTACACGGTGTTCGCGAGTTCGAAACAGAGGACGTCCGGAGGGAAGTCATAAAAATCTGCCAAGCTGTGATACCGGAGGAGAAATCCACCCTTTTGGATGGTGTAGAGGCAGCACATCGCATGGGTCCCAAAAGAAAGGAGCAGAAGTTTTCCAGAGTGATCATCATGAAGTTCATCTCTCGGGCTCTTCGTGACGCAGTTTGGAAAGCGGCTAAAAAATCGGCATTTCTGCAAGACAACAAACTCCGATTCTCAGAAGACCTCTGTCAGATTGATCGTGATAAAAGACAGTTGCTGTGGCCAATGATTGATAGTGCTCGCAAGGATGGTAAGAAAGCGTACTTTGTAGGAGGTCGTGCTTTTATTGAAGGGAGGGAAGTGTTTCCACCTTCCACAACAAAATCTGCATAAGGAGAATGTTGAGGGAACGTAATGGAGTTGTACTTTAGCGTTAGATTTAGGTTGAATTCACTACTGTTACTGCTATAGTTATTAAGCGACCCTTTATTTTGGTTATATTTCAATAATTTTGTTATATTTAAATTTCCTTAAATAAGTGAAGATTGGTTATTCACTGGGTCTGTTTGAATGTTGTTATATTTATTACTTTTTCACTTTTTTATTTGTTTGCTGGCTACGTGGAACACTATTTAGCTGGTTGATCTTTTTCTTGTTCAGAGTTTAAGATGTCATTATCTCTTGTTTCGTTAAATGCCAGGGGCCTAAGGTGCAGCGTTAAACGCAAGGCACTGTTTTTGTTCACTAAATCTTTTAAAACAGATTTTGTTTTTTTTCAAGAATCTCATTCCACTTCTCATGATGTAAACTTTTGGAAATCACAGTGGGGCAATAATCTCTGGACTTCGCATGGTTCAGAACATTCAGCAGGTGTTTGCACCTTTCAAAATAATTTTTCTGGTTCTATTTTGCACAATGAGTCGGATCCTACAGGTCACTTTCTTTTTGTAATAATTGAACCTAATTTACAAAGTCCTAAGATTATTTTGCTTAACTTCTATGGTTATAATTTAAAATCTGAAAATGAAGCACTTTTAGATTCGGTTGAAGATAAGTTACTCTTTTGGCTAGATAAATATCCCGATGCCTTAATAGTAATGGGGGGTGACTTTAATACTGTCCTTGACAACTCACTTGATAGATGGCCACCCCGTCATTTGTCTTCAGGAAATTATTTAAAGGCATTCATGGATCGATTTGAACTTGTAGACATATGGAGGAGAAAATTTCCTTCGACAATATCATATACATGGCAAAATAAATTAGGCTCTTATCAGTCACGTATTGATTTTTGGTTAGTTTCCAAACAATTTATTGATAACTCATCTGTAAATATATTAGTGACCCCTCTTACGGATCATAAAGCCATACATATTAATTTGTCTCTTTCTCAGGATTATAATTATAGAGCTTCATTTTGGAAACTTAATAATTCACATTTGAAGCATGACTTTGTTAAATCAAGTATTAAAACTTTAATTTCAAAATATATAAATAAAGCCACTAAAGAAAAAAAGTTTTGTCTTAATTGGGAATTATTTAAATTTGAGGTGGGTAAATTTTTTAGAAAATATGGCAGTGATTTAGCAAGGAAAAAAAGGTCTGAAGAAAATGATGTAATTTCAAAAATAACACTCCTTTCTCAAAAATCTGTAGGAGCCTTATCTGATCAAGAAAAGGTGGATTTGTTTAATTTGCAGAATAAGCTGGATGTGATATACCAAACCAAGGCTGAAGGAGCATTTGTAAGATCCAGGCAGCGCTGGTTAGAGCATGGTGAGCAAAACTCATCTTATTTTTTTAAACTTGAAAAACGTAATTGCAATTATAAATCTATTAATAAATTAAACATCAATGGTCAAATATCGGAAAATTCTAAAGAAATTGCATTGTTCTGTGCTGACTTTTATAAAAAGTTGTATAGTTCATCTTTTGATCTTAATTCTGCTACATGCTTTTTTAACTCGCTACCTGATTGTGATAAAATTAGTGGGACAGATAGAAACATGTGTGATCTACCTCTTTGTTTAGAGGAGGTCTCAGAAGCCATTGCTCATCTCAAACTAAACAAATCTCCTGGCGTGGATGGCCTATCTTCTGAGTTTTATATATTATTTGCAAAACAGTTAGTTCCCTTCCTTTTACAAATGTTCACAGAATGTAATTTAACAGGCTCTCTCCCTCCAACACTTACACAAGGTCTTATTACATTACTACCAAAGCCCAAAAAAGACGTTCTTTTTCTTGATAATTGGCGCCCTATATGTCTTCTTAATAATGATTACAAAATTTTTGCTTTAATTTTTGCTAAGCGTCTCAAAAGAGTAATTGATTCTATAATAGATGAATCTCAGTCTGGTTTTTTACCAGGGAGGCATATTTCCAATAATATTAGATTGGTGTTAGATATTATTGATTATTCAGACCTTATTGTTGATGAGAGTTTTATTTTGTTTTTAGACTTTTATAAAGCTTTTGACTCTGTGGAGCATAATTTTTTTTTTCGTGCTTTGGAAATATTTGGTTTTGGTCCTTTCTTTATTAAATCAGTTCGAACACTTTATGCTAATGCAAATTGTTCTATTAAACTAAAAACAGGTTCTTCTTCCAGATTTGATTTACAGCGTGGAATTAGACAAGGCTGCCCAATTTCACCATATTTATTTTTGTTAGCTGGGCAACTGCTTTCTATTCATCTCAAGGCAAGCTCTGTGCAAGGTATCAATATTGCTGATAGGCAGGTCTTAATGAGTCAACTTGCAGACGATACTACACTATTTTTGAGAAATTCATCTCAAATCCCTTTAGCTGTGAAGATCATCAGTTTATTTTCTCAGGCTTCAGGCTTGCATTTAAATATTAATAAATGTGAGTTACTGTCAATAAAACATTGCTCTTTGACAAGTATAGATGGCATTCCAGTGAAAGATAAAGTTAATTATCTAGGCATTGTTGTATCAAAAGATGTGAAGAACAGATGTGTAGATAACTTGTTGCCAATTTTGGAAAAAACTAAAAAGAAACTAAACATGTGGTTACACAGAGATTTGTCTCTTAAGGGTAGAATTTTACTTTCTAAAGCAGAGGGTCTTTCACGTCTGGCTTATTCCGCTGCATCACTCTATGTAGATACTAAAACTTCTAAGACAATTGATCAATCCTTGTTAAATTTTTTATGGAAAAATAAGAAACACTATATTAGAAAATCTGTAGTTTTGAATAATTATGAAAACGGCGGTCTTAATTTCATCAGTTTTGCTAATCTTAATTATACATTCAAAATTAATTGGATTAATCAGCATCTTAAAAATCCTGCCTCTTTGTGGAATTTTATACCAAATTTATTTTTCTCTAAATTAGGAGGGTTAAATTTTTTGCTCTTGTGTAATTATAATCCTGAGAAAATTCCTTCCAAATTATCTTCATTTCATAAACAATGTCTGTTATCATGGTCTTTAATCTACAAGCACAACTTTTCCCCACATAATTATATAATTTGGCACAACAAAGATTTACTGTACAAAAATAAAACCATTTACTTTGATAATTGGGCGAAAATAATATAATTTTTGTTAGACAATTATTTAATGACAGAGGAGTGCCTTTTAAATATGAGGAATTTTTGTCCCATTTTAAATACCCAATTACAACTAAAGAATTTGCTATTGTTTTTGGAGCAATCCCTTCTGGGATTATTATGCTGATGAAGGGATGGGACAATCAGTCTCCCCAGGTTGTGCCACATCTAAATGTGCTAAAAACACCTCTTGGTAAATTACTATTTACCACAAAGCCAGATAACAAAAATATTCGCTCTCTATTTCAGCGTGAGATAATCTCTTGTCCTAATGCTGTCTATTATTGGAACAGACATATAGGTAATATTAACTGGAAAAAAGTATGGACTTTACCCCAGAAATTCCTAATGTACAATAAAATCTGTGAAGTGTCTTATAAAATAATACATAGGTGCTATCCTACAAAGGTTTTTTTACAAAGATTTATTTCTGAAGATTTTGATGTAAATTGCTCCTTCTGTGAGCATCAAACTGAAGATCTGTCTCACCTTTTTTGGAATTGTGAATATACCAAAATATTTTGGAAAAGTGTATTAGGTATATTTAGTGATATAATTCCTGATGTTATGTTAAAATATGAAAATGTTATTTTAGGATATAACCATGAGAATGAACATCCAGATGTTTTTTATTTATTTAATCTTATTATATTTTTGGCCAAATATTTTATACACAAATGTAAATTTTATAAGCGTATACCTTTCTTTCAGATTTTTCTTGAAGATCTAAAGCTTTATATGTCTTTGATTTCTCAATCTTCTAATAAGAAAGCTGTAAAAACTGTAAATCTGTTTAAAAGATACATTTCTGTTTTGCTCCCTGGCATGTAATGTGATGTAATGTAAATGTTTACATTTGTTACAATAAAAAAAAAAAAAAAAAAAAAAAAAAGAAGCCACTAGTAGGCGTGGCCAACCGTCGCCATTTTGTTCGCGCGTCATCGCCATAGACGCACCAACCGAGGCATACCAAACAAGGGCAAAGAGGCGGAGCGTGGGCGGAGCGTGAGCGGAGCTACGGGACGCATGCTGGCATTGGAAGAAAGCGTGAATTACATCCAAATACTTCAGATATAGTCTGTGTTAGTAAATGCAAGGCTATTTAGGAAATCCAGGCAGAACACTGTATGACAATGCTTCAGATGACGATTTTATAGCCTACAGCTGATCAATCTGTCAGATTCTGGAGTGCATTAGAGTTCTGAAGAACATTATAAATCATAAATTATCCTAAATAAAGCAATTACATGTATAGAGATGGTATAAGTATATAATTTCACTCACCTGGGAAACGGAGGCCACGTGAATGGTTTGTGAGCACAATTAAGCGCACACAGCATGCCATATTATCTGATAATTGTAGGAAATAATTCTAAAAGGCGACTGACTGTGTAAAGCCATATAAAACAACACAAAAACACGATGAATCAGGCGGAATCAGCTGAGGTGACGTGACGGCGACCAGCGCGACTAGCTGTCACTCAAGTGGCCACGCCCTTAATTATGCAAACTTAATTTAGCTTAATATAAAGGAAACGGATGAGTTATAAAAAAATTCACCCCCCTCACAGTTGTCATGAAGGGTAATATAAGCTATATGAACCAAAATCGTTCTTTGTACCAGGCTGTAAACACCTTTTTTTCTGCTGTAAAATTGGCCATTTCACCAGTGGGCTCATTGGAGATTTGCTCTATTATGGAGCCAGGACAGCCAGGACTAGCGGAATTTTCGATGAATTGCAAGTTTAAGTTACTTCCGTATTGGCTTCCCGAGGGAGAGCGGGAGGTTGCCGCTTGGTGTCTACCAATAAAAAAATAAAATAAAATCACATGACAGATTTTTGGAAGCAGTTTCAGTCAATTTGAATGCTACGTCTTGATAAACAGCAGCCCAGTCAGTTACAGTGAGTGGCGCAACCAGCCTATGATCATTAGTGGAGAAAATTTAAACAGATTTTTTTAATTGCAGTCTCAGTTCATTTAGTGTAACACGCCGTGAGTGGAGGAGATGCTAATCAGGCTACATTGAAAAATTAGGCTGTCATCTCAGGGGGGATCTTAGACCGTTCCCAAAAAAAAAAGCACGTTATGTTTCGGATGTTGGTGATTTTTATCTTGCGGATTTTTTCGCAGGTGACCTGAGAAACACCGAACAAGCCCGTGGAGACTGCGAGCGTATTGAGTGCATACATATTAATTAATTCTGCAAAGCTTGACACATGCGGCACCGACTTGGAGTTCCACTAATTAATTGTTTCAGCTGCATTGTCAAGCGTGTTCGTTCGGCAGTTCCCAGAGGAATCAAAGAAAGCATATAGCCTTTATAACAGCTTTACCGAGGCGACAGCCAGAAGTTTGCACGAAATTCTCCTCCTTGTTCTCTTAAACCGATTTATGCAGCAGCAAATGTACGCCTGCACGCATTTCAGAGAGTCCAATTAGGAACATCTATCTCTTAACATCCTTAAAACATGATTTAATTAAACATCTTGAATGGAAATGAAGGGAAAACGTGTTTGATTTTCTTCCTCTGAATATCACACAATGGACTTCTACACCAGTGTCCTCCTTGTTCGCTGCGTTTTTCTGAGGACGCTCAAAATGATAGACAGTATGCGCAAGTAAACAAAGTTGCCGCTGAGAAAGTATCCGAATTAATTAGGTTTGTTTTATACACCAGTGGGTCTTTTCCCATACTGCAATGAGGCTTGAGAGAGACATTTAATTAAAGAAAAGATTAACTGTTTTTATTATTCATACCAGCTCGGTGGCATCTGTGTGAATTGAATTTCATATTCATATGCCACGAGAGAGGCAAGCCTAATATAGACTAATAAATGATCTTTTTTTGCAGGCTTCTGTAAACGCAAAGGTGTTGATTATTTCATAAATAACACTGCAATGCAAAGATGTGTCAGCAGAACAACAGTGGTTTAAACAGTTACGTATCTGCAGTGTGGAAATGATGTGCATTTCGGTATTATTTAATCCTCTCTTGTTTGTTTTATGTTATGCTGTTTTTGTATGAATTGTGACAGATATTTCCCATAAAGTTGGTCCATGTGATGCTTTCTCTATGTAAAGTCAGAAAAGAGTTTTATGTTTATTAATCAAGTTAACAAATCTAATAATTAAATGATATGCCATCTAACATCTATTTTATTATATTGGATTTGAAATTAGTGCCGACTTCAGTATCAATCAGTACTTCAATGTCCATTTCATGGTAACATTTAAGTGTTATGGTCCATTTCCACTGAGTGGTGTGGTATGGTAAGGTACGGTGCGATTCCGAACCATACTTTGCAAAGGGTACCAAGGGTACCAAAAGGCAGAGCTTAGAAGCGCAGCTGAATGCTTTTGGTTTACTGAGATATGTCATTCCCTCGCGTGACAAGCCAATTAAAACAAAGAAACCGCCATGTTTTAAATACACAGCCGAGACATTACAATATTTTTAACATGAGTTTTGAGCGTGTTTTAAGCGTTGCTAATAAATTACTTTTGTATGTTTAAAGATTGAATTAATGTTGCTACCATTAATAACATGTTTTAGCATGGATTAATGTGCTGCTGAAATGAGTTAGCATGTTACTAAACATTTCTAGCATATATAAGGAAGTTGCTAGCAAGAATTATCATATTGCTACGTTTCTTACATTATTAAAAACATACATATGTTTTAGTAGCACAAGTTAGAATGAATTAACGCTTCTTTTTTGCTAACATTAACATGTTGCTAGGATTTTTTTACATCAACTAACATATTGAAGAATTACCACATTTGCCAACAAGAATTAGCTTGATGCTATCATATTTTTCACATAAATTAACATATTGCTGTCAATAATTAGCATGTACCTAACATTTTAACATGACTTTGTTCATTGCTAGCATTTTTTAATTGTTGCTAACAAGAATCTATAGAATGTTTATAGCTTAAATTGCTGTTGCTACCATTATTTAACATGTTGCTAGAATGTTTTAGCATTAATTGATGAGTTACTAACCAGAATTAACTTGTTATAATGTTTATAACATGAGTATGTTAACAAAATGGTTCTAGCATAAATGGGCAAGTTGCTAGCAAGAATTATCATATTGCTGTTTCTTACATTACCCAACACAGCCGAGACATTACAACATAATAATATATACCGTGTTTCCACTAGAATTTTTTCCAGCTGTGGTGGCAGACTCTGTTGGGCCTTTTACACAGAACTACCAACTACCTGTGGTGTTATTTCAATGACAAATGTTGTGAGAGCAGTATTACAAGCCGAGATCGCTTTTATGTAATACAAGCATGCGAATCGTTTGCGTGCCGTTTCCTGTTCGTGCATAAACTTTTTGCACGCCCTAAAATATACTTCTGTTCAAATATATTTCTGTTAAGTAAAAATACTTTTGTCTGAGCAAAGTCAGACCTTACTGTCATAATGAAATAATTTAAAATCAATGCATGATCATATTTTTTTTAGGCAAATAAACGTAATCTAGTTAAGGCCTTTGCCTTTCATATAAGCCTCTTCTGATACCAAATGATCAATAAGAAGTCAAGTTATTATTTGTTGTTCCTAAAACTTGGTAAGGCGACAATATTTTTGTCAGATAGGGTATATTAAATCCCAGTAAATGCTCCACTTTATTGCATGGAATAACCATTGTAATTCAGTTCAACAGATATTCATTCATTCATTCATTTTCTTTTCGGCTTAGTCCCTTTATTAATCTAGGGTCGCCACAGTGGAATGAACCGCCAACTAACCCAGCATATGTTTTACGCAGCGGCTGCCCTTCCAGCTGCAACCCATCTCTGGGAAACATCCATACACACTCATTCACACACATACACAATGGACAATTTAGCCTACCCAATTCACCTGTACCGCATGTCTTCGGACTTGTAGGGGAAACCGGAGCAACCAGAGGAAACCCACGCAACCACAAGGAGAACATGCAAACTCCACACAGAAATGCCAACTGCCCCAGCTGAGACTTGAACCAGCGACCTTCTTGCGTCGTTTAACAGATATATTAAGTAAAAAATTAAACTATATACTCATTTTGACCTATTTATTCAAATATAACGATCGCAGTAGTGACTAAAAGCTCTTCCTGACAAGTGGGTAAAATTTACTGCTCTGGAGGACAAAGTATAAAGACTTGAAACGATAAATAATTAGTATTTTGGGCAAAACCATGATCCTTAAATAAGTACGTTTTTTCATGTCATTAAATTGTTCTGATTATAAACAAGCTTGCAAGATCTCTCTCTATGTTCGTTAATCTATTGTTATGACTATTTGTAAGCCAGAGCAATAGTGAGTCACTTTTTTTTTCTCAGAAAACCAAGAGTAGCCGCAGGTATTCAGGTATTGACTTTCAAACTATCCTTTTAAATTGAATATCAATAAGACGCTTACAACTTTTTGCATATTTTACAGAAAATGCTCAGTTCCCAGATATCTCATTTGCATTGCTCTTGGCAGATGCTTTCTAACCACGAATCACATATTGTGTTTGCGAGTGCCAAATAACTCAAATCGTATGCTGCTCACTCAAAATGCCAATAAGACAAAATATCAGATCAACGATAACACGGCATGCATTCAATAAGCCATTTATCCACTCACTTTAGTGCTGTTCTCCGTCATTAGCTGGCATTCACAGGAGGATGTTTGCATTGCACAGAAGACATCCACAATTCTGTTGCATCTCTTGTCTTTTTTTATTTTGTAAAGGAACAGCCAGACACAACACAAGTAATATCATTATGTTTCATATAATGCAATCACAATGCACTGCGCATTTCAAATTCAAAATATATATGCATATGATTGTTGGCAACTGCAAAATGAGTTGATTTTAATTGCTTTCACTTGTGTCAGGCAAAGAAAAAACAGCATTTGAAGGAAAACAGCACAAAATCAGCCATTCTCTTTCATTTTGCACCTACGAGGAGACAGGCAGGAAATAAAAATGAGGGATTAACCGCAAAAAACCTTTATCATTAGCTTCAAAGAGCTGATAAACAAGAAGGTTTCTTCTTCTTTTTTCCCCCATTTAGAAAAGGCGTCTCTTTGAAGGTGCTATTTGATGTTTAAATAATTATTTCTAATCATCCAATCCTCCATTAAAAGCAGGGCACTGCATTTCTTCATTTTGACTTCTGAGTCGTCGGTCCACATTTAATTTGAATTTAATCTCAATATCAGTTTTTTGCTGGTTTTAAGACGTTTATCAGGTGATTTGCAGACCTGTTTTAAAGCTCAACAGATACCTGAAGCTTTAGTTTTGAAGATAAACTCAAAGTTAAACTATAAAGAGTTAAACTTTTTAGACTTTAGAGAATTAATTTTTTATTATTATCATTATTTCTTTTACAAATGCATTTATTCTATTTAATCCCATGTCTTTGGTCACTGAAAACAGCTTTAAAAAGTACGTATAACTCCTGGTAAATATATTAAACTAAAGTGAACAACATATCGATAGCCTTTTTGTTGTGTTCACCTGGAAAGCCATTTTAAAATGTTGTGTTTTAACCACGAAAACCATAAAAACACATACAAACTTCTCTGTTTATTATTGAATCTGTGTTTTCATTTAAGTCCGGGGTGTCATACTGCCGGCATCAAACGACATCAAAAATATAACGAGATTCGGCCCAACAAAACATATATATATTTGAGTCACTATCATTGTTGTGCAGTCGCATATAGCCACTTGTGGTTTTGACCCCACCTTCTGGACATTTAAAGTACTGCACTATATATACACGTTTTGTTTCTCTCAGTGTGCGGTGGAGAGTTTGAATGTTTCTATGAAGGTGGGCAATAAACATTGAAGAGCCGATTCTCTCTATTCGCAACCCATACCGCCGAACCACCAGGGGACACCCCTTGCTCTTAAATGTGAGTCTGTTCTGTGCTTTCTTTTTATTTATGCATGAAAACACTTTGAAATAAATAATAAAAACGGCGGGATTCCCTTCCTTTCCATTACAGGCGCCGTCGCCCCTCCTATATGCAATCCTCAAAAAAGTCAGTTCATAGTGGTGCGTGACTGTCAGACGCGCTCCATAGTGATAGACCCTGTTTCCCAAATAAATTCTGTACATGCATGCAATTTAAAGCAAAGCGAAAGTGGACACTGGGTTTTGGTTGCGTGTAATAATAATAATAATAATAATAATAACAACAACAACATCTAAACATGTTGATCTTGGTGGGTTTTCTTTTAAACACAACAAATTTGGTCTTAAATGAGCATAAAAAGTTATGAAAGCAATCGAATGCTTTCATTATAGATCTGTGTGCATTTTTAAAGTGACAGCACTGTTATTTAATGTGATCAAACTAAAAATCTAAATGAGAGATTCATTCGCTGCTCTTTAAACAGAATGTTTAAATTATACAGTGAGGAAAATATAAATATAAAGATAAAGATTTGATAACTTGATTCAATTTCGTTACCATATTTCTTAAATTTAATAGGCTAAACTGTTGGTGAATTTATTTGCAGCTTTTTAATTATTCTATCCTTAGTAAATAATAATAATAAAACACATTACTGAGTTTCAACTGTTTATTTACAATGAAACAGCCCTTTTTTCCCCTTCTCTTCACATCCTAATGTTGACAGATATATTTCTGGGGCTGATTTAAATGTTGAAATATATGTGCGTTGGTGATCTATTTTTACTGAAGCTATATTTTTGAAGATATTCAAGGGTCATTTGATTATAATTAGCTTTATACCGCCTGTATTGTGTTGTACAAACACATCTCCGTGTCTTACACGTTATGATGGTGTTGTACATATAATAATCTTGCTGATAATTATTTCAAATGGTCTCATTTCATAGATTTTCCTCATATGCATATTAAGATTTGTATAAAAAAATGTGCATTAGTAAAATTTTACTGCTGGCTGTCAAGATACATTGGCAGTAAAGTTACCCAATCTGCTTTCTGCTGTCTTGCACCGTCTTGCATCTGTTAAACTTTTGGTTAATCAACAACTAATTGGGACAGAATAATTATTATTATGCCTATTATTAAACTGTAGTATTTTCATAGCAATTTAAACTATGTACCCCTTCAATATGTACAATAAATAACAAAAAGAAGGAGCTTTGATACTCTGGGGAAGAATGTCTGAGTGCATCAATTACATCAGGTTTCCACTTTTTTCTTTTGCTTAAAATGTTAAAGCAGGTTCTCCTATGAATTGTCTGTCACTGATATGGCCCCCCGCTAATTTGAGTTTGAGACCCCTGGTTTAAATGTTTGTGGTTTGAACACAATTAACACTTTTGTTCATCAAGGATCATTTTAAATTAGTTTGAAGTAAAGACATAATATAAAAAAATCATGACTTTGTGAGATCCTCTGTGTAAAACATATGTGGCATCCTCTTAGTAAAACATATGCCGGAATAGCTGGCGGTTCATTCCGCTGTGGCGACCCCTGATAAGATAAGTAATTGACTGAGCCAAAGGAAAATTAATGAATGAGCTGATTCCTTAACAAAGTATAAAAACACAATTATTAAGCACATTATAAATGTACTTATAAGTCAAGAATAGAGCATTTGTAGCTGCAGGAATTAACTGCTTACAAACGTTTATTAATGCAGAGTTAATGCTTAACAAATAATGAATTCACTATTTGCTAATGCTTAATAGATGATTCATAGCGTGTAGTTATTATAAGGTGCTACCATATTATCTGCTGATACTGACAGCTTGATTGTTACACTTTGTATACATTTTTAAAATCATTAATACTGTATTCATTCATTTTCTTTTCGGCTTAGTCTTTTATATAAATCTGGGGTCGCCTCAGCGGAATGAACCGCCTTATTGATACTGTATATAAGCTTGCTCTTCATTTCAGCAAGTTGCTTCAAAGTAATTAATCTTTGTCCTAAATATAAAACACTTAACTCAAATTAACATTCTTAACTCCCTAATTAAATTCTGAAGACTAAATTAAGATTTTTTTTCTTTTCTTTTTTCAATGATATTATCTCAAGCTGAACTCTAAGCCATGACGAAGTTATTTTTATCATTTTTAGGTGCATAATTAGTGGATTGGTTTATAAATGTTTTACCACACAATTTTAATAGTTTAGAGCTTAAAAAATGAAATGTTATAATTATAATCACACATAATTTCCTAGTACAAATAATTCCTCACAACAGATATTTTCTTTACAGAGTACTAATTTAATCTATTTTAAAATATTATAATGTGTTTTGTGAATTATACCAAATCATATTTTTGTTTTTAATAAATCGGCCAACATTATGATATATGAGATATGATCCGATATGATATAATATATATCAGTGTTTCTCAACTGGTGGGTCGTGACTAAAAAGTGGGTACGCGGAGTGTGTGGTCAAAAAAAACAACAAAAGTTTAATTTTTAACATGTTTTGCGTATACCGGACTTTTATTTTGAAATGCGCGCGCAATCCCTTTGGAATCGACGTGGAAAGCGTCACGTTGCCGAGCAACATAGAGTCAGCTCGTGGAGCTTTCATGTGATAAGACGCTGAAAAAGAAATTCAGTGAATTAAGCCTCTCCCAGTTTTCGCTATCTGAGAGTGCGGTCAAACCTATCCCATTCAGAACTACGTGTTTGTATGAAAGTGGCTTCACTTCCTTGGTGCAGCTTGAGTCAAAGCAGAGAAACAGGTTGGACTTAGAGCACGATCTTCGGGTAGCACTGTCTACCATCACTCCTGACTTTGAAACTCTCATCACATCAGTAAAGCACATCCTCAGTTACCTCATTATCTTCCCAAATTACTGTTGAGTGAAACAGATGTTTATAATTGCTGTCATATTAGATGTAAAAATGGTTATAGATGTTTTAATCATTTTACAATATGCTGGTTTGTTCTGTTCAACAGGATCAGTGTTAAAGGTTGTTTATGGTAACAACCTTTCCTTACCCTAACCACTGTTTACAGTGTTTGTTGTTTTTACTTTGTAATATTTCTATAATTTGATACATTTTGTTAAATGTCAGCAATAAAATATTATTTATTTGTAAGTCTTGCTGATTTTCTCATGAGTTTTATTTCACTACTTGTGTATGTTAAAATTATATTACAGTTCCTAAAAAATTGGGTCGCGGCTTGATGACCATGTGAAAATGTGGGTCCTGTGGCCAAACCAGTTGAGAACCACTGTTATATATGATATGATATATGAGATATTATATGATATGATATATGAGACATTATATAATATGATATGATGATCTGGTACGATACAATACGGTATGATATGATATATGATTTGATATGATATATGATACGATACGATATGATATGATATATGATATGATACGATACGATATTCCTTCATTCATTTTCCTTCGGCGTAGTCCCTTTATTTATCAGGGGTCACCACAGCAGAATGAACTGCCAACTTATCCAGCATGTGTTTTACGCAGCGGATGGCCTTCTAGTCGCAACCCAGCATTGGGAAACACCCATACACTTTCACATTCACACACATACACTACGGCAAATTTAGCTTATTCAATTCACCTGTACCGCATGTCTTTGGACTGTGAGGAAAACCGGAGCACACCATGAACACCAGGAGAACATGAAAACTCCACAAAGAAATAACCACTGAGCCACTGTTCCGTTATATACTATATAGAGCTGATATAATAGAGGGTGTCACAGTGGCGCAGTAAGCAGCACGATTGCCTCACAGCAAGAAGGTTGCTGGTTCGAGCTCGGCCAGTTGCCATATCTGTGTGGAGTTTGCATGTTTTCTCCATGGTCGTGTGGGTTTTGTCCGGGTGCTCCGATTTCCCCCACAAGTCCAAAGACGTGGTACAGGTAAATTGGGTAACCTAAATTGTCCGTAGTGTATGTGTGAATGAAAGTGTATGGATGTTTCCCAGTGATGGGATGCAGCTTAAAACATATAAACATATGTTGGATAAGTTGGTGGTTCATTTCACTGTGGCGACCCCAGATTGGGACTAAGCCAAAAGGAAAATGAATGAATATAATTAAATACAAATCTGGTAATAAACAGAAAATGCCCTGTCAAAAAATGACATGTATTTCATTTGTTAAATATTTACCTTTATCAGCACACTTATTTATTTTTTCAAAAGATCTATTGTTTATTGTTTGATTGAAAGTAAATTTCAAAAAAGACAAAAATTAGAGTTTAGATTTTCTGCCCGAGCCCAGACTTGACCCAACCCTGGACATACATTTTCTGCCACTATCTTCGGGTCGGGCCGTGATCTAGAAATTATTACATTTTTTTTGAGTCATTACTTGTTACTAATTACTAATTTGGTGAAAATCTATGCCATGATTAGAAATATTATAGAAATATTTTTGCAAAGTCAGAAAAAAACAATGTTGTCAGTTTTTGGGCTCTTATCTGAAAAGGCAAACGAGGCCTGTCTTAACAAACACTATTCCAGCAACCCATTGTGTGTGAACATGCACAGAAAAACAGAGGTAAAATGACTGTAATTCCAAGTTACATTGTGTACCAAGTAGGCAAGTGTTTAAAGCAAACATAAAACCCATCAAAGCTCAAGGTAAAGTGACGTCTAGATGCAGCAAGCACAGGCTACGGTGAAACATGCATGCATAAACATGACCTCTTTAATGGCGGCTTGTTTACCTTCAATCTGACAGGCGTCGAGAACACAAGACGCATCCTTTCAGCCAGCTGTCAAACTCTTTCTCTGCTGTCAAAATCATATTATAATCTCACCACGCGACGCTCGGAAACAATGCCGCCTTCTGAAAGGATGAGGACGCATGCAGACGCTCTAAATATAACTCTGAAGCAGATACATCTAATAACCTCCACGGGTTGTAAGAGCACTTGAAACAAATTGGTTCCTTCCTTTCCTGCACACATCCAATCTTCTGCTCATGAATAAAGAAGTTCTTGATTTTTCTAGACTTGATGTTTTTTTTTAAGGAGAAGACTAGTCAAATGTTGAAAGCCAAGCTGATCTCAAAAGTTTCGATGAGCGAAATCAAATCACGCCGCGGATCAAGCTCCAGCTGTGTTTTTCCATTTTCAACTAGCAAAATAAAGTTGCTGCAAATTGAGGAGGATTTCTGCTCAACTATTTCAGTTTCGCTGGACGGCTGAGAAGGTCTTTGAGGATCTTCAGCTTCACTTTACAGAGAGCGTATGTCATCTGAAACTGGCCCGAAAGTAGTGTTACAGTACTTTCGTCAGAGAAGTATTTGCAGAAATCAAAATGTTTCATACAGTTGATTGTTTTGGAGTGTTTGCTGTACAATACAATACAATATTTATTTATAAAGAACATTTAAAAACAACCGAGGTTGACCAAAGTGCTGTTTATAGGAGTACTAAAGACAGAGAAGGAAGCAGAATATAAAAGAAACATTGAACAAAAAAAGCAATAAAACAATGATCAAGGAGTATTAAAAGCGAGAGAGAATAGCCTTTAAATAAAGAAAATAGTCTTTAAAACAGACTTAAACACAGAAGTGGAGGGGAAAGTCTAATGTGAATTTGTAGACTGTTCCAGAGTTTAGGACCAGCAACAGCAAATGCTCGATCACGCCGTTTTTTAAGGCGTGTTCTGGGCACGGTGAGTAGATTGAGATCATAAGATCTCAAGGATCGAGAGGGGGTATACGGACCAAGCAATTCTGTAAGGTACTGAGGAGCAAGATTATTGACGGCTTTTGCTGTGACGATCAGTTAAAGATTGAGCAACTTTTAGCTTCATGACTTCAAGTCTTTTAACATGAAGTCAGACAGTTGCAGCTCATCCAGAATGCTGCGGCCAGGATTACGTTCGCAGTTACATTCAGAACAATTTTAAAGTATTGTCTATAAATCACAAAGTGGCCTAAGACCTCAATACATTACAGATATGCTTACTAAATACAAACCTAACAGATCACTCAGATCTTTAGGATCATATAAACTAGAAATCCCAGGAGTTCAGTCAAAGCAGGGTGAATCTGCCTTCGGCTATTACGCCTCTCGCTGCTGGAATCAGCTTCCAGAAATGATCAGATGTGCTCCAACATTAGGCACATTAAAATCAAGTCTGAAAACACATCTGTTTAGCTGTGCCTTTACTGATTGAGCACTGTGCTATGTCTGACAGATCACACTATTGTGTCTTTCTTTTCTTTTTCTTTCTTTTATAAACTGTTTTAACACATTTTATTCAGTTTTTATGGGTTTTTTAAATTATATTTGTTATTTGTTTTTGATGTCTCTTTGATTCCTGTTTATGTAAAGCACTTTGAATTGCCACCATGTATGAAATGTGCCATATAAATAAACTTGCCTTAACATCATTTGTGCAGCAGACATGAATGATGCAACAAAAAGCTAGTGAAGGTTTTTTTTATTGGAAGAGATTTCGCTGCGTATTCTAATGTGAATTCTTGCCTCACAAAAAAAAGCTTCTATTGATTTTTAATAATAAAAATATTATAACTGACAACTAAAAAAGGGATATTTAAGAAGTTTTATAAAGATACTTTGTTTTACCAAGTTCAGAATTAAATGAAAAACATTATGCAATTCTGAGTGTGCCTCACACAGGTGAGTGGGCTTGACAAACCACCTGTAGAAAACACATACTTTTATCTCGCTGACAACTTACCCAACACTTGCACCAGTTTTTCACCAGACACAATCACTCCATATGCATTTAAAAAATAACATTGTGCATTTACGAAGTGTGGGCGCCGCAGTAGGTAGTGCTGTCACCTCACAGAAAGAAGGTCGCTGGTTCGAGCCAGTTGGGTCAGTTGGCATTTCTGTGTGGAGTTTGCATGTTCTCTCCAGGTTTGTGTGGGTTTCCTCCACGTGCTCCAGTTCACCCCACTACAAAGACATGTGGTATAGGTGAATTGGGTAAGCTAAATTGGCTGTAGTGTATGAGTGTAAATGAGAGTGTATGGGTGTTTCCCAGTGATGGGTTGCAGTTGGAAGTGCATCCGCTGCGTGGAACATGTGCTGGATCAGTCGGTGGTTCTTTCTCTGATTAATAGACCCCTGATTAATGAAGGGGCTAAGCCGAAAAGAAAATGAATGAATGAATCGAATGAATGAATGAATGAACGAATTTACAAAGTGTGCTTTACACAGGTTAGTGGGCTTGACAAACCACCTGCTGTAATTTAGTTTTTCACCAATAACATCAGGCTGAGAATTACACTTTTAAACACTTTGATCCCCCTGAAGGATGACAAAAAAGATGCATGGGTGGTCTGCCTTTTAACCCTTAATCAGACAACAGGGTCAGGGCAACTCGATGGATGTTCCTATTTTATATGTGTGTGTGTGTGTGTGCGTGTGTGTGTGTGTGTGTGTGTGTGTGACCCCTTTATCCCAGGGGCATGAAACCCTCCAACATTTAACATTTTGTAAAGAAAAATCACATTTTACATTTGAAAAAGAACTGGGGAAAATAAAGAACCCAGATTCATAAAGAGAGTAAGCCGAAAAGAAAATGAATGAACAAACATCTGTAATGTTATTCATTTCTGCAAAGCCCTGAGTCTAGAGCACAAATGAAAATTGGAACAAAAATCCAATCTCATGCTAAAAAAAACAAACAAAAAAAACTTTTATATTAAATTTAGGTCAGAATTTTATTGATTTTTTAATAAAAATGTAATTTTTCATAAGCCAAGTTATGACGTAGTTTGTATAGTAAATGGGGGAAAAAGGGAGTACAAAATGGAAAACACACAAACACTACACAAATGCAAAGTTGAGAAGTGACTGTAAAAATGTAAAAAATATATAAATAAATTATAAATTAAAATTAAAAACTTTAAATTGTAATTTTTTTTTAATCTAAAGGATATAAGAAATTGCAAAAAAACAACAACAACAAAATGTTTTTTTTCTTTGGTTCTCAGGAGGATATAGTTTATCATAATAAAAACGTAGATTTCCCTATGTAATTAGTATGTACATGTTCGTACCCCAAGGAACCCAACTGTGCTTTTTTTTTTCCTGGGCCACTCTAGGGTCAAATAGTGCAAAATACTAATACTAATCTGTATCCCAAATAAATAAGTATCATAAAATAAATTATAATGACATATTAATAAGTTAATTAAATATTTAAAAGATAATTATTAAGAAACTGCCAGGTACAACCAGTGATAGACACTGTTATTATTCAAAAGACATGTTTGCTTGTACAATATTGTCATGTTTTTATGTCAAAATTAGGTTATGTTTGAGAATCGCTAGTCTGTTGAAATCACCTACGAGTTACTTTACAAGTCAGAATTCAATGAGAATCTCTAAAACACTGAAAATTTAAACACGGTGGCTCAGTGGTTAGCACTGTCGTCTCACAGGGTCAGTTGGCGTTTCTGTGTGGAGTTTGCATGTTCTCCCCATGTTGGCATGGATTTCGTCTGGGTGCTCCGGTTTCCCCCCACAAGTCCAAACACATGCGTTGTGAATTGAATAAACTAAATTGGCCAGTGTATGAGTGCAGTTGGAAGGGCATCCGCTGTGTAAAACATATGCTGGATAAGTTGGCGGTTCATTGCGCTGTGGCGACCCCATGATGAATAAAGGGACTAAGCCGAAGGAAAATGAAAGAATAAAATATTTGAATTTAGCATGCATATGTATCACACAAACTTAAAAAAAGCAATAGTAAATGTATAATTCACATCCAGGTTTGCATTATATGTTTCCTAAAAAGAGTCTTGTTTTTGGGTGATGTTAAGCACTGAGGACACCGCAGCACATGTGATGACTTCAGCAAAGGTCAAAGCTAATGCAGATCCCAGTCTAAACAGTGATGATTTGCTATTATCTGCATGAGTGAACGGCACATTCTGCATGCTCGCTGTTATTTCTGATCTGCGAGCGGTGCGGGACACGAGACATCAGCTTCACAGTGACTGAACGGAGACGTCAAAGAAAGATTGAGTTGAGATTTGAGAGTTGATGGCTTTATAGAGCTTGAAGTCTCACAGATGATAAAGATTTCAAATGAATCATGACTGAAGAAGAAAAAAAAGAGTGGATGGTGGAGAGCTGAAGGTCATGACAAAGTTGTTTTTTTATCCTTCTAAGACTTTCATTATTATACTTTTAGACATAGACATACATGCGTGTGTGTATTTGTGGTGTATCTTTACTCTGTAAAAAAAATCAGCATGTTGTGATTCACAAGTGTTTTCTGTTTATTTACAGTTGTGAATTGCATTAAGGGATGTTGATCTCTACTCTGTCGACTTTTGATGTTAAATTCAACTCTTACAGTTTAACAGAGCGACTTTTATTGACATTTTAGAAGTTTGAAATAATATAATAGAGAAATAAGTCTGTCAAATAACAGAAAATGTACTAGCAGTTTATTACAAGGTTTATGTACTGTAATATACAACACCAACCCAGAACATATATCACTTTAAACTATTAAAAATGTTAATAAAATCTATTTTTCAAACTTTTTTTGAAACTAATTTTCTGATTTAAGCCTTTTATATGCTGTATCGTAAAATATTATTATGATCTAAAGCAAAGATTTTTTTAAAGCAAAGAACAAAAGTTGTTTCTGTCATGACCAATTTTTTATTCATTCATTCAATTTCTTTTCGGCTTAGTCTCTTTATCAATCAGGGGTCGCCACAGCAGAATGAACCGCCAACTTATCCAGCATTTGTTTTACACAGCGGATGCCCTTCCAGCTGTAACCCATCTCTGGGAAACATCCATACACACTCATTTACACTCATACAATACGGACAATTTAGCTGAGGAAACCGGAGCACCTGGAGGAAACCCACGCGACCACTGGGAAAACATGCAAACTCCACACAGAAATGCCAACCGACAAAGCCAAGGCTCGAAAAAGCGAACTTCCTGCTGTGAGGCGATCATGCTACCCACTACACCCCATTTTTTTATATATTTTAATATTTAATTAACAGTGTAAAAAGCTACAACAGTCACTTTTGATTGATTACCTGTTTATTACTTAATATATTTTTATATTAGCAATGTTAAGCAACTAAAATATTTATTTAAATAATACCATCTATGTACACTACCTATCAAAAGTCTTGTTGCCTATCCAAGTTATAAGAACAACAAATAATAACTTGAAGTTGATCACTTAGTATCAGAAGTGGCTTATATGAAAGGCAAAGGCCTCTAGATTACACTTATTTTTCCTAAATAAAATATGATCATGCCTTGATATAGAATTATTTAATTAGGACAGTAAGGCCCAATCCCAATTCTACCCCTTAGCCCTTCCCCTTACCCCTACCCCTCGTTCTGCGGTTTGTCCCAATTATTTTCAGCTTGAAGGCGTAGGGCTAAGGGGAAGGGGTAGATAGCCCTTCGAACAAACATTTTTCAGGACCGCGCTCAAAACCAAGGGGTAAAAATTTTTCCAGAATACACCAGCCACAAACGGCAGCATAGCTGCACCCGGAAGTAAGGAGATTCACAAATTAGGCTTTTTTTAGGCTTTTTTTTTCATTATTCCGAATTTTTACAACAAACAAGCACATGTTTTAATATACTCATAACCGCGCTCGTGTTTTACCGTTATGGTTAAAAAAAAAAAAACCCCGCTAAAATAAAAACTGCTAAATTTGGCTATCTATAATCCATAACAATAACTCACGTACAGCAGTCCCACAATATTGACACTCGATGACACTCGAATACCCTGTTAGAAAGGTCTAACGCCTGGGAATGACCTTTTTCGCTAATGTTGTTTTTGTGTGTTTACATAAATTAATATGGCCACTGTGTAAATAAGCAGTATAGTTACGATCTTATTGCCACATTAGATCGCTATGATAACAAAATATACACCTTCAGTGATTTCCTGAAGATAAATACCAAAAACCAACACAAATGGAATCATTACAGCAGTCATGATTGTCTGATCTCGTATGAAGAAAGAGATCGTGATGACAAATGATGACGTGTACAGGTGCTGTAGTGCTGTCACATTTCTTAGAGGTAAATTTTGGAGCCCTTCCCCTTTACACTCTGTTTTGAGGACCAAGGGGAAGGGGCAGGGGTAGGGGTACAAAAATAGAATTGGGATTGGGCCGTAGGTCTGACTTTACATACACAAAAGTCTTGTCAATTAACAGAAATAATGTACAGTATAGATTATAAAATCATTGTGCAGCGGAAATAGAATTAATATTGTGCATGACTCCCATGAGCTTGGAGGACTGCATCCATACATCTCTGCAATGACTCTAATAACTTATTAATAAAGTCATCTGGAATGGCAAAGAAAGCGTTTTGCAGGACTCCCAAAGTTCATCAAGATTCTTTGTATCCATCTTCAATGCCTCCTCCGTCTTTCCCCAGAAATACTCAATAATGTTCATATCTGGTGACTGGGCTGGCCAATCCTGAAGCACCTTGACCTTCTTTGCTTTAAGGAACTTGAAGTGGAGGCTGAAGTATGAGAAGGAGCGCTATCCTGCTGAAGAATTTGCCCTTCCCTGTGGTTTGTAATGTAATGGGCAGCACAAATTGATACCTCAGGCTGTTGATGTTGCCATCTACTCTGGAGATCTCTCGTACGCCCCCATACTGAATGTAACCCCAAACCATGATTTTTCCTTCACCAAACTTGACTGATTTCGATGAGAATCTTGGGTCCATGTGGCTTCCAATAGGTCTTACTGCTCTTACAACTGGGATTGACAACAAGACTTTTGTCAGGTATATGTATATCTAATTATTTAATGTGTCAACTGAATAATCAAATGCAGTTTTTCCGAACTCTGTTCCTAAAGGCACGCCAACAGTAAAGGTTTTCAACCTCTCCCTAATCAAACACACCTGAATCAACTCATAAGAATATTAGAGAGACTCCAAATCCTGAAGCAAAGGGGTCAGATAAGGGAGACATCCAAAATACGTATTGTTGGTGTGCCTCCAGGAAGAGGGTTGGGAAACACTGATCTAATGTATCACAAATTAAACACAATCAAACTGGAATAACCCCAATCTCTCTCTCTCACACACACACAAATTATATTATTATGTTATATATTTTAGAGATTGATGTTAAAGATTAATGAAGATCAAAAACTAACATCAACCTTTAAATACCCCTTAGTCATCAAATGATTGCAAACACAACCATTATATGACGTCAAAAATAAACGAGGACCGTATTAATGTTTTTTTTCTACAGGCACGACTCAATGGTTTCTCTGAAAGCAAATACGGCATGTCCTGTGCTCTTCCTTTCCCTGCTGAGACTCGGATGACTTGAGGAAAAACAACTCATTGTGTTACTCTGAAGATACTGAAGAGCTGCGGGTTTTAAAGCAGTTGTAAATGAATTCAGCACGTTGGTGGTCCGGCATGATTTCAGAAAGCGATTTGATGGACGTCACATTCGGTGTCCCTGCAGAGGATGCAATGGAGTGAATGTGGTTAAACTGGAGATCTGAATGAGAGTGCACAACTCCGGGCTTCCTACGGTGCTTTTATTTTACTTCGGAAATAGTTTGATTTGCTTTCACGACCATATAGTGTTGGCGGAATACAAATATTCCCCTATGGGCAGGTAAGAAGTTCATTATTTCGGGCAGACGCCCAGCTGAGAGCAGTGCAAACAGTAAATAATAAATGCCGCCAGCGTCCAGTCCGAACCAGACACACTGTCCTACATTGGTTATTCCTCCTGATGAATATGGACCTCACTTTTCATATTTTAGCCAAATGTGAATCAAGAGCAGCACGTGTAATAACTCGCATGTAGTTTCGCCAGTGTTTTAATAAGAAGCTAAAAAAAAGAAAGAGGAGGATTTAAATGTGGCTGTAATGTTATTTAAACTTGCACAATACTCTGCTATACAGTATGAAAAATAATAATAATAATAAAAATAATAATAATAATAACAATAATAAATCCTTACATTTTTTGGAGGACATCCTGGGATTTTTAACGAACACAGAGAGTCAGGACCTTGGTTTAACGTCTCATCCGAAAGACGGCGCTCACTGAGCAGTATAGAGACCCCTTCACTATACTGGGGCGTTAGGACCCACACATACTGCAGGTTGAGCGCCCCCTGTTGGCCTCAATAACACCACTTCTGGCAGCAACCAAGCTTTCCCATGTAGTCTTCCATGCAGGTACTGACCATGCGCAGCCCTGCTTAACTTCAGTGGGTGACCATGTGAGAGTTGCAGAAAGCTAGCAAGGTTTATATTTGCTGTTTACAAAGTCATAATGGTCACTTTATGTCACTGTTTGACTTTAGAGTGTCAAACAAATTATAAATGTAATTTATTTTACACAAATTTTTAATTTTAATTTTAATTTTAATTTAATTTAATTTAATTTAATTTAATTTAATTTAATTTAATTTAATTTAATTTAATTTTTTATTTGTCAATAACTAATAGCTTGGCTTCAAACTAGGGCTGTGCGATTTGTCCTAAAAATTAAATCTCGATTGATTACACATTTTAACTCTGTTACGATTAGTGAACGATTATTTTATTTATTTATTTTGCTTTTGCCTTCACAGTTCACTGACAAGTTTTGTATAGTAAAAGTGCTCACATACTACAAGCGAGAGATTTTTGAAAGAAGGGTGGATTACTTGATTTTAAAATTGACGTAAACACACACTATCTGCTATCTGTGATTATTTATTGAACAGTAACCCTGAACAACTAAAATTAAAGCACACATTGCCTAAAACGCGGCTCTCTGCGCTGCCCACCGTTGTCACCGCTACCAAACCAACCAATCACAAAGCTTGCACTACACATTGTTGTGACGTGTAAATGCATTTTTTAAAAGGTGCGCGGGTATGCGAAGGCTGCACCGGACTGTACTTGTGCTTTTGGCAGAAGTATAATATCATAATATTATAATAAGTTCATTCATTCATTTTCTTGTCGGCTTAGTCCCTTTATTAATCCGGGGTCGCCACAGCGAAATGATCCACCAAATTATCCAGCTTTTGTTTAACGCAGCAGATGCCCTTCCAGCCGCAACCCATTTACTGGGAACAATATTATAATAAGTATAAATCATAATAGAATAAGTATAATTCAGCTTTAACCGAGCAGGGTCACATGACTCCACACACGTTAGGGAAAGTAATTGAAAAAATTGCCCTGGAAAAATTTGATCAATTGTAGATTCAGAATGTCGATTTCGATTAATTTTCGAATAATCGGCCAGCAATACTTCAAACAATTAAACCCAACATTCACTGAAAAACTGCGCATGATTATTTATTTGTTTACAATTGATGAGATTTACTTCATAATCAGTGCATTAAAAATCGATTTGCACTTCCTCTGGGTGTTAAGCACCATTTCACTTGTCCTGACTTTTGGAAATTAAAAAAAAAAATGTACAAAGCAAACATCTGTGTAAAAATGATTTGCACTGAGAATTTAATTAATTGCAATTAAACTATTGGGTGCTTTTATTTTAAAAAGGAACAGAAAATTGCTGCATAATGAACGCTATTTGCTAACTGTCCTCCATCAGATTTGTTAATTACTGTACGCTCTATCCTGCTTCCATCTGCTTGAGTGTGCGTTAAGGAAGTTGCTTTGTTCTTGTCAAAATGCAATTAGGCTGCAGCTCCAAACAGAAGCATGTAGCTTGAGTCTCGCCACAGTCCAGCACAGGGCACCGCAGAACAAATGACAATTAACTCAAACTGTGTAGGACACAAACATGGGGAAACAGCTTAAATCCGGGACTCTTGCTGCAATTTATTAAACAATGATTAATACATATTTAGAATTTTTAACACTGGAGCTATTGAGGCTCTTAATTTGTTATAAATTTCATAGTGTTATAAGACCCATATAACTGATACTCTGACTTTTTCTAAATGTGTGTGTATTTGTTTCTAACATTGTTGTTTTATTAAAATGAGTTTTGAGAGTTTTTTACCTTGAATTACCATTTACCATAATTACTATTACCTTGAATTATCATTTAACAGTAAAATGAACTGCATTTATTTCAGTGTCTGCTATTTACTCTCTTGCCTTTGAATATGTGCGCTTGTGTTGCCTAAAAACCTCCTGCTAACAAAAACATAAGTTTATGATAGTGAAAACTTCACACGTCTTTCAAAACAACATATTCAATTCAATTCAATTCAATTCAATTCACCATTATGTAGAATGTAGATTGTGTCAAAGAAGCTTCACATATTCACTGTGGTGACAAAAAAAAGCTCTCCTGCTTGCCAGATAAAATGATGTGTTCACCTGATCTTCAGCTGCAGTTTAGTAGCTCAAACACATACAGGCTATTTTACCAAAAATGCAGTACACTCAATAAAAATAACTCATTGGATGAACTTAATCTAATCGAGGGCAGGATTTCATTCCAATAAATTTGTTTGCTTAATTCAATCCCACGCAAAGCATGCTGGGAACTACAAATCCCTTAACCAGGTAGTTGGACTAACAAAATTCCATCATGTTGTCCCAACACAAAATGCTTACGTTAATGGTTGACAAATTTAAGTGGACTGAACATAAAACAAAGAAATTAGGCAAAGAAATTACAAGCATTGGGTTGTTTCAGCTCATTTTTAACAGGTAATTTGAACAAGCAGCAGTAATCATTTTTTTGAGTGTACAAAAAAATACATTTTAGACATTCAAAGCATTTTTTCTAAGCTTACTAAGCTTAATTCTTAATTGTAATATCTAAATAGAAGCTTTGAATATAAATATGATGTGACTATATGACGTCTTGTACGAGAATGCTATGACTGACAGTAGTAGTTATATGATAGTGAAAACTTCACACGTCTTTCAAAACAACATATTCAATTCAATTCA
>CAIGQQ010034268.1:2881261-2909381 GCA_903798035.1 Danio albolineatus | reverse complement strand
ATATATATATATATATATATATATATATATATATATATATATATATAACACCAATACCAACCACCAAGAAATGAACTGGCTACCCTGTCAACTAGGGATGAGTGATATCTTATCACTTGCATTATACCAGTAAAAAAAAATATGCCCTTTGACTACAGACAATTTAGCTTACCCAATTCACCTCTAACGCATGTCTTTGGATTGTGGGGGTAAACCGGAGCAGCCGGAGAAAACCCACGCGAACACGGGGAGAACATGCAAACTCTGCACAGAAATGCCAACTGACCCAGCCGAGGCTCGAACCAGCGACCTTCTTACTGTGAGGTTATCGTGCTCCCCGCTGCGCCACCATGACGCCATCATTAATATCATCACAATAAATACCAGAAAATGTTGTGATATATATTAAAGTCAATATCAATATTACCTTATCAAGCAACAAAGCAACCCTAGCGACTCTACAGCAACACCCTAGCATTTTATAATAGACTTTATAATTTCCTGATAGATAATACAACTAACAACAGCATCAAAAACATAGAAACTAGATTATCCACAACCTAGCATCAGCCAGAAAGAAAGCCGAGCATCGATGTATGTTTTGGATGAAAAAATATGTCTCACATTTTCTTGGTACTGCTCTAAAACTAATTAACTTCCACAAAGAATCCTAAAAACACATATCCGACAGTCTGACTGTGATGAATGGTGTAATTAGCACAGAGAGTTTTCCCTAATAGATTTTAAATAAATTTCAATGTGTTTTTAATGGCAATAACTCTGCATTGAGTGGGCTGAAATAAATGAAAGTTTTGATCAGCCAGCAGTGGGCTTAAGGTTTCAGCCAACATCGCCTCATTCAAGTTCTCTGGTTTGTTGAACTTTACTGTCAGGGTAATGAAACTAAACGAAGCATGAATGCATTTAATCTGCCCTGATACCCATCATCTGATGCGCACTTGCACACATACACTGTTGCATTACTGGCCCCATTTGTGATGATGATTCTTTATGGTGTAATATAAAAACCCTCATTACAGTAAGCAATTAATTTGTGGTAAGTGTTGCAAATGCATATTCCATTAGCGGTATGCATGTTCATTTTCCCCTATTCTTTATTTAAATTGCGTACAGTGTGCCTTTCACAAAATAATGCATAGCTATGTGGTTTTAATTTAATCTAGTAGCACGCTTAAACATTATCATGGCTCTCTTGTTTAACTCTTTCCATGCCCTTGAAAGAATCTACAGAGGGTGAAATAAGTATTCAACATGTCATGTTTTTTCCTGAGAATAATATTTCTAAAGGAGCTGTTAACATGGAAATTGAACCAGATTTTGGTAAAAACCTAAACAATACAAACATAAAAATAAAACAAAATATTTTAAAAACCTGAAAAACGAGTTGTGTGTAATAACAATGAAATGCCACAATGAGAAAGTGCTGAACTGCGGAGATGTATTTAATACTTTATATAAAATATTTTTTAAGGCTGCTTTAAGACGTCTCTCATATTGAGAATGAAGTCTCATGCATTGCTAAGGTATGATTTTTTTCACAGACTTCAACAGTGTAAAAATCTTGATGGTTCTGAGGGTCTCGAATATCAAATATAACCTTAATTTTGTATTTTCTATTGGATTCATGTCTCAAAGTGATTGGTTAGGCCATTCTACAGCTTGATTTTCTTTCTCTGAAAGCATGTGAGAGTTTTCTTGGCTGTGTTTTGGATCATTGTCTTGCTGAAATGTCCACCCTGGTTTCATATTTATCATCCCACTAATGAAGATGCTGGACTGAAGCAGCAGATATTCATTTACAATGACGAAGGGCTGAGGTTTGCTGAAGAACTACTGCGATATTTCAGCTGCTGTCTGGGCTTTCACTGTCTTTATACACGTTCCTTTCTTCATATGTTCAATACTTGTTTCCTGTGTTAATTTTATTACACATGACTTAATATTGTTTTCTTTGCATATATGAATTATTCGGCTGTTACCAACATCTGGTGAAAATGTCAAGTCCACGGCACCTTTAAAAATATGTTTTCTGAGTAAAATGGTGACATGTTGAATACTTATTTCCCCAACTGTATGTTGTTATAGTGTAGGAGCATAGACTGTAAAAAAAATCTGGACGTAGTATCTGTGATGTCACCAATAGGTTTCTGAAAAGCGCAAAAGAAGCTACAAGTGGTTGTGGCCAACCAGCGCCATTTTGTTCGCACGTCATTGCTCCAACCGAGGGTAACCAAATAAGGGCAAAGAGGTGGAGCGTGAGCAGAGCTACAGACGCCTGCTAGCATTTTGCTTAGATGGGGGTTTTTTTTTTGGGAGAAACGCTTAACATTTCATTACCTGTGACTCATTTGTGTTCTGACAACATGTGCTTGGTTGTATACTATATCAATAAAGTGTTTAGCCTTTTAAAAACACTGCTGTAATACACTGAGCCACTAAACATTGTTCTTATTGCATTTTTCTACAGGAGGAAAGCGCAAAATACTTCAGATATAGTCTGTGATAGTAAATGCAAGGCTATTGATGAAATCCAGGCATAACACTACATGACACTTTGATGACTGTTCTAGAGCCTACAGCTAATCAATCTGTCAGATTCTGGAGTGAATAACAGGTCTAAAGAAAATTATAAATAATAAATTAAACAAATAAATTTATAGAGATGGTATATACGTATATAATTCCACTCATCTGGGAAATGGATGCCATGTGAATGTTTTGTAAGCACAATTGAGTGCACACAGCATGTCATATTATCTGATAATTGTAGGAAATAATTCCAAAAGACAACTGACTGCGTAAAGCCACATAAAACAACACAAAAAAACAACGTAAATGCCGAGTTCAGCGGCTAATCAGCTGAAGTGAAGTGACTCAAGTGGCCACGCCCTTAATTATGCAGACTTAATAAAGCTTAATATAAGCAAAACGGATGAGTTATAAAAAAAAAACATTCACCCCCTCACAGTTGTTATGAAGGGTAATATTAGCTATATGAACCAAAATCGCTCTTTGTACCAGGCTGTAAACACTTTTTTTCTGCTGTAAAGTTGGCCATTTTAACATTGGGCTCAATAGAAATGTGCTCCGTTATGGAGCCAGGACTAGCGGAATTTCTATGAATTGCAGTTAAGGTTACACTTCCATATTAGCTTCACGAGGGAGAGCGGGAGGTTGCCGCTTGTGTAGGAGGTACTGTAACAGTATATGTCTTATGAAGTGAGTTTTAATGGACTCAATCTATTTACCATTTTTTTGGATCTAATCCAGACTTTTTTTTTTCAAAAATGTCATTGTATTTTTTTTCCAAAATATTGCTTATTAATGAAATGCACCCACAGTCATGTGCTGATATAAAAATTGATTGAAGCCAGAATAAAAACTGTTTGTTGCCATCTTCTTTCTTTTGATGGACTGTATGTTTATATAATCATGAAAGAAAATATTCTGGCGGCTATAAAAGTTTTGAAAAAAAAAAAACTGTCAGGAAAAATAAACCAAAAGAAAAATAAATAAAAGAAAATCAAATTGTGAGTCTTGCTGTTTCTTCTGATTGTGAGGCATGCTTTTCTTCTGAGAACACAGGGAGAAAAGAAGAAAAAACATTGCAGTCTGTTTGAAAACTCGGACCAATAGCAAGTGTGCAGAAAACCTGATGAAATTACAAACTAAAGTGCATCTGTAGATGTGTGGAGTGTAAACCCCAGAGAATCAGAGTTCTTCACAGTATGAAGAAAGATTACTTTAAGGGTGTGTTCACATTTGAAGTTTAAGTCTTTTGATTTGTTTGATGTTTTTACCCTGAAGCAGGTCAAGATCCATCATTTCAGAGGTCTGCAGTCCACATCTTTGATGCACACCAAGGTTTGAATGGCAGCACTGACATTTATTCAGGTTAGTTCACATATATTTATGAGAAATTTTTTGATTGTGTTCGAATTTGGCAGGTATGATACAGTTTAAACTAAATCTGGTGCACTTGATTTGTTGCTGTGATTTATTTGAATGGGTGTGAACGCTGTCATCTGAAACCTTAGGCATACAAAGCCTTAAGATGTTTTCACACCTCCCTCATTTAGTTTGAATCACATTAGAGTTCATTTTCCCATTTGAAGCCGATCATTAGGGCATGTGTGAATGCAGTAATCGTACTCGAGCGTGCACCAAAATTGGACCAAACAAGTGTACTGAGACCTGCTTGAAGAGGTGGTCTTAGTATGCTTTCAAATGAACACTGGAGTGGTTCGTTTGTGGTGAAAACATGATCTGAACTTGCAATGCTCCTTTGTTTGCAGTGCATTAAAATCTTTATTTTTAAGCTGCTTCCACACTTCATTCTCAAAATGTATTCAGTTTAAAACGGCTTGTTCTGCTGCCTGACGTCACAAACTGATATTTTCTTATTATATTATTCTATTTTGTCTGTATAGTCATGCAAACACTTGTTTGTAGAGCAAGTAGTCTGACCATTTTCTTCTGTTTATTATTCCTAGTCATTTCTCCCATAGGCAACTGAATCGGAAGTTCTGAAACAATCGCAAAAATGAGCGCCATTCCGCATTGAAGAATGCGGTCAATAGTTTGTCTGAAGTGATTCATAGCATACAGACTATATAATATACGATTCCATACTAACAAGCACTGTGTTGTCTGCCCACTTTTTTCTGAAGGAGTTATAGGAATATTTGTGTGCATTAATACTGACAGTAAGTACTGACATACCCGACCAGACATATTTGACCAGCAAGTGATGTGGATGTTGTCACATGACTGCATTTTGGTCCGTTTCAACTGGTTCAGACCAAAGCAACCAGTATGGTATGAAAAGTAACCAAAACTGCAGAAAAAAAACACAAAAACGTATGATTTGGTACCCTTGGTCTAAACAAAATGAACCACTGGTGTGAAAGCACCCTTATTTGTACCAAACAAAAGCGAAAACAATCTAAATTAAGGCTGCACAATATATCGTTTGAGCATCGATACTGCAATGTGCACATTAGAGATAGTCGCATCCCATGTTGAGTTGGGATTATAGTTGACCAAACACACAACACATGCCCTCGGTTTCACAAACAAGGTTTAAGGCTAATCATGGATTAAACTGAATGTTTGAGCTGTCTCAACTGAAAATAATTTGCAGTCAGATGTCTTAAAATATGTCAGTGTCATTTTTTGTCTCCAGGTGCACAGCAGTAATGTATTTTTCTAAGGTTGTTTTTATAAATGTGACTTAAATAGTCTAACTTAACTAAGGTGTGGTGCTGGCTTAAGCTAAGCCCTGTTTGTGAAACTGGGCCATGAAGTTTTTAAGAGTTCACCCTTAGCTGATGATTGATAATAAAGCATATTTGGCATGCTGTCCCGGGAGAGAGCCCTGAGCTCAGAATATCCTTGAGCCCGGGGCTCCCTCCCGTTTGAAGGGTGAGAGGAGAGTTTGAGCCCAGGTAAGTCTCGAGAACTCCCCTGCTTGTGAACATGCTGAGATATATCTGACTAGAGTTGCCTTAAGATGCTATTTTAAAGTAGTCAACTTACTTATGTTGTATGTTTTTGGACGGTGGGAGGAAACCAGGGAACATGGGGGAAAACCACACGAACATGGAGAGAACATGCAAAGAAACATCGACTGGCTCGGGGAGGGGACAAACCAGCGGCGTTCTTGCTGTGAGGCAGCAGTGCTAACCACTGGGCCGCCATGCTGCCCTTACAGAGCAGGGGAGGAGTTGTGGTGGAATGGGGGATTCTTCAAGACGAAGATGACTGGATTAGAAAGCTCTGGTAATCCATAGTGTGTCAGGATTCGTCTGATTGGTGCAATACGCGGAGCTGATGTGGTACCAGCTGTGTTCAATCATAAGCATCCTCTCGAAATTAGTTTATAAATAAACCACACTTGTGGAGTCATCATAACAGAGTTTTTTAAGTCTTTTGACTGTGTGAGAATTATGTATCCGAATCTGACACCCCAAAAAACCACAACACAGTTATTTAACTCTTAAGTTTGCTCTGTTGAATGAACACTCCACGGCCACTTTATTAGGTACACCTGTCCAACTGCTCGTTAACGCAAATTTCTAATCAGCCAATCACTCGGGCTGGTCTGAGTATTTTATTTTATTTAAACCATCTCTAGGGTTTACAGAGAATGATTTCTGATGATATTTCTGCTGCGACATTCCGATGGTAGGGTCAGAATTTGCTAATTACCAGATCTCAATCCAATAGAGCACTTTTGGCATGTGGTGGAAGGGGAGATTCTCATCAACTTCGTGATGCTATCATGTCAATATAGACCAAATCTCCAGTCTATCTCCAGTATATTTCTAGTATCTTGTTGAATCTATGCCACGGAGGATTAAGGCAGTTCTGAAGGCAAAAGGGGGTCCAACCCGGTACTAGTAAGGTGTACCTAATAAAGTGGCCAGTGAGTGTATATATGCTCGTAATTTATTATATGCTATGCAGATATAAAGCATAAAAAGACTAGAACATCCCAAGCAATCAATTTATAAATTCTTTCCAGAGCTATTCAAGTAGTCGAATCGCAATAAATACATATTGGGAAAAAAACTAAATATCGCAATGTCAGATTTGTTCAATATCATACAGCGCTAATCTTAATCAAATCAATCCTACCCTGATCATGAAAAGTGTCAGTGAAGAGCACATAGTATCAATAAAACAAGGACCAACCTGAGGCAGAATATTCATTGTGCCATATGTTTCTTGTTCTGAACTCTCGAAATGATCTCTGTATGCAGTGAGCTGTTGTGTGTCCAGCAGCAGCCGCCTTCTCTGCCTTTTCTCCTCATTAGAGTTTTCCTTTAATCCTTAATTACAGAGAAAGGAAGAAAGAGGCGGAGGGCTGCGGACACACTGGCTGCGCCTGCGAGACCAGGTTAGATCCAGGCGATCTGTTTTAATTGGATTATAACTGACATCGAGACGATCGATGCGGGAATTATCACGGTTTCATCAAACCCCTCCATTTCCCCACAAATCCAATTTGAGTCTAATGCCTCACATTTCGGCTACAATAACAAAGATTTATCGTGTGTAGCAAAGTCTAAAATTAACTTTTTTTTTGCAAGCTGGGCGCCAAACGGAGAAAGCATATGGAATGTTTCTCTCGGTGATACATATTGTGATAAACGGGAGTCTTGACAAGCGGCGGGCGTGTATTTGTCTATATTAGCATAGAGTTTTCCTCATGCTTCCGACGTCTTTACACGGTAACTGCTGACCTCCTGTACCAGCACTTATGCTAATACAATCATTAGTTTCAGTGCTATCACGCAGGTATAAGCATGACAGTTTGAAGGAGAGTCCACATTAGAGGCTGGCAGAGGCTCAACAGGGGACGAAGGAGCACTCATTGGCCAATACATCTTTATAAGCTGAGGAAATTGAAAACTCTACTACCAGTGGGAGAAACGCTGGGTTATTTCCCGATGGAATGGACGCCCGACGAGCAGAACAACGCACATCTCCATTCAGACTGGGACTTATTACCATCTATGAGAGGTGAAAAGGAAATTCACTTCAACAAAGACCTGGAGACACGTTATAGGTGACACTCATTTCGCCAACTACGTATTACTACGAGCGCTGATGGATTCGGTCCAGCTGGAAATGTCAGGATCCCCAGAATTAGACTCCTGGGTCACTTCAGTCATTCGGAGAATATCCCAAATTTGATTAGGACTTTCTCAAAGGGGCTGAGGAAGGCTGTATATCAAACAATAAAAGGGGAGATTGACCTATGCACTAACTTTAACCGCGTTAATCTGATTTCACAGCCATAAAAGAGCAATATTCAGTCATTATTTATGTAACCTCCTGTCATTCGCAGTATGCATTTCTTGTTTGGAATAAAAAAATGTCTCTATTTTTTATTCCAAAAAAGAAATGCACACTTTTGTCATTATATCAGTGCTGCTCTCTTCTATAAAGCAAGAGTGAATGGGGACCAAATGTTAAAAAAACATTATGAAGCATTATAAAAGAAGCGCATACAATCGAAACAATCTATTATCTAACAATCAGGCAAAGTTGCAACTCATTGCAGTAAAAAAAACTTATTATTTTTTTATAAAATATGGAAAATAGACCTATAGGATTGTTTCAAAGCTAAGTGAAATGATGATATTTTTGGTGTAAGATTTTTTTTTAATCTGAGTAATATTGCTAAGTTAAAAAGTATGCTATCCATCCCAGATGCAGAAAAAGCTAGTTCATGCTTTTATGACCTCTAGGCTGGATTACTGTAATGCTCTGCACGCTGGTTGCCCAGCATCCTCTATTGATAAACTTCAGTTAGTGCAAAATGCAGCTGCCAGAGTTTTTACCAGATCTAAAAAAAAAGACCATATCACTCCAATTTTATCCTCCTTACACTGGCTGCCTGTTAAGTTCCGTATTGATTTTAAAATATTGGGTAACACTTTATTTCGATGGTCCATTTGAGTATTAGTAGACCGTGTACTTAATATCTGTTGATACTGACATTCAACAGACATTTAACTGACAATAAGAAACTTTGCAAGTACATGTCAACTTACACTAACCCTACCCCTCATCCCAACCTAACAGTCGACTTATAGTCTAATGACAATTAGTTGCAATGAAACTTAAATTCAACAAACGGACCATCAAAATAAAGTGTGACCAAATTTTGCTTCTTACATATAAAGCATTAAATAATCTAGCTCCTGTCTATCTAACCAACCTTCTGTCTCGCTACAATCCAACCCGCTCTTCAAGATCTCAAAACTCAGGACTTCTAGTAGTACCCAGAATAGCAAGGACAAGTAAAGGGGGTCGAGTCTTCTCATTTATGGCTCCTAAACTCTGGAATAGCCTTCCTGATAATGTCCGAGGCTCAGACACACTTTAAAACCAGATTAAAGATTTATCTTTTTGGTAAAGCAAACACACAATGCATCACATAACAGTATGATGCACGAGTGTGGTCCATGCAGGTGAGTGGCCTTGACAAACCACCTCTAGGACACACTCCTCCTGTCTTAATGCGCCAGACATTTAGAAATAATCTGGTGATTTTCATGTTTATTCATATACATGTCTCCACATTGATATCATGGGCCAGCCTGAACACCCACCAGTGACCTAGTCACACCTGCAGCTTCTCCACAATGGACGGCAGTGTTTTCCAGCCTACGGCGCCTAGACTGCAGCTCTGCACAAGAAGTTTGGCAAGAGGACAAATGAGCCTGTTTTTTTCTCGAGGTTTTTTCCTTCACTTTTGTCCATTGGTTTTGTTCCTCGCCACTGTCGCTACTGCCTTGCTTGGTTTGGGATTTGTGGAGCGGCACATTGATGGATTTGCTCTTCAGTGTTTGAACTTTCAGCAGTAAAAATTAAACCACACTGAACTAAAGTAAACTAAACTTTAACTCTGAAAACTGGACTGACAATTTACTATAAACTCAATTTACTAGAACTTCTGCATTAAGCTGCTTTGACACAATGTACATTGTAAAAGTGCTATACATATAAAGATGAATTGAATTAATTTTTTTAGAGGAACAACATTTGAGTACATAGTAAAAAAATACAACTGATACAGTACAAATAATTTGTTCTACACACTGAAAGATGATTTTATTGGAGAGCTGATGTTTGAGATATTATTGCGATAAATCATAATTCAAATTTATAATAACTCTCCATTACATCAATGTCCAAATTTGCTTTATTTTTCTGTATATGAATATATGAGTATTTACATGTCCTAAAATGCCATAAATCAAATGAAACGCGTGTCCTTTTGGAGATTAATGTTGAGGTTCTCAATTCACTGAAAGCACGACCTCACAATGCTTCAAAACCAAATAAAACCATTGGGTGATTAAACATATCAAACCTCAGACTAACATATCCCCTCATACAAAATCATCCTGGAAAGCATGATTGTGATTAACAAACCAGAGGTGTCAGTTTTTACTCAGCTCATCTGAAGAAGGCTGGGCTCTAAACCACTAGATGAATGTTTTCAGTGCTCCCTGAATATCTAATTATGTATGATGCTATTTGTGTGCATCAGGCTTGATTTGGAGCTGGAACAGTGTCAGGCACAGTTCCTCCAGTAAAGCAGGATGTTAAACCACCTGTTTGTGTCTTCAGCTAAACTGATCACACCACCCACACATCCATCAATCTCCATGGTGATCAGAGCCGCTGGTCCCAGGTGGAGGTGATGATGAATGCTGCTGTGGTGGATCTGAAGACTCATTCAGATCAAGCCCTGAAGTGCACATGCTGTCTATTTTAAACACTCTATTTCTCAAATAAGATCAGCATTAAACCTACAGTAAACTGACCCTGTTTTTTGTAAACACGAAGCTGATAATGATTCATCTTTTTTTTTTTACGATATTCAGCTTAAAGTCTAATTCAAAAGCTTAACTAAGTTAATTACCATAATTAGGCAAGTCATTGTATAAAGTCGTGGTCACATTACACTTTTCGCCCCATAGACGTCCATTCATACGTATGCGAATGTGACAAGTTTCACAGTTCGTTGCATTGGAAAGTTCAAGCTTAGTGAACTCTGACCTGCGACCAATCAAAGATCAAGCATGACCCCTCTGTGCTGAAATTTTAAATATGGAGCAATTGCATCATTTTGCTTAATCCCGCCCCTTTTCTGCCGTTTATTATTCCTAGACATTTCTCTCATAGACGACTGAATCGGAAGTTCTAAAACAATCGTAAAAACGAGCGCAGCTCCGCATTGAGGAATAGACGAATTACCAACTTACATCACACATGACGTCACACGGGTTCAACTACGCATACTGGTTGCAGAAAAAAAACAGGTTGCAATAGCAAATATGGTGTGTTGTGCGGTAGGATGCCAAATTCAAAAGTCCAAAAATAGAAAACCTAAACTTTACCGTACACCACACTGCTTTGAATGCCAGCCGCAGACGTCTTTGGCTAACAGCCATCATAAGAGCTGAATAGAGTGATGACCTAATTAAAAATGCTGGGCTCCACAGTTCTCATTGTATATCAGGTAAGTTCACGCTATGCTGAATCATACACATCACTCGCTTTTGATTGCAGCCTTGATTTCAGCAAAAACAGTTAAATATGGTGAATTAAACTGTGAACACTGAATGCTTAGAATGAAATGTAAACATGTACGTTCCCATACACTGCCATACAGGTGCAGTTCGCTGTCAGGATGCAGTTGTTTTGCTTGTTGATGATTACCTAGGCCTTGTACAGTTCCGTCTTCTTTCCTTGTCTTCTGCTAGACAGAAGCTCAGTTTTTAGCACTACATAGTTTTGAATCTGATAAATGATGGAACATTATTTCTTGCACATGACCACACAGAACAAAATTGCAGGCATCCAAAGACTTGTAGGCCTTCTCTCTTGTAAAATCACTTGGAGTTTCAATGAAATAGTTGTATATTTTGCACTGGATGCTTGGTCATTACGTCTTATCCAATATCCACTGGAAGGGTGCTATCGCAAATGGACCTGTCAGACGAATGCCTCTCACTTTAACATTAATTTTGCCAAATAACTGTGCTTATCACTGGGTGACAAGCTGTTATAATACTCTGAAAGCATTATTTAAATAATATATATAATATGTCAATCAATAAAACTTATCTCTAATACAACAACAAATTCTGTACCACATCGGATGTCATTCCCTCGCTGTAAATGCTAGCGCTCCAATTTTTTTTCTGCAACCTATATGCACGTGCATCCTAAATGTTTACAAATCCGTAATTCATGTATAAGGTTAATACTGAAGAGCCGTTTTCCTCATGAGGGCCAAAAGTGTCCCCTAAGAGTCAAGACTGACTGGTATTGCTGCTATACTGTGTAGATATTTGGTCACCGCAATGTGAGAAATACAAAACACACACACACACACACATATAATTTCAGAGATAATACTGCTACTAAATAAAAAATCCAAACCTTACATAATATAATAATATAATTATCGCACATTACAATCTACATTCATGCTTCTGTGCTTGCTGAAGGTGAACTCCCCCACCGTCCTCCGCAGAGCATCCAGGAAAGTGTGTTTAGCATGGGCAGGAATGAGCTCATAAAATGTGTAGTCGTTGTCTAATAGCTTCACTCCCAGACAAACAACCATAGACAAACAACACACACACACATCCAGCAGACTGATGATCACCAACCCACACCATTAAGACGTCCTTTACTTTTGCTTATGGACAGGCTTCAAATAAAGATCACATGACCTGAGGGAATTGTGATTAACTCGCGTTGCATCTGAAAACACTCAACGCCGCTTTTATATTCCGTATAAAGTAATATTTTTTTCAGGATGTTCATTACTTTGAAGGCAGTCATTAAAAAATATGATTTCAGCCCCCCACACACATTTTCTAATAGTTTCTGCACCCCTGCTGACAAAAGCAGATAATTAGAAGATTTTACAGCAGAAATGCTCTATATTGTCAGTGAGGTGTGACTAAATGACATTTCTGTGAGCGCTCTGGAAGCTGTTCTGCACACTAAAGCCAAATTGTTTTTTTTATTTATAATGAGGAACGCATCACAGGTTGAATATGAGAAAAAGCCTCGTTTCAGAATATCAAAGCACATAACGCTCTCCCAAAGCCTTCATCTAAAACAATCCACTTTGGAGAGCAAAGAATATGACTTCTAGGGGTAATTAAATCAAGTCTTTAAATGATTTGAGCAGTTGAATAGCGTAAACTAAATGCTCTGAATGAAAGGTGCTAGTTTTTGTGGGGTGAATGTTGAGTTTTATTTTGAATAAAATCTCTCCAGACACCTTTAAATTTCTAATACTGCACTGAAAATCTCCATCGCAGATCAAGAAAATAAAATTTTGGTATCACTTTCAGTAAAGCTTGTATGTATAATGCTTAATAAGCTTATAGAAGTTATATTTGCAGCACAAACCAATCAAGATTTGGAACATTCATTCATTAATTTTCTTTGGTTTAGTCCCTTATCTATCAGGGGTCGCCACATACTGTAGGAATGAACCGGAAACTATTCTGGCACATGTTTTATGCAGAGTATGCCCTTCCAGCTGCAACCAAGTATTAGGAAACATCCATTCACTCTCACATATACACACACACACACACACTTACTACGTGAAGTTTATTTATAAACTAATTTCGAGAGGATCATGTGCTTATGATTGCTTGCAGCTGGTCCTGCATTATTCAATTCATGATTGACCAATCAGACGATTCCTAAGCCACTATAAAGACCCTAATAGACACCCTCACAGCAAGAACGTCACTCGTTCTAGTCTTTACCAAGCCAGCTAATGTTTCTGCTTGGAGTTTACACGTTCTCCTGTGCTCACGTGGGTTTCCCCCGGGTTCCCCGGTTTCCTCCCACCGTCCAAAAACATGCAAGTTAAGTTAATTGACTAATCCAAATCGGCACCATAGACATGCTCCCAGTAAGCAGTTATCTCTTGAGAGCAATCACTATCTGTTCATTAGATACTACAGCAGGGGAGTTCTACCTGAGCTCAAACTCTCCTGAGCTAATGTGAAGGAGCCCAGGCTTGAGAATCTTATGAGCTCAGGGCTCTCTCCCGGGACAGCATGCCAAACAAGCTTTATAATCAATCATCAGCTAAGTGTGAACTCTTGAAATGCATTATAGCCAATTTAGTTTATCCAGTTCACTTATACCAATTCACATGTCTTTAGATTGTGGGGGAAACTGAAGCACCCAGAGCAAACCAACACCAACATGGAGAGAAGACGCAAACTTAACACAGAAATGCCAACTGGCCCAGCCGGGGCTCGAACAAGCGATCTTCTTTCTGTGAGGCAAAGAACCACTGAGCCACAGTGCAGCCCATTTGGGTTTATTAACAGGGTAAAAGTTTGATTCTGTACAGAGATATTGTAATCTGTATTTTGATTCAGATTCAATATAGACTGGACCCTTTCAGATACAGAGAGAATAGAGCAGATGCAACCATGAATGTTATGAGAATTTTATTTATTTATATGGATGTAAACCTGTAATAAGAAACTCCAAAACAAACTTAGGAACATTTAAAACAGCTTAATCTGGGCATTTTAGCATTACACCTACATGTTCGCATCAGTGACGACTTATTGGCAGATTCGCCCACTAGTCACGAAGAAATAAATGGGGAGGTAGGATGGAGGCAAGCGTATAAAACTCCCACTTTATACTTGAAAATGACCAACAGCATTTGAGGTCAGATGTCTGACCTGTAAGGAATAATCAAATCCGTCTGAATGAGAAGCACCATTAGATGCCATTTCCAGGACGGCGGCAACAAAAATGACATTGCATTGGTTATTTCTTCAGGAAAATAGTGGGAGAAAGTTTGAAAAACACATCATGGCTGGAGTGATTTGAGGTCAGATATGAGGCATTTTCACTGCTGCTGACTGACCACTGAACAAAACTTAAAAAAAACAACTGCTAAACGCATACCGTTCATAGATAAAATATACAGATTTACATTTACAAAGGTGATTTTACAGTATACTGTATACAACCCCAAATCAGAAACATCAGAGACAGTTTGGAAAACCAAATAAAAAAGAAAGTAGAGTTTTTCAAATTTACTTTGACTTGTATTTCTTTGCAGACAACACAAAATGCTTCATGTTTTGTTTGGTCAACTTCATTTCATTTGTAAATATACATCCTTTCCTGTCATTCATCATGTAAATTGGTTTGAAACAGGTGAGGTCAACAGATGATTGTAATTATGATTTGGTACAAAAGCACCAAGAAAGGTCTAGTCCTTTAGGAGCAAAGATGGGCCAAGGATCTCTAGTTTGCCAACAAATAGGTGAGAAAATATGTGAGAAATATATAAAAACAATGTTCCTCAAAGAAAGATAAGACATTTGGATATTCCACCTTCAATAGTGCGTAACATGATTAAAAGATTCAAGGAATCTGGAGGAATTTCAGTGCATAAAGAACAAGGGTGCAAGCCTAAACTAAACAACAATGATCTTGGATTCCTCAGGCAGCACTGCATCAAGAAGCGTCATTCATCCACAAGTGATATCACCACATGGGCTCAGGACTACTTTTGCAACTTGTCAAGTACCACAATACGTAGTTGCATCTACAAATGCCAGTTAAAACTGTACTGTGCCAAAGGGAAGCCCTATGTTAACAGTGTCCAGAAATAATGTCACATTGTCTTTAAGTAATTAAATTAAACAGCACTTCTTCTGACTTCACTTCTTCATATTTATACAGGAAAAAGTCATTAAACTAAATTTGATCTCATTTTAATAGATTGAAAATATTTAACTGACTAATGAGTAAAAGCTTGTGGCTTTAAGGACCTTGAGGTATAAAGATAATGAATAAATTCTTGTAATGTCAATAAATGATGCTATAATAAATATGCCTGATTCGCTACACTGAATGGTATTGTAGTGGGTGTGTTTGGCAAAGAATGCTAATTTTTGATTCACTGATATACCTAAAGTAGCATTCATTCAAAATACTTAGATACAATAAACATAAATTCCAACGTTTTTGCTTAATTGCTCCAGTTGTTTGGTTTGTTGTATGATTTGTATAATATTTTTTATTCTATTAGAACGTTTACATTGAATGTACCTAACAGAGCTTATTCTAGTCTGTTGTTAAAGGAGCAATTTTCTATGTCTGCTGGTCACTGTGAGCACGATTTTATACTTTTGTCTCAAACAGCCCATATATCTAGCCTGATCTCACGAGAAAACGTAAGTAGTTTACTCTTTGTCAGTTTAGTAGCTAATTCGTACAAATTTGTATGAGTTCAGTCGTCCGAAAATGTATGATTTTAAAAAGGAGGCGTGGCACCCAACCCCACCCCTAAACCCAACCGTCATTGGGTGATGAGCAAAACGTACTAAATTGTGCAAACTCATACAAATTAGCCACTAAATCAAAAAGTTGATATATAAGAGATAGCGTGGATATATCTTGCTTTCCTTTATTAAACAAAATATGTACGTAACTGTTAGCAAGAAAACTACTGGTAAGATTAAGCTTCATGTTTAATCATCTTCATGTTAGCTTGTTCATTGTTCATTTTTGACACATTATTGTTAAAATAAATTTAAAGTGTATCATTTTTGTCAACAAGACAAATTTAGCTTTTTTTAGGGCAGTGAGTTTCCATATTGATTTAAGTTCAATCAACCTGTATGGGCTTACAGTGTAATATAGATAAAGAAAAAATACAATTTCTTATGCTCACAAACCCATTTAGTGTTAAGAACTGAGAACTGTCACCTTGTACACAACATAGAGGTGGAAATCAACATAAAAAAAACATTATATAAGTATAAATAAATTATTTTTATATGTGACAATATATAGAGAAAATGAAATACACCGCAGACAAATGCTAATTAATTCATCAGATGCTATTGTTATATGATTTCACTTCATTAAACAAATATTTAGCACCTCTTTAACCCTCTTTTAGTTTGTTATGAAGTCTATATATATATTTTAACATTTTCTGAGAGCAAACTTTTCCAATTCTCTGCTTTTTTCCCACCGAAAATGGGAATTATTTCACACTTGAGTGCAACCCGCTGTGTGTTCCTCTTCTTTTTTTACTTTTCTATTAAAGATGAGAATTCAACTTTAATAGCACTTCCATTTGTTCAAAATTGCCTCATTTCAACTGTTTGCGCCTGTTGACTTTAAAGCAGATGGACAGACTTCCTCGTGTCACTGTGTGAAATCATCAAAATCATAAAGGAGAGCATAATGAAAACAGATATGATTGTCCGGCAGACAACCACAACAGCAAAAATAAAGACAGAGAAAGAAAATACATCCATAATATTCATTGTAATGAACAGAAAAATGTTAACTATAACAGTTTTATACATGTACCGTAGTGCCATTCCTGCCTAAAACATGCAGATCCTGGCAGAGCAGCTCTGTCATGTAATGCATGTAGGTTAACTGTCTAACAAAGTGGGACCGAATCATCTGCATATGCATGGGCTTATTAAAAATATAACTATGTTTCATGCATGTAGTGCCATTCCCCCCTAAAACATGCAAATCCTGGCAGAGCAACTTTGCATGTAATGAATGCACAGGCTGACTGTGAACACAGTGGGACCAAATCATGTCATCTGCATATGCTTATTAAAAGTTAACTATAAAGGTTTCATGCATGCAGTGCCGTTCGGTACTGAAACGGTGGTGCATGCAGATCCTGACAGAGCAGCTTTGCCATGTAATGCATGCACTGGCTACAGTAAGTTGAATGTGTAACATAGTTGGACCGAAACATGTCATCTGGATATACATGAGATTATTACAATTTATGAATATCAGTTTCTTCCATCTACAGTAGTGCCATTTCTTCCTAAAACAGTGGTGGATGCAGATCCTGGCAGAGCAGTTTGAATAGCAGGACCGAATCGTTTTGTCTATATGATGATACATTTGAGAAAAGCTTGAGACAACAACAGAGTAAACAGGTTTACAACCACAACATTAACTATGAAATATTGTTATGCGTCAAGATTTTCATATTAAATACAATTCTGTCATCTGTGCATGCATTTAAAATTACTCATAGGTTCAAAGAGGACAAAAATGACAATGTCAACAATGTATAAAAATAGCATTTATTATTTTTACTTATTATTTGCTTTTTATTTTTTACTCTGACAAAGATCAGACCTGGGCCCCGTTTCAGAAAGGAGGTTAAGTAAAAACACAGAGTATGTGAGAGAAATGAGAGAAACTCTGGGTTTTCTGTTTCAAAATGGCAAGTTTGTCAAACTTGAGAAAGTAGGGTAAGTCAAGCCTGTTTCTGAAAGAGGTAACTTTTACTCAGTTACAGTGGTGACTTACTCGGGGAACCTACAGTACCCTGGTCAGGAGCAGGGTTTATTCTCTAAACACTGAGTTTCTGTCGGTCTCCTCCCCTTTTTTTAAAGACAAAGCGATATTTATCTCCTTTGCCTGAGTCATTTATTGCCTACATTTCAGTCACACAAAGAACAAAGTTACGAGAATGACTTGTCCTTTTTTAATAAATAATTAGCTTAAATTCACTGACCTTCAACAGGGACATGTACTGTAACTTGATTAATGGAATTATTACTCGTTATAAAAACGTTTGTTTAGCACTGCTTACATTCTAAATGTCAAATCAACCTCTACCACTCGATCAATAATAAAGGCAGACACACAAGTGCGCTTTAAAATCTTTTAAAAACTCAATTTTAGAAATGTTATCTTAAACTGATCAACCTGTGTAAAAGTGGGAACCTGAAATTAAACATTTCCACTGAACATTAGGTTAAAGTTTTATGCATTCTTGTTTTGTCAAATTTGTTGTAGAAACTATACAGTAGCCTATTTTATGTAGTTTAATGCAATTAAATCTGAAATAACAGCCAATTCTGCACTTTTTTTAAAAGAAAAGTCAAAAAAAGTCTTGCATTACATTACTTCTATTTTTTTAAAATAGTTACATATTTAAATACTTTAAATATTTTAAATGTAAACTTATGCATTAACTTGCAGCTGTGTTTTCAGCTGTGTTTCATGCTAACTGTCTCTGATTTACCAATCCAGTGGTGTTGTTTTATGTTTGTTTTTTAAATATCTGATCATATTTGTTATAATTTTGCATGCGCACACCAAGTTCAGCTGGAAAAAAAAATGCTGATCTCTTTTTTCAAATGTTGCCACGGTAACTCACAAAATCTACGCTCCATTAATAATGCCTGTTTATAGTCGCGGTGTGCACACTTAACTCTGAATCAGTCTACTCAGACTTGATTGACCAAACTCAGATCAGCTGTTCTGAAACCGAAAACTCTGAGTTTTTATTCTCTCAGGAAGTCAACTCAGAGCTCAAGCTTAAACTCAGAGTTGGTTGAACCTCCTTACTGAAACAGACCCCTGGTTATAACTTTATTTTAATTAATATATTAAAATGAGTTCATTTTTGCATTATGCATTATTATTTATTATTATTTTTATTGTTGGACAAGTCAAGGATCAGAAACAGTAACTTTGATGCATTTTTATAATTTGTCTTTATCACATTACAAAAACATCATTCATTCATTCATTTTCTTGTCGGCTCAGTCACTTAATTAATCCGGGGTCACCAAAGCGGAATGGACCGCCAACTTATCTAGCATGTTTTTTACACAGTGGATGTCCTTCCAGCTGCAACCCATCTCTGGGAAAATTACAAAAACGTATGCCATCCAAAAGAAATACAGTTCAGAAGCAATGCCTGAATTCATACTTAAATGGCACAGCATGAAATATTGCAGTTTTAATGCACGTCAATGGGACATTTTTTATCTGGAGTGTAACTATTTTTGTACCTAGTGTAAAATAGATTTATGTAAGGAAACGGTGGCGAAATATTAGCAGTTTAATAAAAGCTCATATTTTTGCTAAGATTTATGCTGCTTGCATTAACAAAGCAAAAATAGTCCTGCAAAATAAAATAAAATGTCAAAAATATCCATAAGGATGCACAAGAATTACTGCTAATTCAGAACACACAAATAGTAGTGTTCCACAGTAATATAACAGTTCTGAAGCCAATAAAACCATTACAATTTTAATAACACAAGCTATTAATGCATGTAAAGAGTCAACATGATGCTAACTCTGCATAGTTTGCCATAAAATAGTATCATATTTTGCAAAGCACACAAATATAAAAATCCATGCACACTCAAACCTTAAATCAACAAACAAGCATCACCACACAACAAATATCCACCAGTGTTGACAAAAACAACAGCATTCTATATGCATCCGCAAACCGAGAAAAAAAATCCTATTACAGAAACCACATCATTTATTCATACTGAAATGAATGCTGGGAGCTCAAATTCGTCAGATCAGCAGCACTGCCTGATATGAAACTGTTTGTTTAGATGGATCTTTTAGGTTATTTGGGGTTATCGGGTGAAAAGTAACATATCTTTATAGCGCAGAGTAAACAAACAGCAGCAAGTTCTGATTTCAAAACTTGTTCTCAATTATCTTCCAAAATATAAATTCGGAAGATAAAAAAGTATAGATTTACATCGGTAAGAAATGTCAATTCAATCCACCTTCTGTTTTTGTGCCTGAAAATCTTACTTCTTGATCTTTCACTTCAGTTGTTCAGCTGATGACACTAGATAAGCTGTTCTTGTTTTCGTAATGCACTTACAGCAGATGAATTGTGAAACACACAATCAAAAATCAGCCTGGCTCTTTCGGTCACCAGATTCTGGGTCTTTGTGGCTCTGATATGACGTAGGTTTCGCCCTGCTGCCACTGACTTTAAGACCCTAAATTCATCCTGTGGATTTATTTCTCGCCCTCAACACAGCACGAGATGCGAGCCTTATCTCTCCCACACCTGTCCAGCACACATCAGGAGCCAAAGCTGCGCACCTTGAACAATTACACCCTGTTGTCCAAAGCCAAATCCCAGAGCCAACAAGATCAGCTTATTTCTCCCCGTCTCCCTAATTAATTTCGTCCCACCGGTCAGAAATCCCTCCATCTGGAAAGATTTGTCTGCAGGTGTGTATGTGTGTGCGTAGGATGAAGCCTGGCGTCATGTGTTTTAAGTTCACACCCAAAGCCGTTTCAAAAAGCGCCACTTTTCCCTTCAGGGGAAAATTAAATAAAACATAAGACATCAGGCATGGTTCAACTGCCTTCACACTGAAAAGCTGGAACTCAAAATCTGAACATAAACATAAAAGCTTGTCCAACAGATGAATAAAAGTCATATATGGCTAGAAACACGCACTCATTAGCTAAATTCTCCACCAATCATGTTACAAAAAGCCAAAAATACCTGGTTTATAGCATACGTTTAGCGTAGCGTTTTTTTTTTTGGATTCAGTAGCCATGTTTAGCATAGCTTTTTATCCACACTCTCAGAAATAAAAGGTACAAGAGGTGTCACAGGGGTGGTACCTTTTCAAAAGGGACACATTTGTACCTAATGGCCCGTTTCCACTGAGTGGTACGGTATGGTACGGTTCGGTTTGGTTCGGTACGCTTTTAGACAGTGGAAACGGCCTTAAAAGCATACCGAACCAATCCGAACCGTTTAAGCTAGGTGTGGGCGTCGTCAAGGTGGCTGCTAGACACAAACATGAATTCTTCCGTCCAGCTGTTGGTAAATTTACATGTATATATTTTTTTCTTTGCCGAAGCACAACCTGACTCTTATCCTTCCATCATCTGTACTACTACTGACGCAGCTGCTTGTTGCTACTGTCACCGTTCAAGTCCAGAAATCAACAGCGCACCTAAGTTGCAACGTATGTTGCCAGATTGAGGTAAAATATGTTACAATATTTGAATATTGCGTCAATTGTGTGAGGTAATGAACTTCATTCAAGATCTGGCAACTTGACAAATATGAACAAAAGTGCTTTTTTTGAAACTGCATTGGGACGTACAAATTACGGGAGTTTCCCGGGAGAAATAACAAACTGGGAGGGTGGCGGGAGACAGATGTGAAATACGGGAGACTCCCGGGAAAAACAGGAGTGTTGGCAGGTATGCCCCTGGCCTACTGCTTCTGCAACTCATCCGCCTTACATTAATGTGTTGTTCATTCAGATATGCTTTTCTTCAGCCTTGTCTTTAGTTATTCGGGTTACTATTTCCTTTCTATCAGCTTGAACCAGTCCATTCTTCTCTAGCCTTTGGTTTACACAAGACATTTCTCATTGGATATACTTTCTTCTACCATTCTAACTAAACTCAAGAAATGATTGTGTGTGAAAATCCCTGACATACTCCGACCATCCTGACTGACACTAACAACCATGCCATTTTTTCGCAGTCACATAAATCACTTCCCCATTTTGATGCTCAGCTTGAACTACATCCACATCTTCATCCCTAAATGCTTCAATGTGGCTGGTTTATGTCCTTGTTAACAGCCAGTTGAACATGTGTACCTACTGTATCCACATCTATATAACAAGATACATTTTATACATTTAAGTTGAAACTTTCAAATGAAATCCTACAAAAATGGTGGATTTGTGTTCAGAACATAATGATCACTGAATCATCTCAAAGTGGAAGCGCTGCTATTTCTGGCAGGTAAAACTGTGACCAGTTTCGACCCTCTGTGTCTGAGGAATCAGTGAGATATGTCTAATTGGCTAGAACCGCTTCTGTTTTCCCAGAACTGTCGGTTTAAAAAAATAAAAACTGACATCTTTAAGTGGTCACCAATAAAGTGAGCATAAAACTTCAAAGGCTGCCATTGCATTTTATGGATGAATTACTGAAATGAAAGGAGACAAAAGCTTAAATCAGGCATTTTTATGCTGTGACCTCATAAATTTCCTTCATTGAACTGCTCCCCATTCAGAAGCAGAATTAATTCTGCTCTCACATTCACAATGACTGACAGGTTATCAGCCTAACAAAGACGATTCACTTTACTTGTTAAGACCGCTCTTTTCCCTGTTTCACTCTATATTCATAACCACTGCACTGCATCAAGTATAACTTTTTAATTTGGCTTGCGACCATTTCTTTAAAAGCAAACAACACATGGCTGTCAGTAATTGCCATACATGGAGCAAAGTCTCTTCTTGAATGCATCAACACAAAAAAACACAAACAAATCAGACTCCAAAAAGTTGCAATTCTAATTAAAGTTTGGTTACGGGCGCAAAGCAGAGATATTAACAGCAACAACTAAAACTCAAGAATAATTTTGGCACGCACATGCTTAGAAGGCATAAGAGAATATTTCGGAGTGATTAAATTGGCTTTTCAAATGACTGATTTTAGTTTATGAAACTCAAACATTAAGCTTTCTGCGTTCTGCTTTTGAATTGATGGTAGTATTTGACACGTCTAAAGGCTATTACTGAGTTTCATCAGGTGCACTGACACATAACGGTTTTTAGCATGAACTCCTCTATTATAACTTTAACAGCCTTCTAACTAAACCATACTGAATCTCTGTGGGATGATTTGCTGGTTTGCTAAAACATGTTAAAATCATTTTGTTTGTGAGTAAATCTGTGTTGTGAGTGACAAGTAATCAATTGACGAAACAATCAACTGGAAACAACCAGTTATTAATTTACTGAATCTACAGTAAAAGCTTATTATATTTCAACAAGTTGCCAATAAAATATCTGTAATTTCATATTAACTTGATGTTTTAAAATAACTAAAATTGTACAAATGAAAGGTGCTGTATGTACATTTTTGACTCTTCTAAAGCATAAAAATACCATAATAGTTTATCTGAAAAACAAAGCTGAAGTCAGATATTCTGCTTTGATAATGTGCGTTACGTGCTGGAGCGCTGTCATTGTTTTGGTTCTTTTAACCCGCCCACAATCAGTTTAGCCAATTATATCTCAACACCCCAGGTTGCCTTTGTGGAAAACCGCGTATTTCATTCACTCATTCAGAAAGGCTTTCAAAGTATGTGTCTGTGACTGAAAAGCAACCTCTGGTGGACAGTAGCAGACTCTGAAATGAGACGCAGATTCAGAGTTCCACATGAGGTTATTAATTAGCAAATAGTATAAATATTACCAACATAAACATTAGGTGAGCAAGTTATATTGTAACCCCTTATCATAACAACATGCTATGTGACAAGATCTGCAGTGATAAGCAGTTTGGCTGTTTCACCAAAGGAAACACGACAGAAATTTAAACACAGCCATTCAGAAGCACAGAATAGTGCACTCACTGCACTCCAACGGAATGGTACGGCATTCAAAATCACATTATTAGCATTTAACATTGAATAAAGCACATGAGGTGTACATGATGTGATCAATGTCAGTTTATCTTGTTGTTCAGCTGCAAGAAAAACTCCTTTTATTATGAAAAATATTCCTTCTATCCCGTGCCGTTGCTTTTAGTTAGAGCATGATTTAAATCAGCCTTTAGTCTCGATCGTCAGACACGCTCCTGTTGGTTTTGTGTTTGTTTTGATCCAGGATTGCAATTCCTAGTTCGACCACTGGGTGTTAAACTTACATACTGAACTTTTAATAAAAATGTGTAAAATCTTTAGACTGAAAACCCCTAAAAAATCTAGTAGAAATCATGTTGAAAGCTTATAGAAGCTATAAATAACAAATAAGTGGCCTCTCAATGATACTAAAATAACTCTGCAAGAAAATGTGCAGTTTGGTGAAATGTACTATCAATTACGGAGTTAAAACATCAATTGTATCCAGCACAGCTAGTCTTGTCTGTTCATTTTTTTAACAAAAAAAAAGTGATGTTAAAAAACCAGCTCAAGGACTACTGGGAAACCTTTTGAACAACGGCTCAAACAAATCAGCTGTTTGCAAATCAGAAACTCACATCCCAGAATCCCAGCGTTACATCTTCACATCAATCGCGGCACTAGGACTGATAAACCAGCTTGTGTGGGACTTCCTTTACTCGTCTTTAAATCAAACTACAAGCAAAAGTTTCCTCCAAGAACAAGGAAGAAAAGATCTATCACGTCCTAATAAATGTGAAGAAGCGCCACCGTCTGATTTTCCCAGCTCAGAACAAACAGTACCCTTCTTTAAAATAATATAAAACAGAGGTGTTGAATGATAACAGAGATTGTGCCGATAGCGTCTGGCTTATGGGGCGTGCATTTTCGGGCTCACGCTCTGATTTTCTCAAGCATCCGCTCATTCTTGCAGGAGCTGCTTTTAACAAATCACTATGACAGGAAGCCTCCTGACTACCAATTGAAACATGATGAATTCAGTCAGCCGGGCACTGATATTTGCTCAGTGCCTGTGACTGAGTGACTGGATGAGGTATCTCAACAGTTACAACTCGCGAGTCCATGTTTTTGTCCTCTTAAATGAATAATTCCAAGTCCACTTCAACATCAAACTCCAGTGATGCACGGATACAGCAATGTCAGAACAGAGAAGAACCATTCATCAGTGCAAAATGTTTTTCTCTGTAATCTTCCAGGAGAATTTAAAGGGATGGTTCACCCAAAAATGAAACTCTGTCATCATTTACTCACCCACAAATGGTTCCAATAGGCTTCTGACAGTATCAGATTTTGTTGTTGTGATTATTTGCTAAAGCTTTTATTATGGTATAATCAAGATGTTTAATGAAAAAAAAGTTTATATTCACAAAGTGTTTTCCCTTCTTTGTTTACAACTTCTTGGGGGGTTCGGAGAGGTTGTTAGTTCTTAAAATGACAGGTTTTATGGCATCTTTTCCTCAAAATTTGTAGCAATATTTGCGACACATCTATTTCTAAAGATTTAAAAGAATACATTATATTTATTTGAATTTTAGTCTGTACAAGTCTTATATACTATTATGGAAATATAATTCCTTTGCATTTGTTTTGCCAAATTTCTATACAAGTAAAACAGAGTTGCTTTCTGTACTGTTTAAAATTAAATTAAAAAATAACATAAAATAATTTAAAAAATGAAAAATAACAAAAGAAAAGAAAAGAATAAAAAATTAAAAATCAAAACAAAATAAAATGTAAAAAAAATGAAAAATTAAAAAAATTACATAAAATAAAATAAAATATTTTTTTAATGAAATAAAATAAAATAAAATTAAATTAAAAATTAAAAAAATAACAAAATAAAATAATAAATTAAAAATAAAAATTAAATAAAAAAATAAAAAAAATTAAAACAGAATAAAATAAAATAAAATTAAATAAAATGGCAGTGGGTAGCACGATCACCTCACAGCAAGAAGGTCGCTGGTTTGAGCCTCGGCTGGGTCAGTTGGCATTTCTGTGTGGAGTTTGTATGTTCTCCCCGTGGTCGCGTGGGTTTCCTCCGGGTGCTCCGGTTTCCCCCATAAGTCTAAAGACATGCGCTATAGGTGAATTGGGCAAGCTAAATTGTCCGTAGTGTATGTGTGTGATTAAGTGTGTTCTGTATTGATGTTCCCAGTGACGGGTTGCAGCTGGAAGGGCATCCGCTGTGTAAAACATATGCTGGATAAGTTGGTGGTTCATTCCGCTGTGGCGACCCCAGATAAATAAAGGGACTAAGCCGAAAAGAAAATGAATGAATGAATCAAATGAAACAAATGTTTGAAAATAAATACAAAGTCAATGTTGTTGTTCATTGATGTTGTTGTCACAAACTCAAGTATTTAAACCCGTGTTCGAGGCAAAATCTGTGCATTTACTGCAAACCTATCACACATTCCACATCATCCGTGGCGTGTGGCAATTATTCACCTCTGTTCCCATGTTAACATTTGTATGTAATTTCCTCATGAAAATACCTTCTTCCACATTTGGTGTGAACTCAGCATAAAAGCAGGATTTATTTACTTTCGCCTGGCTCAGCAGATATTTTTTTCAGATTTCCATCTGGTTGACTCTACATATTTTAGGACACAAATTTCACCACGGGACATACAGAGAGCAGACAGAAATGACGTGCCATCATATAAATAGAATTAACAAAACAGCCTCAGGTTATTTGTTTAATGTAAGAACAAAGTATAGACCTGTTCTGGATGATTTCTACAGTGATCTGGTGCTATATAAAGCATATTAAATGAGCTAACTTGACCTTCAAGGGGATGGGGAGTGCCATTGAGTAGGCGGGATACCCCCAATACAGTATAATTGTAGGAGAAACACTATAACGTGTATAAAAATAAAAAAAACTGAAACAGTTCCCTTGTGTATTAAAAAAATGGCACTTTACTTGGGAAAAAAAAGACTGTCATGAAACCTTTATTATGAATATGAATGAGAGTTTATGCATGCTTATAACAACTGTTATTAAGTGTCATTTGCTCAGTTATGTAATTTTAAAACGCAAAGATGCATTGCTTATGACAACTTGACATAAACAAATACAATCGCAACCTGTTTTTGTGTTTGTCAACTTGACATTACCATGATGACAAAACTTGTCATAAATCTGTCATAAACATGAATGTCATTAAACTACTATAAATACGTCATGAACTTTAAAACATCATTAATATTTGTATTGATATTTTTACCTCAACTCGAGTGATACAAGCTGCACTTGTCATTAAAATATCATTAAATATTAATGAGGCTCTCAACATGTATTTAACAGAGTAATGACACATTTCAAGAGAGATTTTAACGTCATTGTTCCACTAAAAAATGATTAGAAAATGTTATGATGCCATTATAATCATGAATATAAAGGTTTCATGACAGTCTTATGAACATCAATTTCAGAGCACCTGTGAAACAACTGGCCACTTTTACTATAATCAATACCGCCAATAAGGTAAAAAAATAGTCAAGAAAGCTATTATGCACTGGAAATTCTCAAAAGGCCAAAGCAGTGTTATATAAGTATTAACACGCGTTTTATGAGTCTGGTCCACTGTGATATAAAAGTCTAAAAGATTTCCCCCTGCGGAAATGTCTGAGTGGCGTCCATGCCGAGATCAAGATCTTTCATGAAACATTTAAAAATAACACCCGAAACTCCCTTCCTGCCCGAGAAATGGGATTTCACACTTTAAATAGGATTTGACACTTTCGGATACAAATGTTACTCGAGTCACTTTCTAGTCTCGTACCTGAGAAACACTACAGGGCATCGGCCAGTAAATTCAGACATGAATCAAATACTCTTTTTTTATGTTCTTTCATCATCCTGCTTCGTTTAATGTGGATGTCAAACTCTGAGCTGCCGCGCAGCACCTGCGTTTGCTGGGGAAATCACAAAATGCAAGGTAAAAAACACCTTTCACACTTCAAATAAATCAAAACCAGGGCTCTGAAATTAACTATTCTATAAATAATGAAGTCATTTCAAATAAATAATATAAAATACACTCTGAAAATGCAGAAGTCTTCACACACACACGCACACACACACAAAAAGTTTAATAACAAAAAACTAATAAATGAATAAATACATACATAAATTTACCTTTAACCAAATTGTGGGAAAAAATATTTTGAAAAACAATCCAGAAAATAAAGGTTTAATAAATAGATAAAAATGAATGAATGAATGAATGAATGAATGAATGAATGAATGAATGAATGAATGAATGA
>CAIGQQ010034268.1:2862299-2876380 GCA_903798035.1 Danio albolineatus | reverse complement strand
GGGTCTGGATAAATGGATGGATGGGGTCTGGATAAATGGATGGATGGATGGATGGATGGATGGATGGATGGATGGATGGATGGATGGATGGAAAAGAATAGGAACGGGATCGGGATCCGGATCTGATTGGAATGGATGGATGGATTGGAATGGATGGATCGGGCCAGATTGGATCGGAATGGATGGATGGAGGGATCGTGCTGGATTAGATCAGGATCAGATCTGAATGGATGGATGGCTGAATGGGATGAATGGAAGGATGGATGGATGAATGGAAAAGATGGATGGATGGATGGATGGATGGATGGATGGATCGGGCCTGGATAAATGGATGGATCGGGATCAGAATGAATGGATGGATGGGGATCAGATTTGCAATGGATCACTTTGCAATGAAATGAAGATCTCTCGTCTCCTATTAATGGAAAAGTATAAAGATTTATAATAATTCATTGATATTTTAGCATTCCGATCCTTAAAGTGATTTTTTAATGTTACCAAATGAATCTTGTTCTAAAATAGGCCTGACAAGATGTTTTGGTCAATAAACTTTACACTTTTTTACACTGTAAATATATAGTAAAAAGTATTAGTACAGTATTATTATTTGTTTGGAGAGAATTACCATATGGAGGTTACCAACAATCATTACCAAGAGACTTATGATTTAGAAAATGAAGACAGAACTGTAAATAAAAAGAAGTGCTGTGAACTTAGTCGTTTAATATTAAAGTACAAAACCCTATTAATAAATACATTTAATACAGATCTATTATTTAAAAATTAAACAAAACAGAATAAATTGTTAAAAGTTTCATGAAGCTTGTTGATAAAAATGTTTTATGTATTCATCCATTAAACCTACTCTATACAAATTAAAATGGCAAAATTAATAACATCTATGAATAAAATAGGGGGGAAAAGATTATATTAATTATAAAACTGGGGGTGGGGTGGTACAAATTCCATAGGCCCCAACTGCCACCACCAAAATCAGTCCACTTTACAATTTTAGCCAAAAACATAAAACATAAAATCTAGTAACAGTGTTCTTCTAGGAAATCCTAAAGACACACTAAACTTGTCAAATCAGCAGAAGTCTTGCTGACTTACTGAAACACCTCAGCCCATCTCAGTTTCAGCAGGAGGTGGCTTTTAATGAGCTGTTATAGTGCCAACCTATGAGTTGTCAATTTGTCAGTTAAGCTTTGCTCTGCAACTGTTATTTTAGGGTTCCTGCACTTTTTTTACTGTCCTGCAGAGTTATCAGGTTCATTCTGCCGCATCAACCATCTGACCTTAGTGTAGACACTTAAATAGTTAGCTGTAATGATACTGACTTTGAATGAACCAGAGTCAAAGAAATTCAGCACACAATATACAGTAGGAACTGCATTAGTTTAAATTGGACAACATGCATATTAAATAATGAACATAAAGGTGTTTAATTAATGAAAGGATGTATTATTTACACCTATACCCTGGAATCAGTGTCTTTTATTGTTCATACTTTTATTCAGGAAAGAAATATTAAGACTTTTTAACTTTGGTAACACTTTAGTTTAGGTCACAATTCATGTATTAACTACTGTTCATTAGTAGTTTCAAAATATGATCTTATTTTACATTCAACCCAAGACCTAAAATCAATTTCTACCTTACTAACTATTAATAAACAGCTAATTAGTTTAATAAGATAGACGTGCCAGTTAATGGTTTGTTAATACCGTGAATTTTGACCTAAACTACAGTGTTACATTAACTTTTTTCACAGAATCCTGAAAAATACATTTGATTTTTGCAAAAGAATATTAAATTATTAAATAGCTGACGTTAAAAATGTGAATTAAAACGTTTCTTGGGCACCATATATCAGAATAAAATCTTTTATTTTATCATAAACTACCAAAAACAGGTTCTGTCTATTTCAATAATAGCTCACAATTGCTTGATCAAATTAAACTGCTTTGGTGTACATAAAAATCTAACCGACCTCAAACCTTTATGTACAGTGGGGAAAAGAAGTATTGAACACGTCACCATTTTTCTCAGAAAACATTTTTCTAAAGGAGTTGTTGACTTGAAATTTTCAGCAGATGTTGTTAGCAACCAAAGAAATACATATATGGAAAGAAAACAATTCCAATTAGTTTACAATTGAAGTTATGTGTAATAAAATGAAATGACACATAGTATTGAACACATAAAGAAAGGAAGGTGTAGAAAGGCAGTGAAAGCCCAGACAGAAGCTGAAATCTTTGAGTAGTTATTCAGCAACCCTTTTCTCTTGGTCATTGTAAATTACTATTAGCTGCTTTAGTACAACATCTACATTAGCAGAATGATGATGAAACCAAGGTAGACATTTTAGCAAGACAATGATCCAAAACACAGCCAAGGAAACTCTCAAATGCTTTCAGAGAAAGAAAATCAAGCTGTGGAATGGCCTAAACAATTCCTTGACTTCAATCCAATTGAAAATACAAAATAAAGATCAGTTTGAATAGACCAAGATTTTTACACTCTGCTGAAGTCGGGGAACAAAAATAAATAAATAAATAAATAAATAAAATCACAAATAAAATCATGGACTTCATTCTCCATATGAGAGGTGTCTTTAAGCCTCCATCACCAATAAAGCTTTCTGAGAAAAATAGTGTTGTGTTAAATACTTATTTCCCCCACTGTACTTGCTTAAATAATGTTTACTTCATATTCCATAAAAATAAAAATCCAATATTTTCAGAATCCATTTTAAAACAGTTTCATGAAAATAGATATTGACAAGCTGAATATATCATAGGCTCATTCTGAAAACATAGCCCTATATACATATAGATCGCAAATGAAGTAGCCAAAAGTACATATGGCTGCATTTCAACTATAAAAGGAACACTACGGGCGGTATGATGTTGGCAGCTTGTCCAGTTAGCTCGCCATGTATGTCGGCAGACTTGAGATGCAGAGAGGAGATGATAACAGGGTGAGAATGTGGTCAAATCTGGAAATGTGTTAAAGATCAGACGAGGGCTTTTATTTTTCTGGACTGCTTTTTAAAACTGTCCGTTGGGTTTACAGAAGTGGGTGGGTGGGTCATTCGGTGCTTTTGAAAACACAATTGGTTGGGTTCAGAGAAAGAGGATGGTAGGTCAGTAGCTCGGTCAGTCACTCAGTTGATAGCAGCTTCTGGTGGATTTACGCAAGAACCGCAGGCACCAATGGCGTGTACACAGAAAGTGTACACAGCGACCTCTGGCGGATTCGGGAAAATAAATAAATAAATAAAAATAAAAAATACGTAGCTTCTGGAACGTTCTCGGCGCTCTCCAGAATATATATAGCGGTACATTTTCAGAATAAACCTGGGATGCTTTATTTATACTTTAACATAGATGTTCATTCATTCATTCATTTCCTTTTTGGCTTAGTCCCTTTATTAATCAGGGGTCACCACAGCGGAATGAACCACCAACTTATCCAGCATGTTTTACGCAGCAGATGCCCATTCACACACATACACTACGGACAATTTAGCTTACCCAATTCACCTATACCGCATGTCTTAGGACTTGTGGGGGCAACGAAAAACTCGGAGGAAACATGGTGAGAACATTCAAACTTCATACAGAAACGCCAACTGACCCAGCCGAGACTCGAACCAGTGACCTTCATGCTGTGAGGTGACAGCACTACCCACTGTGCCGCCCTATAACATAGATATATCACCAATAAATATTAAACATGTCTGGATGCCTGAGAATTGCAGTTGACTAAAGCCTTTAAGCAGACAGTCTTATACTTGTTTGTTTTGCTTCATGGCCTTTAGCACTTCCACAAAAACTTTTTTAAAGCCCTATAGGAAAAATGAATGAGAAAACACTTTCGGAGCACTTCTGAAAAAAGTGGGTGGACACTAATGCACTCTATTATGAATAATGCACGACCCCGGTGTACAGTACATGCAGTGTTTTTATGCCCAATGTACTTAATGCACAACATTCTCCCTTGTCTATCAAAGACAATCTAATCGCAGCTTGTGTAACTTTATTACGACAGAACACCTCAAAGAATCCAAGCGCAATTACTGACCCTTGCTATTATTCCACAATCAAATGCCTGCAAAAAAGATCTAATAAGCCAAACCAGCAGGGAAGCAAATGCCAGAGTGCTTCAATGAAGACGGAGCTAAACACAGCTTTGGGCTTGGGTTTACCTGAATAGGGTTTCTAACTGTAGATTACATCTTTTTGAAGTTCATTCTGAGGTTTTTACACCCCGCTGTTCCACTTTTTTTCCTGTACAGAACTGGCGAGCTAATGGCCGAGAGACATCATTTTCAGAGAGATATGACTGAAGCTGTGAAAGAGTTGCGACTGGAGTGGTGTTTTCCCCCCTGCAGGACGAGGTTTAAATAATCGCATTGGTGTAATGGGTTGTGTGGTGTTGATTAATGGTCTTTCTCTGCGTGTCAGGGTTTGTACCTCTGTCTGTGCCCTTTTGAGTGCATTTGTCTCGAGCTGCTGTTTACAGTTTCATGGCTCGACTCACAACGGCGGAAGCGGTGTCCCGGTTGGCTCTTAACGTCCTCTAAATAAAGAATTTATAATGGGAGGCACTTTCACTAATCGAATACACCTCTGCACGAGATGTGAGGGAGTCAAAGTCAGTGAGAATATAAAGCACATACATGTTTTACTAACCAAGGGTGCACAAGTAGCTATTTAACTACACATCCAAAAAAAAAAGATTTTTGCTGATTGTTCAAACTACTTATTTAAAATGAGCTGAAACAACATATTTCTTGAGATTTTTTGAGACAACTTAATTGCTTTGTGTTCAATCGATTTACATTTGTTGTTAACTTAATCGATTTGTGTTGTGACAACATAAACAAATTGTGTGGAACCCTGCATTCTTTACAGTGTACATTAGAACTGCAAACTCCCGCATGCTCATCCAAAATGACAATGATTTGGCTATGTCTGACAAGTACAAACACATTTACATCTGCATTTGTTCTGCCGCTTACTGGATGCGTATTTGAAACAGAGTCAGTCTTATAGGAACATTCCACATTTTACAATTATCCTAGAGTTTAACAGTTGTGTTTTACCATTTCTAAACCCTGCCAGAAGCACTTTTAGCTTCGCTTAGCATAACCCATTGAATTGGATTAGACCGTTAGCATAAGCTTAAAAATTACAAGAGTTGCGATACATTTTCTATTTAAAGCTGGACTCATGTTGTTACACTGTGCACTAAGACTGATGGACAATGAATATTGGTATATCTTTATATTATTATTATTATTATTATTATTATAAATTGTTGCACATAAATGCCATGGTATGGCAACAAATTCATTGATCATTATACTGGAATAAGAGTATAGTTTGTACACAGCTAAATCCTCTGAGTAAAATGTACTCAGTTCAGAGTGTATTTGGTCCCTCTCTAAATTAAGTAAAAGAAACTCAGCAGCAGAGTTAAGGTTAATGAGACAATGAAAGGATTAATTAATGATGATTGAGCACAGATGATGAACACCTGCTGTTAATAAGCATAATCAGAAGAGAAACACAAAACTACAACTGACTTTAAACAGGTCGCCATGGTGGCGTAGCAAGAAGCATGCTGGTTCGAGCCTCGGCTGGGTCAATTGGCATTTCTGTGTGGAGTTTGCATGTTCTCCCTGTGGTTGCATGGGTTTCCCCCTGGGTTTCCCCCACAAGTCCAAAGACATGTGGTACAGGTGAATTGGGTTGGCTAAATTGTCCGTAGTGTATGAGTGTGAATGAGTGTGTATGGATGTTCCCCAGAGATGGGTTGCAGCTGGAAGGGCATCCGCTGCGTAAAACAAATGCTGGATAAGTTGGAGGTTCATTCCGCTGTGGCGACCCCAGATTAATAAAGGGACTAAGCCGAAAAGAACATGAATGAATGAATGAATGACTTCAAACAGCAGCAGCAGATTCACTTATCACTAAAACACAAAAAAGTGGTCTTTTTTTTATTGTTGTTGTAAAAAATTACTTAATCAGTTAATTCTCATTAATATCACTATATGGAATTTTGTAGTGTGGGGCAGAAATAAGGCCAAACAGGTTGGTAATGTAAAGCTGCTGTTTGTGGAGTTGCTTAATGATCCTCTGCTGAGATTTTGAGAGATTAAATGTGTTTTATTTCAGTTTATTTCATCTAAGGCTGTTACTGAAGGTAAATGTAGTTGTGTTTCTCTTCTGATTATGCTTATTAACAGCAGGTGTTCATCATCTATGCTCAATCATCATTAATTAATCCTTTCATTGTCTCATTAACTTTAACTCTGCTGTTGAGTTACTTTTACTCAATTTAGGACCAAATACACTCTGAACTGAGTACATTTTACTCAGAGGATTTTGCTGTGTAGCCACATCAGCCTAGAAAATAGCAACATTTTCTGTATCTTTAAAGAGTTAAACTTTGACTAGAAAAACTATCTAAACACTTTTTTTCCCCCTTAAATGCTTAAATGCTTTTTTTTCCCCCTTAAATGGTCTAATTCGTTTCAATTATTTATGCTAAGCTAAGCTAAAAGAGCTCCAGCCAGACCATCTGTTTTTTAAAGCCTTGACTGTTTAAATAACAGCTCTTGATATTTGGGTTTCTGAGTACACAAAAAATTAAATAATAAACCAATCAATAACTTATTCTGTCAACCCAGGCTCATTCTGATACACACCTCTATATACATTTTTGGAGAGCGCCTAATACATCCCAGGAGGTAAATTTTTTAGCAGCTTTTGTTTTCGCAAATCCACCAGAGGGTGCTGTGTACGCTTTTTCAGATCTAAAATTTCTCTCATGAGTGCCATTCGTGCCTGCTGTTCTTGCCTAAATCCACCAGAGGCTGCTGTTGACTGACTGGCCAACTGACTGATACCCCCCTTCCCTAAACCCGCCCGACAGTGTTTTCAAAAGCAATCCAGAAAAAGAAAAGCCCTCGTGGCAACCTGATTTTAACCAAGTTTTCATATTTCACCACATTCTCACCCTATTATTTACTTGTTTATTTTATTTTTTGGCTTTTGTTTTTGTCTAACCTGCTTTCTGGAACACTTCTTAGCCGGAGTCAAACCCTGTCATCACAGTCAACTCTGCTTTGTGTCTCAAATCCTCCGACGTACATGACGAGCTACAGGGCAAACTGTTAACAGTGGGAAATCCATTCTTATGGAGGTAAGTGGTCAGCTGTTAAGCATGAAAAGGAACGGTGTCAAACTGCCTTGTAGCGTTCCTTATAAAGACGAAAACCAGCCATACATTCCTCTGGCTACATAACTCGCGATCTCCAGAAATGTATATAGGGCTGCGTCTACAGAATGAGCCTATGTTGACTCAAACAGACTCAAACAGAATGATTTTAAGCAGATTTCTAGTTTTGACTTCTTACTGTTAAAGAAGAGTAAATGATGCTATTTCATGTGTTTTTGCTCAAGTTTAACATCAGCAGAGATCAGTTAGTGTTAAATGTTGTATTATGCTGAACTTTAAAGTGGTGTCTGCTATAGATTTTTGGGTGAGCTGAAGAGTAGAGCCTGCCGGCAATTGAACAAACACTATTAAAACTAGTGTTGCTTTATTTACTCATACTTACTATGTTTATATAGATCTCTTTAAATCTAAATCCTAGTACAAAACTATGCTTCCAACCACAGGTCAAGATGTTTAGTACAAATCACACCTTTCTGTATCCTCCACCAATGTTTGCTGGTGGTTTTAGAAAGACAGACTCACTAAACTATGTTGGAAATGACAGAACTTGCAACAATAGTTCGCTAATGATGCTTCTGAAAAACACACCCCGGCTTTGTACTTTAGTCTGTGTTGTTCTTTTGAGCCAAGAAACCAAGTGATAAAAACAAATGCTTTAATACTCCAATGCGGATCAAAAACATAAAGTGATTAAAATGAAAAACTGCTTTTTTTCCAATGAGCTCCAATATATTATTAGACAAATCTATCGACATTTGTTTTAATCTACTGTCACAGTTTGAATGGTAAACCGCATGCAGAAGAACACGCGTCTACATTTCAAACAGCCATCAATCTCCGCGGTGTCAGATCAGCATGAGATATTGAAAACATTCTTTGAATTGTGAGCTACTCGCTAATGCGTCAGGCGTACGACATTCATAAACCCGCTGCTGTCTACATTCTTAAAATCAACCGTCTCCGGCTGGCTTCTTTTTTCCCTCTGTCTTTTTTTGTCATTTCTCCAATCTTGAGATGGAATGGAAAAGTAGTAATTTTCTTTCTTGGCATTCATGGTGGTCTTTAGACGTCAAGACAGTCAGGAGATTTTATTATTATTTTTTCCAATCATAATCATGGCAAAAACACTTCACTTCTGTCTTTTAGAGCCACACACACGTCAGATTTTTTTTTCCCGCTGCCTCCTTTTGATGCCTGGACAAGCTCGGGCTGATCAAAGGCACAATCTATCCTAAGAAGTTACCAACAAATTCATCTACGCAGCACACACACACTCACAGGCACATTTTAATCTGAATGTGGATCAAAGCATCTACAGATGTGTTAGAACAGGGGAAAAAATCATCCTTGCAGGCTTTGAAACTTAAATGTAATATGATGGTAACTGTTTCTGAGCAAAATGAGAACAGTTGATTATTTAAAAATACAAAAAGTCTTCCTGATCTTCTTTCACCGCCATTCTAGTTATTAAATGACAAATAGATATAGATTTGACAAGGTCTGAAAAACAAGCCTTTAAGTTTAGAAATGCACGTGTTATCAGATTTAAATTGTTATCAAATGTTTTTTTTTTCATATTGGTGGCATTTTGTAATTTGGATCCATGATGTTTGGATGTCTACGGTAGATGAGTTAAACGTCACATGGAAGCTACAGTATGTAACATATTATTCATTCGAAAACATGAAAGCCTTCATGACCAATTAAAAAAAAATCCTCCTTGCAAACTAAATCTTAAATTGAATATGATGGTAACCATTTCTGAGCAAAATGACAACATTTGATTATTTAAAAATACAAAAGTCCACCTGATCTTCTTTCACCGCCATTCTAGTCATTCATTCATTCATTCATTTTCTTGTTGGCTCAGTCCCTTTATTAATCCGGGGTCGCCACAGAGGAATGAACCGCCAATTTATCCAGCATATTTTTTTACGCAGCAGATGGCCTTCCAGCCGCAACCCATCTCTGGGAAACATTCATACACACACATTCCCACTCATACACTACGGACAATTTAGCCTACCCAATTCACCTATACCACATGTCTTTGGACTGTGGGGGAAACCGGAGCACCCGGAGGAAACCCACGCAACCACGGGGAGAACATGCAAACTCCACACAGAAATGCCAACTGACCCAGCCGGGACTCGAACCAGCGACCTTCTTGCTGTGAGGCGAACGTGCTACTCACTACGCCACCGTGGCGCTCCCATTCTAGTCATTAAATGAAAATTAGAAATAGATTTAAAAACATATGAAAAACAAGCCTTTTAAGGTTAGAAATGCACTTGTTATCAGAAATCGAATTTTTATCAAATATATAAATTCATATTGGTGCCATTTTAAAATTTGCATCCATAATTATGATATATTTAATGTTATGTAATTATATAAATCCCTCTACTCATCACTTCTGTTATAAGGATGTTGTTTGGATGTGTACGGTAAATGAATTAAAAGGCCACATGGAAGCTATGTAACATATTATTCATTCAAGAGCATGAAAGCGTTCATGACCAAAAAAATATATATATCCTTGCAACCTTTGAAACTGAAATTTAATATGATGGTAACTATTTCTGAGCAAAACATTTCTTTATTACAAATATACTACCTGACAAAAGTGTTGTCGCCTATCCAAGTTTTAGAAACAACAAATAATAACTTGACATCTAATTGATCATGTGGTATCAGAAGTGGCTTATATGAAAGGCAAAGGCCTCCAGATTACACTTATTTTAGATAAATGAATTATGATCATGCCTTGATTTTGAATTATTTTAATTAGGATAGTAGGGTGTCCTGCCACTTAACAGTAATAATGTACAGTATAGAATATAAAGGCATGGTGCAGCGGAAAAATAATTAATATTGTGTATGACTCCCATGAACTTAGAGGACTGCATCCATACATATCTGCAATGACTCGAACAACTAATTAATAAAGTCATCTGGAATGGCAAAGAAAGCGTTCTTGCAAGACTCCCAGAGTTCATCAAGATTCTTTGTATTCATCTTCAATGCCACCTCCTACTAGGAGAGCTATCCTGCTGAAGAATTTGTCCTCTCTTGTGGTTTCTAATGTAATAGGCAGCACAAATGTCTTGATAGCTCAGGCTGTTGATGTTTCCATCCACTCTGCAGATCTTTTACACACCCCCATACTGAATGCAACCCCAAACCATGATTTGTCCTTCACCAAACTTGACTAATTTCTGTGAGAATCTTGGGTCCATGTGGGTTCAGGGTCCATGCAGTATCTGTGATGATTGGGATGCAGTTCATCAGATGATTCATCAGAAAAAACTTTACCAAATGATCAACTAGAAGTCAAGTTATTATTTGTTGCTCTTAAAACTGTGATCGACGACAAGACTTTTGTCAGGAAGTGTCCAAAAGTCCACCTGATCTTCTTTCCCCACAATTCTAGTTATTAAATGAAAATTAGGAATAGATTTAAAAGTCTTTAAAAAAGCCTTTTTAAGTTTACAAATGCAGTAGTTATCAAAAATTTAATTATCCTCAAATGCGTCCTTCATATCGGTGCTATTTTGTCATTTAGTCCATAATTATGATAATTTAATATGTTATGTAATTTCCCTCTAATATCCCTTTTGTTATAAAGATGTTGTTTGGATAATTTAAAGACCACATGGAAGTTATGTAACATATTATTCATTCAAGAGCATGAAAGCCTCTATGACCAAATCCATCCATGAAACTGCACAATACAGCATCCTTGAAAATCTCGAAAGTTGGGCCCAGAACTTTATTTATGCACAGATCTGAGTCAGACAGACAGGCAATGCTGAACATCAAAGAATGTACGAAGTATGAATGTGTAATGCACTATCATCAACCTGTGAGCACGGATTTATATCCTGTGATGACACACATCTCAAAAATATATTGCTACCGTAGAGTGAATCACAGCCTTCAACAATGGCACATGTATTGAACTGAGCTGAATCATCCTTGAGCTAGAACAAAACCAGCCTTCTGCTGGTAAATGTGCTTGATGTATTGGATCACAATGATAAAAATCTAAGCCCAATTTAATGACTGCATGTTCATCCTTGTAAATATGCTTTGGCATAACCTGCGTTGTATAAAGAGCTATATGAATACTTTTGGAGCATACTATTCGACAAAACATACTGAAGGATGCTTACAGTTGACAAGGTCAAACCAAATGAGATTTAAGGAAGTCTGAATGGTGGCTTTACACATAAAGACCTTAATTCAATGTAAATTTTTCAAATTGCACTACACTCAAAATAAATATTTGTGCTGCTTGTTCAAACTACCTGTTTAAAATGAGCTAAAACAAGACAATTCTAGAGTTTTTTTTTAGGGAAACTTAATTGTGTTATGTTCGATCTACTTAAATTAGTTACTACGTTAACCTTATGGATTTGTGTTGGGACAATATCAGTCAGTGAGGTCTTCTAGCAAAGACCTTAGCCCTTTCCACAACACACCCTAACCGTACGTTCACACCGAAGGCGGTGGAGCGTCAAGGTTTGCTCTGGACGCTCTGTAGTCATGGGACGATAATCGTTTTTAAGGTATACCGCGGTATGGAAAAGTTATGGTTTTCATACCGCCAAAATTTTCTGCTATACCGTTCCTAAGGTATGAGTACGATTTTTTATTTACATTTTTTCAACGAAGGAAGGAGGGAACATACGAATGAATGAAGGAAGGTTGGAAGGAACAAATGAAAAGAGGAACATCCCTAAATACACCACATGTTGTTTGTGCAGGGATGTGTAAACGTAGCAATTCTGTAATACTCACTACTTTTGAGTACTTTTAAAATGTTTACTTTTTACTCATACAGTAATATTAACCACAGACACTTTTAGGCTACGTTCACACTGCAAGGCTTTGTGCTCAAATCTGATTTTTTTTCTCAGATCTGATTGTTTTGCATAGTTGTTCACACTGCTGTTATAAATGTGGCCAATATCAGATTTGCAATGTGAACAGATCATGGTCCTAAACTGACCCGCGAGCGCAAAAGTGCAGTTACGGACAGCACAGAATCTCTTATTATCCACACAATGTGTATACTGAAGCACGATGTTATGCTTGCAATAATTATGTAATTATTGCCTCTTTCACGGACCACCGTGGTGTATTTCATGAACTGTAAAGGGTTGTTCTGCTACTGCTAATGTGTATTTGAAACCTAAAATAAGTCTTTTGTGATTAAAAACACTGATCATTTGTGATTTATGACAACCGCGGTGCGCGTCTATCTGACCAGCGGTGTAGTGAACTCATCAAGGGTTAATGAGCAGCCGCAGACGGAACTGTGAAGGTGGAGTTGGTTTATCTATTTGCAGAGTTATTTCATTTTGCGTCGTTATAAACAACAGAAATGTGTAGAAAGAGGGTTTGGGTGCTCGAGCACTTGCACTTTATTCTCTCTGAGAGAAAGTTCATCCTTAAAATGAAAGTGTCCCCTCCTTTGAGCACGGATCCCCTCTCCGCAACACCCTCCGACACAGCTTCGCGATCAACCCGTGCCCCAATCGTTGACCAGATTGGTTAACAAGCTCCAGTTTTACCTTCAAAATCTTTTTTTTTAATGAGCAACCAACTTTCTGTGGTAAAATAATGGCCCTGTGTGCCGATCTACTGCCGCTGAGGAGTAGATGACGTCTGCAGCACAGAATGATGACGCATGTCGCTCAAAGATTATGTAAAAGTCACATGAAATCCGACATAACCGTTCACACTGCGGTCGCATCGCAAAACATCAGATCTGTGTCTGATTTAAGACTACATATGAAAGTGGCACAAATCTGACATGAAAAGATCAGATTCCATGCGGTTTGGGCTGTTCACACTGTCAAGACCTGAGTCACATGAGGGCAAAAAAATCAGATTCGGGCCACATTTGCCTGCAGTGTGAACGTAGCCTTATTCTACTTGCACTACATTTTTTGGGCAAGTAATGGTACTTTTACTTGAGTATGATTTTTCAGTACTCTTTCCACCACTGACCGTCAATCAGCTCACTAATAATGATATGCGGTCTTCAAGATGAACAATATTTTGTCAACTGTCTCATTTTTAAGCTACAGTAGCAGTACTTGATTACTTTGATAACAGTAGAATACCGCAAATATTCCTAATATCTAGGGGTGTGACAAGATCTCGTACGATGAGATCTTGCGAGATTAAATCGCGGCGAGATTTCTCGTCGAGGTGAAAAGTTGTCTCGTGAGTTGTAATGTTATGATGGAGCGTGAGGGTGAAATTTGCATTGACGATTGGATTTGATCCGCAAATCAAGTGTTTTGCACACACCTGGCAACCCAGGCTGGCCTCAGAGTTGCGCTCGTCACTCGGTTACGTCGGCGGGTGTGACGCAACCGCTTTTTTCACCAGAGTTCAGCAGGTGCCACATCCAACATGGGCTACAACTACAGCCTCACACAATATAGTTCATATCCATGCAATGAAACAGCACTTCATATATGCTGGAAGTCAGAATCGTTGTAAACCCAAACGGAATTAAGACGTGGAGTATTCCTATTGTAGTCGCATTATCGAAGTGCAGATATGTAAACGCCGTAATCAAACACTGTGAAGGACTTTTAGCCTCTTTTTGCGACAGGACCTACACACCTAGCGAATCAGTAAAGCACCACAGGCACAGACACACACACACACACACATCCCTAAGCGTCCTTACTTCATATCCACATGATGGCATCCAGTCGCTCAGAGTGAGTCACAGGGCCTGAATAACATCTTGCTAAATGAAAGTGAAACTCATTTATTAAATTAAATAAATACTAAAAGTTATA
>CAIGQQ010034268.1:2849707-2861899 GCA_903798035.1 Danio albolineatus | reverse complement strand
TATATATATATATATATATATATATATATATATATATATATATATTTGTTTAAGTTCAGTGTTTGGGAATAAGTTTGATTTATCATGTGAAGTTGTACAGGGGAGACGCCAGTCAGTAGAGCTTATAGCTAAATATTTAGCAGTGTTTGCATGTCTTTCATGACATCGAATTCATTTTAATGGAAATAAAGTACCATTCATTACAATGTTTTTAAAAAGTACCTAAATTGTTTTGTATTTTGTGATTATTTAAAAAAAATTGTAGTTGAATAAAAATCTATTTCCATTCAAATATTAGCAAATATTTTGCTAATATGTAAAATTATATAAAAAAATATTATTTTCCGTTCACATCGGCTATTAGCAAAATATTTAGCAGTGTTTGCATGTTCATTACTGTGTGTAATTCATTAAAATAGTATATAAAAAATTGTAAAATAACATTTATTACAAGTCGATTTAAAAAAAGCAGCTAAATAGTTTTGCGTTTTATTTATTTATTTATTTATTTTAATTAATTAATTTTATTATTATTTTTTTTCCCCAGTTGAATATAAGAATAAAAAAATTAATAAAATATTTTCCATTGATATATTTCATAATTGAAGATTTCTTAAAAGTAGTGTAAAAATCTCGTCTCGTCTCGTTCTCGTGAACCCAATCTCGTATCTCATCTCGTATCGTGGAGCAGGCATCTCGTCACAAACCCCATATAATATGCAGTTAAATAACTGTACAAGTTTTAAAATGACCCACAATGCAGTGCATATACAGTAGTGAACTGTAAAGAATGTATTTTGCTGAATGTATTTACTTTTTTAACAGTAAATAACTGTAAAGTTGCAGGAAAGTCTAACAGTGAGACTGCTTCTCATTTGCAAGTCAATTCGGATAAAACCATCAGCATGTAGAATAAGCTCCAATGTCGTCTTCATGACTAATAGACTAGCATCATGCCTTAAAGTCTGGTTAGGCATGACTAATTTCTAATGTAAAAGAATTAAGCCATCAGAGGCACCAATTAAGACGTTTGATACGATGACATGTTTGATATATCGAATTAGAACCAATTAAGATGAGCTTTAATAGGTTTGTTAGACTCTCGCACGCGGTAACAAGGTTATATGGAGTCACAGTATACGCACCGGTTAAGTGTTTTGGAAGAGATGCTGGAGATGAAAGCTGAAGTGTCAGATTCCCGTGGGAAGAAGCCTGTGGATCCACTGGCGAAGGTTTTTCCCCCAGATCTGCGTGTCTTCAAAGGTCACTCACTGCATGGCTCTGTACTCATAAAAGAGACAAGACACAGATAAAAGAGCAACTGATTAAATTAGAAGCAGGGGAAGACAGAACCAGCTGTGATGATAAATGAACTTTCATTAGTCTAGTTTTTACATTAACTGGGAAGCGGGCGAGATGTGCCTGGCTGTAGGGGCGTCTTTGTCCTTGTCTTATTATGTTTTCTTTCGCCGATGTGGTTCAGAGAGAAAAGACGGAGATGAGAGGGAGAAGAAAAGACTGAATTTCAAATGTGAGCCTACAGAGGAGTAGGAGTCGTCCCAATCCGTCTGCTATAAGCCCAGAGTGAATTTTTGATCATGGACTCGGTTAATCAGGATGGGCTCAGAGAGATGAAGCCTTCTAAGACTGAAACGCATTCCAAGACAGAGGACAGATTTAGTTTGTCACTAAAATAAAAAAGTAGCTTTCCATGAGAGTTGTTTCAATAAAACTAGCAGCATCTCTGGCAAGCTGATAAAAAATAATGATAAAAATGTACAAATGTTTAATTACATTGAATTTAAACTTATTTTATTTTCATTTTTAATTAAATATGCAAAATGAACAAATTTAAAAATGAAAAACTATTATCATTATTAAAATGTTTTCACTAGTTTATCACCAGAAATACAAATAGCCATTGTATTAACTAGGTGCAGCATGGCGGAAAACATGCTCATATATTTTAAAAATTGTAAATAAATAAATAAAGATAGATATATTCAGTCATTTTTCTTCGGTTTAGTTCCTTTGTTCATCAGGTGTCGCCACAGTGGAATGAACCGCCAACTTATCCAGCATATGTTTTACACAACGGATGTTCTTCCAACTGCAACCGAGTACTGGGAAACACCCATACACACTCTTTCACACACATACAGCCAAGTCCATTCATTAATTTTCTTTTCGGCTTAGTCCCTTTGTTAATCTGTGGTCGCCACAGTGGAATGAAATGCCAACTGATCCAGCATATGTTTTTTTTACACAGCAGACGTCCTTCCAGCTGCAACCGAGTACTGGAAAACACCCATACACAATTTTACACACATACAGCCAATTTCATTCATTCATTTTCTTTTCGGCTTAGTCCCTTTATTAATCTGGGATCACCACAATAAACCGCCAACTTATCCAGCATATGTTTTATACAAAGGATGCTCTTCCAGCTGCAACCGAGTACTGGGAAACACCCATGCACACTATTTTACACACATACACCACAGCCAATTTCATTAATTTCTTTTCTTTTCAGCTTGGTCCCTTTATTAATCTGTGGTCGCCACAGTGGAATGAACCGCCAATTTATCCAGCATGTTTTTTTTAACAGCAGACATCCATCCAGCTGCAACCCAACACTGGGAAACACCCATACAGTACGACTATACCCATTCACACACATGCACTACAGCCAATTTAGTTTATGCAATTCACCTATAGCGCATGTCTTTGGAAACCAGAGCACTTGGTGAAACCCACATGAACATGGAGAGAACGTGCAAACTCCACACGAAACAACCAACCGACCCGGCCGGGCTCGAATCAGTGACCTTCTCGCTGTGAGGCGATCGTGCTACCCACTGTGCCACCATGTTGCCCTATATACATATATATATATACACATATATACACATATATATATATATATATATATATATATATATGTATGTATATTTTTTTTATGTAATGAAAAATATAATATTATGTCTTTACAAATTTTGCATGTCTGAAAAAAAGTTTTTTAACATATTTAGTAACTTCATCAAGGACATTACTATATCGATTTGAAAATATCATTCATTAACAGTTAATAATATAATAATATACAAATCCATATATCTAAATAGTAAGTATAAATGATGTGTAATGATTTAAATAATTATAAATTAATTATAAAACAATATAAATATTATACAATGTATACATTTTACTTCGTAACTAAACAAATGTTTACTTCATACGTTTTGCTTTTTAACAATGTAAATATCAATGTTTGTATATATATATATATATGTTCAATTAATTATTAACAATAACACGCTTATTAATATATACACATACTGACTATAATAATAATAATAATAATAATAATAATAATCATTCTTATTATTATTGTTGTTTTTGTTGTTAGCTATAACAATAATAATATTATTATCAATGAAAAAAATAACAATTATCATTATTATTATTATTATTTATTCATGCACTTTCCTTTATTCATCTGGGGTTCACCACAGCGGAATGAACTGCCAACTTATCAAGCATATGTTTTACACAGCAGATGCCCTTTTAGCTGCAACCCAGCACTGGGAAACACCCTTACACTCTTATTTACACACATACAGTACTGACGATTTAGCTTACCTAATTCACCTAGCGCATGTGTTTGGACTGTGGGGGAAACCAGAGAACCCAGAGGAAACCCACGCCAACACAGAGTAAACATGAAAACTCCACAGAGAACTTCATTATTTTTTATTATTATTATTATTATTATTATTATTATTATTATTATTATTTTAACAAAATAAATATTTAATTTCAAACTTTGACAAATTTTTTTACTTCAAAATAATACATACAGAGCAGTGAGCAAACAGAACGCTAGAAGGAAAAAGATTTCAAAACTCGAGCTTCGACCTTGACATTGACACATACAGAACATCTGATCTGGGATTACAGCAACGCTGCGGACAACTTAAAATGCCCAGGTGGACACTTGACCTTTTCACAGAAATCGCATAGTTAGCAGGTCACTTGTCTGAGGTCATGGAAGGAATACACATCTGCTCACATCTCCCAGCTGGCCTAAATGAACTTTTTAAGATGCTCCATGCAGTCGATGGCCTTCAAGCCGATGATCAATCTGTAAGCCTTCACACCCTCACACAAACACAATTCTTTCTGTCTCTTCCATTAATGCCATTACATTTGTTCTGATAGCGCGTTTTTATTTTCAGCGCACGCATTCATTGTGTTTCCTGAAGGAATCAATACAGCCGAATAATAGATCTTTCTTGCAAGCTGCTTTGGTAAGACAACATCCTCCAAGGAAGAAATTTACATTTTAATAATATGCACTGCTGGGTTTGAGAAAGAAGTTGTATTTGTGTGCTCAGGGCATGATTTTAAACGCTACTGTTTTTATGCAACGATACGCCGGCAACTGTAACCTAAAACTGTAAAGACTCGAAGCCGCACTTGATTTGAGGAACTGTGAATAAGCTCACATGCTGCGCACATCCAGCAGGAATCTGTCAAGGATTCACGCTGGGCCTTCTGGGACCGGGACGTGAAAAAAGTGCCCTGTTGTCTTATAAACTTGAACACTGAAGCGTCTTTGAACTAAAGGCTAAAAGATGAACTTTGCAGCGGCGCATTTACAGCAGCGGCAGAGAGACAGATTCGCTGGCTCAAACTCAAGGCAGAAGATTCCTTAAAAGGGACTTTTCATTTTATCTACAAGTCCAAAGGGTCATTTTTTATTTTCCAACTTTCCAGTGGAGAAAAAATAAGCCAAGACAAAGATAAAGGGTTATGTAGTAGAATGTGGAAAAGAAGAACTTTCTCTCTGGTAAGCTAATCTGTGTGTTTTTAGCTGCACTTTCTTGAAAGGGAACCAACATTTATGCATAAATGAGCATGGCTTAGATCATTTCTTCTTTATTAAATACATACAGCTCTGAAAATACATGATTAGGAATCGATTTTAAAGTAATATTCGTTCTCTGTGATTTGAGTGAAATGTTCATACTGTATGTGTGAAACTTTCCATGGGAATTAATGGGAATATATTGGAATTAATAGGAACATATAGAAATTAAAGCGGAATAAACTGGGAACTAAAAAAAATGGCAGATTAACCTATAAATGCAAGTGTAAAAGTAAATAGTTAATAAAAGAAACATTGCAGAATAATCTGGGTTAAAACAACCGGTAACACTCTACTTCGATGGTCCATTTGAGTATTAGTAGACTGTCTACTTAATATCTGTTGATACTGACATTCAACAGACATTTAACTGACTATAAGAAACTTTGCAAGTGTCAATTTACACTAACCCCAACCCTAACCCCAACCTAACAGTGTACTTATAATCTAATGAAAATTAATTGCAATGTAACCTAAATTCAACAAACAGACCATCAAAATAAAGTGTGATCAAACAACCAAGTTTAAGGCAATTCCAGTGAAATGTCTATGTTAATGATGAACATAAGAGACTTCTTTCAAAAACATTTAAAAATCAGGTCACACTTCACAATAAGGTTTATTATTTAATGTTAATTAATGCATTTACTAACATGAACAAAAAATGAACAATACATTTACTACAGTATCTGTTCATGTTAGTTAACGTTAATTAATGAAAATACAGTTCATTGTTAGTTCGTTAACTTACGATGCATTAACTAATGTAAACTCTTTAGCCAGCGCCCCGACGTGGTCGCACTGAGGCGCTATTTTTCCCACATGTCAGTGTTTTTAAATAGATTACACCACAAAGAAAGTAGTAATCTGCACAAAACTATACATCAGACTAAAGCTACAACCCTCAAGCACCCATTGCAGCTAGTTGCTGTTCAATGGGAGGCTTGTAAAGGATGTATTTGCTAAATTTGTGTAAGTTTTACAGAAAATGCTTAATAGATATGGAGTGAATATCAGAGTAAAAACAACACATTGTTGCATTCATTGCACTACTTTAGGGTTTATTTCGAAAGGTAAGAGTCCACAGAAAACATACTTTCAAACACATTTAGTCCACTGACACAATAGTACGGATTATGGATGATTATTCATTTGTTTATGTCGCCGTTTCTACCGGAGACCTGTTGTTTACCATGGTACTTACACGTGAAAACGGCGTCTTTGTAGTAAAAAGCAAGGCAATGTCATAGCTTACAGTGTTACAGATAAAATAAGACCACAAACTAAATAAAAAGTCAAAGTTATAGTTACTAAAATCTAAACAAAGCTGTCGAGTGTTTAGACGATCTGCATGTGCTGTCTCTCATATGCTGTCATATTGCTGCTGATCACTCAGTTACTTCTTATTTAGTTTGACTGACCGAGAATTTAGCCAATGGCTAAATGGCAAGCATGGACTTGGATGTTAATATTGCATTAGTAAATGTTATCAAATTATTAATAAATGATTTTTAATTAATAAATGCTGTACAAGTGTTGTTCATGATTGGCTCACGTTAATAAATGCATTAAAGAGCCCATATTATGGATTTTTGAAAATGACCTTCCATGCAGTGTGTTACACAGCTCTAAGTAAAGTGAAATGTCCAGCTAAGGCTTAAATTTGAAAGTGCAAAGTGTTTAAAACGATTGATTCATATATAAATGAGTCGACTCATTATTAGAACGAGTCTTTAGCCGTTTCGGCTTGACGTCAACGCGAAACATAATAGTTGCGCGCGCAGACCCGGGAAAATAGAACTGCCCGGCCCCGCCCACAGACAGGAAGGAAAAGTGGAAGACAACAAGCACTGTATTGCAGTAAGTGTTGTAGCATAACCAGCGGGACAGCAGTGACGTGTGATCTGAGTAATATCTTAGTAAATCTTTATACTGTTTGATGGCAGTATAAAGATTTAGAGAGAAGTTATTGACAGTATTTGTAGTGTTGGTTTTCGCGTTTTGCTCTTTGTAGACGGTCCCTAAGGATCGGTCTCTTTGCCACCTGCGCACAGTTCAATATAATACGGCCAGCGCGCAGGCAAAGCTCATTTTTAGGAAAATAAGGTTGTAGGTGATTGTATACATTGCGACGGTTGAAAAGAGGTGCTATTTGTGTAGGAACAATGTTTCGGTCATGAGTTATTGATCCGGAAAACACGACTGCTGCTAACTTTACTGAACCAATCGCCATTCCGGTTAAATCATGTCCCGTAGACGCTATGCTCTGAAGTGCGAGGGAAAAGCTGTGTTATTTTCCCTACCTGGAAATCTCTTTTCCCTACCTGGAGTGGTTGAGGTTTTTTTCGTAAAATACCTGAGAATTACATCCCCAACACGGTGCTGTGTTCACCTCATCTCTCTGAAGAGAGCTACACCAATCTATATGCTTACAAGGCGGGATTTGTTGCACGGTTGTTGTTAAAGGATGGATCAATGCCCAGTTTATTTGGACCTGCGTGTTCTTCCAGTCGTGTTGACTGTAACAAGGTAAATATGGATGTAGTTGTCTGTATTGTGTTTGCTCCGTGCAGCATGTAGCGGTAGCCATTTAGCTTACTGCCGAATGAAACTATTTGTTGGCTTACAATAGTCCATGAAGTGTTAATTATTACTGAATATTTGTTGTTATGATGAAGAATATAGCAATACGCTGTTGTACAACTGCAGTGATTTGTTTTCAATATGTTCTGGCATTGGGCTGCTGTCACGTAAAGGACATGACGTGGTGACGTGACGTGGTAGCGTCACGGAAAGGAGGTGCTTGGGGAAAAAGACTCGCTCAGACGATTCATATGGGAGTTGGTGGGAAAATGAGGTAAAAATAAATAGATATTATAAGACATCGAAAGTGTTTTTTAACCTTGCATACATATCATCCTGTTGTTTGGGACTTCAAAAAGTGAAATTTAACCGTTCTCAACCCACCATATGGGCTCTTTAACTAATGAACCTTATTGTAAAGTGCTACCGTAAAATCCGTTTGTTGAAGTTAAGTTACATTGCATCTACATGCCAACTAATTCTCAATAGATTATAAGTACACTGTTAGGTTGGGGTTAGGGTTAGTGTAAGTTGACATGTACTTGCAAAGTTTCTTATAGTCAGTTAAATGTCTGTTGAAGGACTGTTAAATGTCAGTATCAACAGATATTAAGCAGACAGTCTACTAATACTCAAGTGGACCATCAAAATAAAGTGTTACCTATCCATTTTTGTCTTAGGACAATACTGTAAAACTTATTTGAACCACTTCAAATACGGTCTACTATAGTTTGCTTTAACACGCATGCTGATTATAGTTTGTGCTGAAATAGTTTGTTTTAAAGTTGCAGTATGTAAGTTTGACCCAGTGGTTGAACTTGGTATTGCACCTCTCGTTCAAAACACACGCAAGCGCAGGTTGCCAGATTGACGACAACAACAGAAGCAAGCCTGACTGTCAAACCTAAAAGCAGATTTAAGGATGATTTCAACTGTTTACTAAATAAAAGCAACGGCACGTGATAGAATATTCTCCATATTAAAAGAAGTTTTTGTCTTAACCAACACCTGACATTTATAATTTAGAAACGGCTTCTATTTCTTGCAGCTGAACAACAGAAAACTGGCAATGATCACCTCAGGTAAACCTCATGTGCTTTATTCAGTGTTAAATGCTGAAAGTTTGAATGCTATTTTACATGACATTTATTGCCATATACTGAAAGCAGCAGATAGTTCACCTCAGATCTTGAAAATAAAATGAACCGTTTGAAACTGAACTTAAGAACTGTGACTTATAAAACTTACCATTTCATTAGAGTGCAGTAAGTGCACTATTTTGTGCTTCTGAATGACTGTATTTTAATTTCTGTCACGTTTCGTGTGGTTATATCAATTGCTTATCCCTGAAAATATCCTCACATAGTGTGTTGTTAGGACACGGGGTTACAATGTAACCTGCTTACCTAATGTAGTATATATACGAATATTACAAATGTACAAATATTATTTGCTAATTAATAACATCTCAAGTGGAACTCATCATTTTGGAGTCAGCTACAGTCCACCGGAGGAGGCATTTCAGTCGCAGATGCCCACTTCGAGAGCCTTTATGAATGAAATGTGAAATGTGATATGTGGTTTTTCCACCATGGCTAAACTGGGATTGGGTGGGTTAAATGACCAAAACAAAGACAGACGTTCCAGCACATAATACACATTTTCAAAGCAGAATTTCTAACTTTACCACTGTTTTTCAGATAAACAAGTATGTTCACTTAGCATGTTTCTCAAATATCTGCAAACATATTATGGTATTTTTATGCTTTGGAAGAGTCTAACACTTACATACAGCACCTTTAACAAGAACGCTGATATTCCCATTAATTCCCACATAAAGTTTGCAAATACAAAATTTACCAAATGAAGTTCAACTGGATTTTTGAACTTCATGAATTGAATTTCCTCCCCTTTGCAACCCTATAAGCTACCAGTGGTGGAAAGAGTACTAAAAAAATCACTCAAGTAAAAGTACCATTACTTGGCCCAAAATATACTGTAAGTAGAATAAAAGTACCTGTAAATGTAGCCCTTTTAAAAGTACAAGTAATGAGTACTGAGTATTAAGCTGTAAAAAGCTGATGTGTTTACATGCAATTTGTGTGTGTGTGCGCATGTAAACAAAACATTCTGTAGTGCATTTAGTTAGTTTAAGACTATTTGGTGATTTCAGTCATCCTAGAGTAAACATCCGCCATCCTCTCATCAGTGACATACATCTAAACAGTGTCACGGTCATTGCATGTAAAGATTTTCGACATCTTCTAGGACACTTTTAATGCTTCCAACTGGTTTGCTGCATTTATAAAGCACCCATGTGTTGAGGTATCTCAGTCTGATGCGATTTACTGTCTATGTGCAACTTGATTGGACAGGAATCACAGGACTGATTTTTCTACTAAGCCAATTCCCACAGACAAGAACAAATAAAGTAGTGACTGCAGGTTGAAGGAAAGTAGTGGTATCTGGTAGTATCTCGTTTAAAAAGTTGGTGCATACGGTTTCCATCATTCAAATGGCTTAATTACTTCACTTTTACAAAAAAAATAATTTAAAAAAACTGACATCACATGAATATTCATCACATGCGAGTTAGGTTACTCATCTCGACAAATCAACAACTAAAACTGCACACACACACACACACACTCACAAAAAGGGACACATTCAAACAATGCAACAAAGATTCTTCATGCACCAGTGCAAGCTGGGAAGAGGACGAATGGGACTGAATCACAAAGCAAAACAAAACAAAGATGCAGACAGGAAGAGCAAACACTGTCAGCACTGTGGAACAAACCCGTGTCCACTGCAATGCTGGATGAAAAAAAACACATCTGAGTCGGACAAATAGCTCTAGATGATGACCTGTAATGGAAAGCCTCAGACAGCAGTAAACACAGATTTCCCTCAGGAAGCATCACCTCTTTGGCTAAGAGCTTTTGGGACTTCAGAACTCAGACAAACAAAGCACAGGCCAGTCGTAATACACAACAAATTGGCTGTATTGGTAAAAGATGGCTTTTGTAAATGGCCATAACATTATGGACTTTTTCAGAAACTGGAAAAAGACCAGGGAATGCCTCGTTTGGCATCCTAAGAATTCATTTATTCGCTAATAAATTACATTAATGCATATTAACTAGAAGCCAAAAAGCATTTCTAAACAGAGGAATTTATTTGATGCAGTGCATTCTCTCAAAATGCCCTTCAAAAAGTAGTCCTGTGACATTCTTATGGTTCTGAATGAATAGTTTTGGTTTTGAATCATATACTGATACATAATATAATCACACGTACTGTAATCTGATAAATGTTTTATATATAAATATATTGTTAAGTTTCACGTATGTTTTGAGTTCGTCTGTTTCGTTGTGTACTCTGTCCTGTCCTAGGTGTGCAACCATTGGTCGAGAAGGCTGTCGATCACCATTATGACGCACTAGGCGCAGCAATCAGGAGCTGGTCTGCCACTTTTAAAAGGCGTTCACTTGTGCTGTTCACGAGGAGTGCTTGGCTCGCCACCAAACTCCTTACTTGTGTCGACAAGCCTGTTCATTTGTGTTCATATTATTTTTGTTGCTGTTGTTGTTTAGTTTGTCTCTTGTTTAAGTGCTTTATTTATTGGATTAGTTTGTGCAGCTTATATTACCTGATTATTAGGAAGCTGAATGATCTTTATGAGAATTGGATTATCAGATAAGCTCTTGTTTTGATAACAGTGTGTGCTTTCTTTAGTCATTTTGAGCAGTTAGTTTATGGAGGAGTTGCCACATTTGTAATTATGTTTTGGAATAGTTAAGAAGTTTAGTTAAGTGTTGCATACGCTGGAGAAAAAAATGGGTCTGGAGATACAAATAAGACATTCCCAGTCACACCTGGAGTGTGTTTCCAGTCACATTCTCAGGCACATGTTTCCTTTGTCTACTTTCTACCGCTTCTCTGATGAGGGAGGATCTGTACTGTATGTATATTGGCTTCGTATTAACATTACCTTTAATACTGCGAAAGCTGGGCTACCTACAGTATAGCAGAATTTCTGCGATTGTAATTCCGCAGTGTAATATTACATTATTTACGGTCATAAACAATTATGAAACTTATCTTTGAAATCTGCCAAAAAATACACCTGAGAACATATAATAGGTTCAAAAGTACAAAGACTGACCGTTAGAGACACTAAAGATTAATTATATATCACATTTTAACAACAGAGATGCAAGAGATTAGATCCAGAGGTGGGTCTTGAGATGGTCTAGCCGACATAAAGCTTCACTCGGGAGGGGAGCTGTTGGCGGATCTGCCGCTGACCGCCTGCAGCTTCCAACATTTTTAAAGACGCGCTATCTTTGTACATAAACTGCCAGTTTGACTTTAAAATAACTACATTCTCGCTAGAAAAACTCTTAAAACTTGAATTTGTGGCATAATTGATGAGTATTTTCCTAATTTTGCGGATTTCCCGTCCATCATTAACAGCCCTCATCGGTTTCCTGTGCAGCACATGCAAGTTGCTATGGTAACTGTAAATGTTTGGGAGTAGCGCACTTAACTGTGATCAAAACTGACTGGAACTACCTGTTAGTCCACACCCTCCAGCCAATCAGAATCAAGAATTTCAACAGACCATGGAATAAATAAATAAATAAATAAATAAATAAATAAATAAATAAATAAAT
>CAIGQQ010034268.1:2826133-2849307 GCA_903798035.1 Danio albolineatus | reverse complement strand
TATATATACACTGTATATAATTAATTATATGTAAAAACACTAAACAGCTGACAAAAAAGAAAGAATGTGATTGATTGAAGAAACATTGTAAGGGAAACATGTTCTCACACAAGCTAAAAGTTAAGCCCAAAATTCATACTTTTCTGGTTGAATTTTGATTTGACAAATAAGCTGGCTTAAATGACACAAGTGGCCAGAAAAAATAAATAAATAATAATAATAATAAAAATCTCAAATTCTCCATTCTCTAATTCCATTATAAATGCTCCTGATAACTTCTAACATGTTCCATAACATTCTAAAATCAACATCATCTATTAATTCAGAAGAGTTCTTACATCTCTGGTCCCTACATACATCTGGTCCATCCATGGATACATAACACCTTAAATTTCTGGTCCATTCCCGTTTGCAACATTACATGAGCCAAAAATGTCTAAACTTGTAGTATTCAAAAACGATTATGCAAGAAATACCCAAATGACTTCTGATGGGGGGCATTCAATGGACACTTTACTATCTCATCATGTCATACAGTACATCTGAATTCATTCATACTAACCATATTCATACGAAACCAAACATTTATATTATTAATGCAGGGCTGGTCGATTCATAGAATTGAATGCGTTTGATTAAAGCTACGATTGTCATTCACATTTTCTCAGTGAAGTCTCAGAATTAAATCTCAGAAGAAGGCCAGAGGGCTCTCTCGCAGAAACCTACAGACCTGTCCAAATACACACAAAGAAACCCTGAAAATCCCTTGGAGGAAATAGCGGTTGCTGAATAAACAGAAGATTTAACTGCTTTCATTGATTCAGCATGACTAATAAACACACAACTATGGAATAATCTCACAGAAGGATTTATTTCTGACACTTGACTGTAGTTTTGAGATGAGTTTGGAGTAAACACATGTTATTATATGTTTTAATTTCACGTGCAGCTTTTACTACAGCCATGGTTCATTGAGAAGCGACACAACAGCTTTCATTAATCGCAGAACTACTATCTCAACATCATTATCAACCGATTAAACCAAATTTGATTTAACCAATATTTTTGTATAGTTTATTAGTGTACAATAACTCTGTGTAGTAAACTCTGCTCCATCTAAACACACATTAACAACCGGCTTTACTGACAAAATGCTCATAAAATCACTTCAATTAAGTAAGTTCAAATTCAGATGTTGTACACTCTACTAGTACACACTTTTACCCATATTTTGTTTAAATAAACTCAGTATTTTGTAGAGTGCATCAACTCACACAGCACTTTCTTTCAGATGCACTAATGGCTAAAACAAAGAAGCTTAGTGAGGACTTTCGCTTAAGCCTTATGGAGGCACACATGACAGAGAAAGAAAGTTTTTAAGTGCTGGTGGCCACTGAGCAAGCCATTATTAGAAAGTTCAAGGACTGTAAAAATCTAAAACTACGTGGCAGGAAGTCAAAAGTAACCCAAGACCGGCAGTGCAGGAGAGCTAAGAAAAATCCACGGATCACCAGCAAAGCCATCCTGAATAATCGTATTAATGCTGCTACTGTACCAACATTTCAATGCAGGCCTGCATGGACACTGACCGCTTCTTCAAGACAAGCTCACCCAGCTTATCTGTCTTCTGGTCATCTGACCTGAGTTGTTTGGTCATGGATCTTTTGTTTGGAGAAAAAAAGGACAAGTATTCTGTGGTCAAGCATGGTGCTGTGAATGTAATGCTTTTGTGGTGTTTTGAGGCAGTGGGCCAGGCAACCTTGTAAAATTAAATGACATCATGAAATAAAAATAGGGCTATTAAGATTCTGGATAAAACGAAAAAAAAGATCAAATGGTCTGCAGAAAAAAAAACTTGGACTGGAGACGTAATGGGCCTTCCAGAAGGATAATGATCCAAAACACACAGAAAAAGTGGTCAAGAAATGGTTGGCAGGGAGCTATATCAACGTTTCGAATTGACTGAGCCAGAGTCTGGACATAAATCCAGTTGAGAATTTGTGAAGGGAGATGGAGACCAGAGTGATGGTAAGGAAGCCGTCCAACCTCAAGGACTCACAGATATGTGCCAAAAAACAGTGGTTCAAATAGGTAGTTGCTAGAACGGATACTTTTGCGGCCGGAAGTTAATGAGAATTATTTACATTATTTATTAAATTTCGCATTCATTGTATTTTATTATCGTCCACCCCCACCTTAACCCTAAACCCAACCATCACAGTAACCTGAAAACAGTAGTTGTACAGAGTATTATTTATGCTATCTATTAAATTACCCAATAAATTGTATTTTTTAACACCTACCCCCACCCCAACCCTAAACCCAACAGTCACAGTACTGTAAAAATATTAATTATTGTTTCACAGTGTCATAAAAAATGCCGCTATATTAATGTGCATATTGCACTTCCGGCCGGCGGCATATCCATTCTAGCCTTTACTGTTCAAATATCCAGTGAAAATAAGCGTATACAACTTAGCCATTACATGTTTTCCATAAGAGAAAAAAGATGAACAATAAACAATAATACATCTATATCATACTGTACACCTATACATCTATCAGACCTGATCTTCATTTTGTATTTTCTATTGGATTCAAGTCAGGTGATTGGCTGGGCCATTCTACAGCTTGGTTTTCTTTCTCTGAAAGCATTTGAGAGTTTCCTTGGCTGTGCTTTGGATTATTGTCTTGCTGAAATGTCCACTTTGGTCTCATTTTCATCATCCTGATATTGTAGATGTTGAACTGAAGCAGCTAATATTCCTTTACAATGAAGGGCAAAGGTTTGCTAAAGAATTACTGAGAGATTTAAGCTGCTGTCTGGGCTTTCACTGCCTTTCTACACCTTCCTTTCTTCATGTGTTCAATAATTATTTCCTGCATCATTTAATTGTATTATGCATAACTTAATTGTAAATTAATTAGATTTGTTTCCTTTGCATATTTTTTTTTGTTGTTACCAACGGCACTATGTAGAAATATGTTCTCTGAGAAAAAATGACGTGTTCAATACTTATTTTTCCCACTGTATCTACAGTAATTTAAAAGTCTTGCCATTTTTTGTCATATTTTTGTGTAATTTTCTAGCCAGAAAAACTTTTGGTCTGGGTCAATAATATTAAATATTATTATTAATAATAATAATTTAACAAATTTCTATTTATTAAAAATATATATTTTTTATTTCTGCACTTTATAGCACAGAAGCGTCAATACTGTCCAGATAAATATAGGCATGGTGATAGTTTCCGCTTTTTGAGAAGGAGGACAGTGCCCAAGAAAATCCCATCAGAAATCGCTAACCAGAACTCATAGGAATAGCAAAGATATCAATGCATCTTCCAATTCCTAGTTGTATCCCAAAAGGTGACGCACACAGCACAGCACCTGGGGCCCAGATGAGGCTATATCCAAGGATATTGATTGCTCTTTCATGCAGAAGGTCTCAATAATGAAATACCAAGAATAAAATGGAGAGGTGGACGCCCGAACTTCACATGCTGCTAAATGTTCACAGCACTGGTATGATCTAATTATCTTCGTGGAAAATTGTGCTTTTGGTTCCCGGTTCACAGATTTCAAGCTAGAATTGTTGCGATCGATACAAGATCAGCACCGCGTAAACACACTAGATAAAAAACACATATTTATTAAGATGCACTGATTTTGGGCAAAAACAAAAATTCTGAATGCACTTAGCTTTGTAATAATTTTTTTATTATTTTGTTAGCATTCATTCATTCATTTTCATTATTTTCAGCTTAGTCCATTTATTAATCTGGGGTCGCCACAGCGAAATGAATCGCCGACTTATCAAGCATATGTTATACGCAGCGGATGCCCATCCACCTGCAACCCATCACTGGGAAATACCCACACATTCTCATTCACACGAATACACTACGAACAACTTTCGGGCAAAAACCAACCATCATTTTTCATCAATTACTTTTAGTGGCCAAAAATTCAGTGCATCACTAAAAAATATGTAATAGGTTTCATCACACTTCACCAGTTAATCATTACATTAACAACGTGAACTTTGCCTATTCCAAGCTTTCTAAATGTAAATGAGCCATTGTTTTATTTATTTTACATTCATCTGTATACACTTCTAGCACAATAGGATATTGGATTCATTTAGAGTCAAAACTGTTGTTTATATATTTTATTTTACAAATTTAGTCACGCTTTTTTTATTTATGCATGTTTTTACAGAGGGGTATTTTTTATTACACCATTACTGAGGAAATACAGCAAATCGACAGAAAATATCTATATTTAAAGGTTTTTTCAAATTAAAATGCTGCATATAATCAGAAAGATTATAATTGAACAAATCCCTAAGTAAAAACCTTCAAAAGTCATTCAATCATTCATTCGGCTTATTCTCTTATTTATCAGGGGTCGCCACAACAGAATGAACCACCAACTACACACACGCACTCATACACTATACTATTGTGCAGAGATGCCCAAAGTAGGGCCCGTGGGCCAAATTTGGCCCATTGTAACCTTTGATTTGGCCCGCCATCCCATCTGGGAAGAGAGTGAGAATGAGTAAAATATCTTTAACAAAGAGATCATCATTTCTAATTTAACATAACAGTCTTTTTTGTTTGTTTTAATGCTGAGCTACAAAAAAAGCAAACTGAAATGAAATGTTTCAATTAAATATTGTAAATGAATCTGATTTGTAAAAATGTAAATACCGTCACTCGATGAGAGAAAACTATGCAGAAGATATGAGAAAGCAAATCATGGCAAAAACTAGTGTAATTCTGTTGTAAATGAGCTTGTTTTTGCATTTAATGTAATTTCTAATAAAACGTGAAAAGATACGCAATATGAAGCAATGTTTTCTAGTAATTTATCAATTTTATTAAATAAATTAGGAAATCACCCATGGCAAGCATATTTACCTTCGGCCCACAAGCCTTAATCAAGTTTGGTTTTTGGCTCTTTGTAAGAAAAAGTTTGGGCACCCCTGCTATAGTAAATATATAGCACCCATAGAGGATGTGGGCGCCACGGTGGCCGAGTGGTTAGCACGTTCGCCTCACAGCAAGAAGGTCGCTGGTTCGATCCCCGGCTGGGCCAGTTGGCATTTCTGTGTGGAGTTTGCATGTTCTCCCCATGGTTGCGTGGGTTTCCTCTGGGTGCTCCGGTTTCCCCCACAGTCCAAAGACATGCGGTACAGGTGAATTGGGTAAGCTAAATTGTCCGTAGTGTATGTGTGTGAATGAGAATGTATGGATGTGTTTCCCAGAGATGGGTTGTGGCTGGAAGGGCATCCGCTGCGTAAAAAACAAATGCTGGATAAGTTGGCGGTTCATTCCGCTGTGGCGACCCCGGATTAATAAAGGGACTAAGCCGAAAAGAAAATGAATGAATGAATAGAGGATGTCTTTGGACTGTGGGGGAAACTGGAGCACCCGGAGGAAACCCACGCGAACACGGGAAGAACATGCAATCTCCACACAGAAACACTAAATGGCCCAGCCAGGACTCGAACCAGCGATCTTCATGCTGTGAGGCAACAGTGCTACCCACTGCGCCACCAACCTTCATAATATACTGTACAGTAGGTCTTAAACTTTTTTCTCAAAGCAAAGAACTGATTTTTGCAGGGTTTCTTTACAAAAACACATGTGACAGCACAAAAAGCCTCAACATTTGACAGGTCTCGTCTTAAGACTAAAGGCAAACATACGAGGGGCTCCTGACGGACATATGAAAGTGATGTCGACTCATGCTAATCACCTCGCCAGTGATATGAATCTTCCAGAGGCTCTTCACACACATTACAGTGGGACTGAATTCAGCACTGAAGGCATAAATCTCATTTACAGGCTCACTTCGTCCTCATTCTCAGACATGCCCAGAGACTGTATTTTATGTTAGGTGCCATTAGGGTGCTAAAAGTGCTTGTTTGACACAGGGTTTTAGCAGATCTAGCTGATGCCCTGAATAAATTATGTATGATAAACAAATTCTGAAACAATAACTGCTGCAGAAGCCAATAAAAAAACATTAATGCTTCTTGTTGTTTTCCCCTTTGGTCTGGATCTGTGGTTTTCAACCAGCATTTAACATTATTTACATTTATTCATAAACACGTTTTAGCATAAATGCTTAATCTAAAGCGACTTTCATAAGAGAAACAAATCAAGTATATCACTATTTATAACATATAACGCTGCTTTATTAGGTCAGGGATTTTCAATATATTATGTGTAAAATTAACATTGTAATGAGTGTAATTAAAAATATCATTAGGAAAATATTAAGCGATTTTTCCAACTCATTATGGCTCTGTATTTATTTACTTACATGTTTGTTTACCCATGTATTTTTTAACCTCTTAAACTCGGCGGACCTGGTACCGGGTCCTATGACGTCATCAGTTTCACTTTCGTTTTAAAGGTCCATGGTTGCACAAGACCCCTATAAGTGGTTCCGTTTGAAAGCGTAGAAGCTATATATAATGCACATATGCATCACTTAGGTTTTTATTTTACTGTACAAAAGTTATAAACATTTAATTACACAACAAAATACTGGATACCAGAGCTGTCATTTTCCTATTTTTATATGCTTCATATATGACACATGTACAAGTCATAGCTCAAATAAAAGCTCTTGCCTGTCGATGTACGATTCTAGCATTCCTTTATGTAAATTATATTCTATTTATATTCTATTTCATATTATATTTATGATCAATAAGCAGCCCCAGATTGCACAGAAAGCCACAAATGTTACATCATCTCTTACCTTATGCTGAGTGCTTCAAAACAGGCCATTTCTCCGCTGTTTTTGAGGTGATGTGCATAAGTATTCCTTTTATATGTATAATGTGGTCAAAACACAGTGAATTATGTTTGATCAAACCAAAGATCGTGAAAATATGAAAACAATAGTCTATCTGCACGCCATATTTTCCCAATATTTAGTTTTCAGAATTACAATAACTTTTGCATAATCTATGGTAGAGACGGAATTCTTTTACCTAGTGTTTGCTGCTCTCTGCTGGTTTCAAGCAGAACTGTCTGGAGTTGTCTTATTCTCTTGAGGGATAATCTACACATTTTCAAAAAAGCATTTTAGAACAAAAAATAAAAAAGCGCCCAATGTTAAAGTGGTTCATCATAAAACAAAAAACATAACAGATATTATTTATTACTTTCAGCAGTTTCTTTTGTAAATTCAAATGCTTTTCTGTCCAATAACACTGGAATTTGTCATTTATACCACTGCATTTGGATATGGAAGACTTTCAAAGTTTGTTAGGCGGAAATTACATAAAAAAAGGTATAGCACCTCTCATAAGTTGGAATACAATAACTTTTGCATAGATTATGATAGAGGCATTTTTTGTTTTTCTTATGATTACTGACATGTGCAGGAACCACCAAAAATTAATTACAGCAACCTAGACCACACAGAACCTAAAAGGTACTCTTTTAAATTTGAGTTTATAAAGAAAAAATACAGAAAGCCCCTCTTTTTTAAGTGTTTATGATAACACAGACAACATATACAATTATTTTAATCACTTTCAACAGTGTTTTATGAAAATTTAAAGGGTTTTCTTCAAAATGATACCACATTTTTGCATTTACTCCTCTGCATGTGGATTTGGGAAGCTTTTAAAATTAGGTAGGCAAAATCCAGGCGGAAATCCCAAAATAGCACTAGAGTTTAAGAGGTTAAATATTATTTGTAGATTTATTTTATCCATTTTAATAAATTTTGTATTCATTTGTCATTTTTAAGTTTGGATAATTAAGTTATTTCTTATATTTTTTTATACATATTTCTTTATTTTATTTATTTATTTATTTGTACTAATAATTTACTATTATTAGTATTATTTTTTTAGGAACATATATATACACACACATATATATAATAGGGGTGTCAAAATTAATTGTTTCTTCGATGCACTGTGATGTAGACGCGGAAAATTCAGTATCTGTTCAGTAATAATCATAACCAGCTATTGTGTACTGATGTCACTTATCACATATGTGTTATGTGGCAGTAGCTTACTATGATGAGGGAGGAGACCGCGAGTAACTGAAACAATCTGACTAAAAAAGCAGATAACTGTGCACAATTCACTGCCTGTGAGTTTGCTGGACAGTCTTTCACTGACAGGGAAGTACATCAGAAACCAGCTAGGAAAAAATGAAAGCTATAAATTCTCTCTTTTTCATTTTCTGTGGCCTCTTTGACCTGCTGGCATATTTGTGAGGTAACGTTTTATCCCCGCTCTCAGCTGTTACAGCAATATCAGTATTTCTAGATACAGACACAAGCGTATCTGCAAAGTGAGTTTTCTCCACTGTGTTGCTGTCTATAATGGATTATCTATAACACCAGTGTCCATGTCACTGTTTGCTGAACAGCGCCAGAGCAGCACTGACCGTGAGAGCCAATCGCAGCCTTATCTGTCAAGCACGTGATCAATCATAGGAGTTCAAGAACTCACTCGACAATGCTCAGAAAGCAAGCAAAATCATATTTACATTAGTTGATTTGCTATAAATGCTCATGTTGTTCTGTGCATGTACTTGAGTTTTGTTTGATGCATTCAAAAAGAGTGTTTTCTTTGAGCAGGTAAAATTAAAGGTACAGTATATATCTGACTGCTTGTTTAAAGGACAAAATTGTATTACAAATAATATATAAATATATTTATAAATTACAAATTTTAATACAATAATTATTGTGTTGCCAAGTAAAATATCAAATTGTTTCTGGAAAGCATCGTCAACGCATCGTGATATCAAACTGAAATGACTCAATGGCATGATAATTGTAACCGAACCAAACTGTGAGACCAGTGTAGGTTCACACCGCTAACATACTGTAACATAAACACACATCTATCATACCACATGTCCACTCTACACAAATAGATGATTTAATTACTTCATTACGTTTTTTTAATAACAATTTGATTATTCTGGATCCATTTGGAATAATATTTAGTTATTTTGTCATCAATTATTATTAGGTTCTTTTCTACTATCTCATGTTTTTTTTGTTTCGTGAGCGTGTTTACTGAAAACTCCTAAATTTCAAGAACACAATTCACATTCTCTCTGAATTCTAGTTTTCTTTTCTTTTTTGAGACTTATTATACAGTATACTGTATCAAATACCATGATAAAGGCTTCTTACCAAAATGTTGGATGAATAAAGTCTAATACTGTCATGTCTTCACTCTAAAGAGATGCACTGGGTCACAGGAACTATCAAAACACGAATTATTTACAATACTAACACTCATAACAGAAACTGGGAACATCAAACGCTGGAGAGGGAGTGTGCCAACACAATACCGGATGCTGGACTGAACAAAACACAGGACTTAAATACACAGGACATTAATGAACAGATTACAAACAGGGAAGAGATGCAGGTGAAACTCATGGAACTAACTAGAAGCGGGAAAACAGAACAAAGGAGCACATAAGCACATGGAACAACACATAAGCAAAAGCACATGGGACGACACAGAAGCACATGGAACAACACACTGGGAAGTCACATGACATAACAGACACAGGAACACCAGACCAGACCGTGACAAATACTAGCATTTATTTTCTTATAAACAGATTTGGTATCTCATAACCAACACATAGAAAGGTATGAGTATGCTTTTTTACTTTTACGTAATGGTAATTACCAGGGGCGCCTGCAGGATTTTATTCAATACGCACATATCCAGCACCAACCCGCCCCATCATCCCTTATTCCTAAAGTTGCTTAAAACACCTTGAATGGTGTCGGTTCTATGCGAGGAGGCTGCGTTGGCGCAATTGGATCAGAATTGTCCAATCAACGAGACACAGGCTGAGCCTGGAGTTCCCCCAGCTCAGGTGCTGATGAGACTGCAGTCTTCACCCCATGTGGGGAAGCAATAGACTATTTGTCTCAATATTTTGAGGCCTTTGGGCAAATGTCTTAATTAAGTTGATCTGTTTTAAAGAGAGTTTACCCATTTTTAACCTTGTTTTAAACAATAGCTATCTGATTTGTAATTTTTAGTGTGTGGAAAAAACGCCAGCAAAACTAAAGCCATTAGATTTCTTTACCCGTCTCCCACCATACAATTACACTTTAAAGGACACCTATGGTGAAACAACTTTTCAAGCTGTTCTGACAGATATAGGTGTAGGTATAGTGTCACATACTGTCCTTTTTTTTCTGTTTAACAACATAAAAATGGTGGACCAATTGGAGAGGTTTTGAAACCGACCACAACTTGACATAGGAGACCGAATTGATTGACAGCTACGTTTTAACATGTCTCCGTAGTAACGCGTATAATCATAAAAACAAGACAGGACGTGCTCAAAGCAACCGAGAATAAAAGATCTGTTCAGTTCGCTAGGATCCTCAATTAGGCATGGGGCGATCACCGTTTTCAAGTTATACCGCGGTTTGGAAAAGTCAAGGTTTTCATACCGCCAAAATTTTCTGTAATACCGTTCCTAAGGTATGAGTAAGATTTTCTTTTTAGTTTTTTTTTTAGGTGTAAATTGTAAAGACATCAGTGTTTTTGAAACAAATGAAGACAGCAGAAGTCAATGATTCACTTGAATTATTTAGCCGGACATGTTTACTGCCCCAAAATATTTTAAATGTTTCTCAAAATAAAATATATTGTGTTCAAAGGGGAAAAGTTTTTTTTTTTTAGCCAGACATTTTAAAAGAATATATTTTATCACAGTAATCACAATAATTTCATACCATGAAACCGTGAAATTTTTATCCAAGGTTATCATACCGTCAGAATCTTATACCGGCCCATGCCTATCATCAATCATCATCAAATGTGATCAAATGTGATTAAGAGTGAGTTTTACAAGTTTAACAAGTTTAAAACAGTGCATGTTTGTAATAAATTACAGTGATTTACTTCAGCTTTACTCCATCACAATTATAAAAGAAGATAATTCAATCCCGGTTTGTGTATGTTAAATCAGGTTTATTTAATACATTAACATACCAGATATCCATACAGCAGTGGATATTAACCTGTATCCTGTCACATTTGCGTGCAAAAACGTGCACGGTCTGTGTGCGCGTGTCTGCTGTGTGTGTGCGTGAACTTTGTAAAGACATTGTGTGTGACTCATTGTTGCAACTCCACAACAAATGCATCAAATACTCATTAGTAAATTTCTCACTGTAGTATTTCTCAAAAACGTTACGTGAGATCTGCTTCCCTTACATCTGTCTGTTGTCGAGGGTGGAGATTGAGACACGCTGACAACCACGAGGGAACTGTGGGCAGGGAGGACTAGCCTTAAAGGCACAGTACACAAAAACCGCTAGCTGATGCTCAGAGCTATAAAATAGAAACCTCTCAAAGCTATAATAAATAATCTAATGGGTGTTTTGAGCTGAAACTTTACAGACACAATCAGGAGACACAAAAGACTTATATTAAAGAGCCCCTATTACACATTAAAAAGGGTCATATTTTGGTTTGAGGGGTCTCCAGCAACAGGCTGATTTGCATGCAAGGTCAAAAAACACATTCATTGTCTTATAATATGCATTTATTTTTACCTCATTTTCCCAGCAACTCTCATATGAATCGTTCAGCGATTCATTTGTTCCCAAACTCCTCCTTAGCGCGATGCTAATCTGTGCTGATTGGACCGATAACCCAGAAAAAGGGGTAAACTATGTGCCTTTTAAAACACACAAACGCACATCTGTATTTATTCTCATTCTTTCTTGCTTTGTCAATATATCATCGTGTATACTGTTTGATAATTTAAATTATGTAAATTAATAAATAAATTTAAAAAGCAGCATTAATTCATAATATACAAAATTCAATTACTAAATCCAAATAGAAAAAAATAATAATAATTAAGCAGACTCTTTCAGTTTCTGTTAATAAAACAATACTTTCATAATTAGAAATACCAAAGGAAATTATCTTTGTAAGACGCCACTGGACTAAGAAAAAACTTAAATCCCTTTATTGTTAGCATTTGCGCTATATACTGCTGAATCATGGATGAGCAATTGCTTTATTTTGTGCCATAAAATAGGGTCCAGTTCACTGTTGCAAACAAATGCAATATACGTGGTTGATTTCAGCTGCAAAGCAATTCACTTTGCTGTATTTCATCTTAAAGGTGAAGACACTTGCAGAAACATCTAGAAAACAACTCCTTTTGCTTTACAGTAGATATTTAAACTCAACACAGCCTTGTCTAAAACTTCCATTCAGTCTCAAATATTAGAGCTCAAATGAGCCTTATAAGCAGGAATACTGAGAAGCCGAAGTATTGTACTCCACAGGCCAAAGGAATACAGATTAGGGAATTAAGTGCTCCCGGTCCAAAGCTCTGAGTCAGCAAGCCTGGACGGAGAACTGCTCATTTATTTCCTCACATAAATAATGAAAGAAAAGTCTTTCTCCCCGCAGAATAAATAGTTTAGTGGCATATACGCGGTTCGACAGCGCCGTTCTTGCTCGTTTTAATTCCATTACAGCCGTCGCTGAGAGAAGGACATGGCGTATGAGTTTAATTGGAGGCGAGCTGAGTGATGGGAGATCTGCTACTCTTAGCATTTCCCAAACACCTGCCGCCTCATTACGACTGCAGCACTGCAGGAGAATCAATCACCAAATAAGCCCGCTACACCTCGGAAATGAGCAGAGAGAGATGCAATAAAGCTACTGGAGTCTGGAAACACGAGGAGAGGGGGGTGTGGACACCAAAGCAGGCCTAGCTTTAGGGTGTAGCCTTGCAAAAAAATCCAGAGCGAACAGTGATGTCTATTTTTGAGGAAAAGGAAAGTCTGTTCAACAAATTCCCATGGCTGATTGTTGTTTAAAAGGGACTTATTATGCAAAAAGCACATTTAAACACAGTTGTGTGTCAGCAGTGTGTGAGTATAGCCAGCCTCAAATGGTAAAAATGTATTCATTCTATTTCTTATAATCACATTTCATAAAAACACTGTAGATTAATTTTGATTGACATTCTCCCTTTCTACGTGTTCTCAGAGGAGGAAAGCCCCACCCATTAGTGATCATCTCTCCTTCATTAGCATAGACTGCCCTGAGTGAGAAGCAGCCGCCAGCTATTAGAGTTTTGAATCTGCTGCTATGCTGACACACAGTCGTATATAGCTCTGCCCTCTTTTGAAAGGAAGGCTGGGAGCATACTCTTTATTCGTAATTAAAGGAATGGTCACCAAATTAGCACCATTTGGGACAAAACCTAAAATGCGCAGTTTTTAAAGACTTATTAACCCTCTAAGACCGACGGGAGCGCCCGTGCTCCGGTTTGCGTGCCTCTGTTTAAAAGCAATAAAAACCTAAAGCATATAGGTAGAGCAATATTTTTATTTGCATATGAAATCAGAGACGTTATACTTTCAGATCAAGCCCAAAACAGTCTCCTGTTGCAATGTTTTCATTCTTTAATGAGTTTACACAAATAGCCTAAAATGTTTACAACAAAAAAACACTTTATTACATTGCACGCCTTTGCAAATGTGTTTTATAAAGGTTGTTATTGGTTGCTATGTATGTGACGTAATTACCTCGTGTGCACTGTGAACCTATCAGGTTTGATATACGTAATATGCACGCGCTTTTCTATGTATGTGTGTGCGCTCTGCTCGTCGCAGTTTCTCTTTATCCGTGTCGGAACATCATAATTTCTTTCACACACACATGCACACAACACACACACATCCACATTTACACATACAGGCACAATATCAGACACACACACGCACACACACTGGCATGGAGTCGTGACCGCACAACAAACAAAAAAATAGTCCGATGTTTTGGAGTTATTACTCGCGTCAAACGACAAGGAATTCTCCGACTCCTCATCTGCTCCAGATTATATTACCAGTAAAGATGAAGCTGGTTTTTGTGAAGGATTAGATCTATTCCAAGACATGCTAGTATATTCTTTATAAATGCTTTGCTTTTGAGTATTATATGCTCATAAACAATGCTTTGCTTTGAGTATGAATATAAACATAACACACAATAATCCCGATAGTATGATGCGCTATTTACTCTTATCGCTTCACTTTTATGCCTAAAACATAAAACTTTTATACCTTTAAACTTACATTTTTTGCTGTATTGCTGAATCGTGCTTATTATTTTACTTACATTGATGTCGTTTTGAACACTGAAGCCCTCAGAACCCCTCATATGTGGTAATTTGTAGAGAGATTTTTTGTTGATCAATCAAATTGTTCTCTCTACACTGTTTATAAAAATAAGTGTATCTCACAAACGAATTGATGTAATTAGTCCAAATCAGTTTTATATAGTTTCAAAGGGTTTTTTGCATGTTTTTTTACATTGACAAGTTTGAGGTTTACATTTGTGTTATTTCTGTCTATAGTAAAAACTAAGATAAAAACTAAGCGATTTTCAAAAAAAATATTGTGGTTTATTGCACTAACTAGTTAATATGGATTTATGACATACAAAAACTTAAAGTTGGGGATGTAAGGATTTTATTGATATATGGCATTTGAAAATACTCAAAAAAATGACATCACAGCATGTAAAAATACTAAGATTTACCCTGGCGGAATTGTTCTATGGCAGGTCTTAAAGGGTTAAAAAATTGTATATGGTATTTTGAGCTGGACCTTCACATATACACTCTAGGGACATCAGAACATCTTGTAAAAAAAATTAGGGCATAATAGGTCCCCTTTAAAGGTGTACCATAAAATGAAAATCTGGACATACTATACACATAGCAGAATAATAAGAGTTCAGAACATGGCAATCACATACAGTGAGCCTCAATAAAATTGTTTCTTAGTTCTCATGAAAATCCAAAGAATGTACAATCGCATTTAAAAACAGGCCAATCGGAACGAACTATACTCTTGAAGATTCACATTGTGTGCAAAGAAAATATCCCCTACACCATTGCACCACCAGCAGCAGCCTGAACCAGTGATACATGGGAGGATGGATCCATGCTTTCATGCTGTTGACGCCAAATTCTGACTATCTGAATGTTGCAGCAGAAATCGAGACTCATCAGACCAGGCAACGTTTTTCCAATCTTCTATTGTCCAATTTAGGTGAACGTGTGTGAATTGTAGCCTCAGTTTCCTGTTCTTAGCTGACAGGAGTGGCACCTGGTGTGGTCTTCTGCTGCTGTAGCCCCTCCGCCTCAAGGTTGGACGTGTTGTGCATTCAGAGATGCTCTTCTGCAGACCTCAGTTGTAACGGGTGCTTATTTGAGTTACTGTTGCCTTTCTATCAGCTCGAACCAGTCTGGCCATTCTCCTCTGACCTCTGGTATGAACATTTTGGCATTTGCGCTCACAGAACTGCCACTCACCGGATATTTTTTCTATTTCAGACCATTTTCTGTAAACCCTAGAGACGGTTGTGCATAAAAATCCCAGTAGATCAGCCTTTTCTGAAATACTCAGACCAGCCCATCTGGCACCAACAACCATGCCACGTTCAAAGTCACTTAAATTACCTTTCCTCCCCATTCTGATGCTCAGTTTGAACAGCAGCAGATCATCTTGACCATGTCTACATACCTAAGTGCACTGAGTTGCCGCCATGTGATTGGCTGATTAGAAATTTGCGTTAACGAGCAGTTGGACAGGTGTACTTAATAAAGTGTATTTACATATTTGTCTAAACATCGCTCTCAGCAGTGTGGACACTTTATGTTTATGTCATCATCTTTATGTCATCAGTATTTCACTGCAGTAGCATTTATAATTTGTGTTTATAGTTCATGTAATGTTTTCTGCAGCGGATGCCCTTACAGCCACAACCCAAGCACTGGGAAAGGAATTCAACATGTAGTCATAAAAAAGTGAAGCATTTCCATGCACCTCCTTCTTTTATCAGACTAAAAGAAACACTATTTTGAGAAGGATCTGATACTGTCATGCTACAAAGCCGTCAAACTGACTCATCCTGCTGTATTACAAATGAGAGACGCGTTCTCTTAAATCAGTCTCTCTATCTGCGAATGTGACCAGATGCTCAAACGTCCTCCTGAGGGACTTCTGCCCCATTAGAGCTCAGATTGATATTGTCGGAGATGGCGGGAAATCTTTACTCTTGCGTCCGGCGCTCAGGTGGGCTATCAATCACATTTTAGTCCTCTCGACTGACCAACTCTGACTCCAACCAAAAAAAAAAACACATCGATAAAGGAGCTCCATGGATCATCAGAAGGAGGCATTCTGGTGCTGGGGAAACCTCCATCTCTCCGACAGCTGCTCAATATCTACATTCAGTCAAGTGTGAGTTTGCATGGGGAATTTCGGCGGTGTAGTTTATGGAGCTCTGTTCTGCGTAACTGACAGACAACACAACTGGGCAGCGAAGCTCATTAAAGGTTAATCTGCTTTGAGGAAATGAAAGAGCGGAGCTGCGCTTCTGAGAAACACTCGAACACCTGCTTGCCTTTTGTTACCGCCATGTTTGCGCTGCTAATCTTTAAATAATGCATATGCTCAATATAGCATAAGGACGACACAAATTATAACTACACGACAACAGAACTTCTGTCTATCTGTCTCGTTTCATATTTTCTGAGCTGTTCTCAAGATATCGCAAGCTGAAATTTGTGTGTTGCACGGTTTTTAAGTACATAGTTTGTAGGACAATTTATGAAGTTTCTGCTCTATGTATCTATCTGTTTTTCAATCTGTCTTTCTGTCACTGTAATTGTTTGTAAATAAATTAGATCCATTGAATGACCAAAATTAAGAAACGGTACTATTTATACACACTGTGGATTGGACAACAAAACTGAAACACTTTCCAATTTAGCGTTGAAGGTTTCATGGCTAAATTTGACGAACCTAATGGCTAAACTTCATTGATTGCATATTTACAGTGTGAGGGTTTAATTAGGAGTAATAGCACAGTTTTCCCTTAAAATATTGCAATGGACACAACATTATGGGTGACAGAGTTCAAACGAAGACAAATTGTTAGTGCGTGTCTCACTGGCGACCAAGACAGCAAGTCTGTGTGATGTATCAAGAGCCACAGTATCCAGAGAAAAGTCAGCAAACCACCAAGAAGGCCGAGTGACGTTTGAAATGGATGTCTGGATGCTAACCAAGATTGTATCAAAAAAATATAAACAACAGTTGCCCAACTTACTGCAGAATTTAATGCGCACCTCAACTATTTTCCACATCTGGGAGAGTTATTGTGTGGAGAAGCCCCAAAGAAGCATACCACACAGACTGCTTGCCCAGAGTGAAGCATGGGGGTTGGATCATTGATGGTTTGAGCTGCAATATTTTGGCATTCCCTAGGCTCAATAATCGTGCTAGATGGGCCCGTCACTGCCAAAGACTACTAAACCATTCTGGTGCACCCAATGGTTCAAATATTGTATCCTAAAGCAGATGTAGCGTATCAGGGTGATAATGCATCAATACACACAGCAAGACTAGTGACAGGGTGGTTTGATAAACATGAAAGTGAAGTTGAACATAATCCATGGACTCCACAGTAACCAGAGCTAAACGTTATTGAGTCACTTTGCACTCAAAAATGATTACTGCAGCTTGTTCAAACTACCTGTTTCAAATGAGCTGAAACCACACAATTCTTGTAATTTATTAAGCCAATTTATTCGTTTTTGTTCAGTCTACTTAAATTGTAAACCATTAGGTTAACTTAAGTGTTTTGTGTTGGGAAAACATGAAAGAATTGTGTTGGTCCAACTACCTGCTTAGGGGGGTTGTAGTTCCCAGAATGCTTTGCGTGGTATTGAATTAAGAGAGGGAAATGTTGACAATAAAAGTAATCTTGGGTGTTTAAAGTTAATAGAAATACTAGAGTTTAATCTTCACTTTAGTTTGAAGAGTTGAAGAGTTTCATGTAATGCTTTGAGTTTTGATATTACTACTAGGCATGGGCCGGTACAAGATTCTGACAGTATGATAACCTTGGATAAAAATATCACGGTTTCACGGTATGACGGTATTGTGTTTACTGCTCTAAAATATATTCTTTTTAAATCTCTGGCTAAAAAAACAAAACCTTTTTCCTTTATTTTGAGAAACATTTAAAATATTTTGCGGCAGTAAACATGTCAGGCTAAATAATTAAAGTGAATCATTGACTTCTGCTCTCTTCATTTGTTTCAAAAACACAGATTTCTTTACAATTTACACCTAAAAAAAAAAAAAAAAAAATGTAAATAAAAAAAAATCTTACACATACCTTAGGAACGGTATGGCAGAAAATTTTAGCAGTATGAAAACCTTGACTTTTACATACCGCGGTATACCTTGAAAATGGTTATTGTCCAATGCCTAATTACCACCTTGCAGAAGCACCCGTGCTTTGTGTGTCGGCAGCTTAATTAGCAAACAATCCAGTTTGTGGCTTGGCTCAGCGAGTGATAACTGTTTTAATATTAGTTCTGAGATCAGTTTCAGTCAACACTATATGTAATGCATGAAATATGATTAAATTATGCAGAAACTTTGAAATGTATGACACATACCAGACATACAAGATATTAAGTTAAACAAAAATACAAATGCATTTAAACCTTTATTTGATAAAATCATGTTGGACTAACTCAATAGCATTTATTTAATTAAAGGTTTTTTTTTGGTGCTAAACAAATTTATTGAATGAACATCCTGCCCTCAATTAAATTGAGTTCATCTAATAAGTTATTTTTACTGAGTGTGGGGTGTTTCTTACTTTTTCTATCTTATTCATCAAAGAATAAATGCACCACAAAACAAAATCAGATTTTAGGAATTATTTAACTACATTAAAAATGTATCTAAATAAAAAAATGGAATTAATTACATATTATTACAGAGAGAGAAAGATAGAAACACTTCACATAAACACTATTAGTAGAGCAATCTATTGTCAAAGTGGACTGTTGAACTCTGATTACTTGATATGCATTACAAACTCAAAACACTTGTTTTCCTCGAGGGTAACATGAGCCAAACCAGGAAATCAGGTTGAAAACAAAGCGAGACCATAAACGTCTCCAAGTGCTGCGGTCTGCCCTAAACAGAAAGGCTGATGCATTGCAGTAATTAGGCGAATCCTTTGGCAATGATACACACACACTTCCTCTTTTCCCTTGTCTCTCTTCAGGTGTCCGTGCGTCCAAATGAGCTGATAGATTCAGAATGATGGCAGACGAATGAGGTCAGGCAGCATGAGGCCGCCGGATCGTGGTGCGTTATCTCCAACAAACACATGTCTTTCAGTCCAATTACACTCCTGCTGCAGATGGAGCATCCGACTCCCCTACACACACCCACAACATCACTCTGTCACTCACTCAAACACCAAGCTTTCTGAGTTCAAGCCAGTGCCCACACATGGACACACACACACACATGCGTGCAGACAGCAAATCATTAGCTTACAAACAGGTGGAGGAGAGATTTGAACAGAAATAGAACACAGTGGATATTATTGTATTTGTCCTGCACTGGAGCAAAAGTATTCAGATTTTACTTCACAATTCAACAGTTTAAGTCTCTCTCACTGCACATTTCACCTCTTAGACTTGTATTCATATGGATGAGGTTGTGCCAGGATGGAAACACAAGCTCGTGTCACAAGTTTTGCATTTCGGTACAAAGTTCAGGCTTGGTGAATGCTGACCCGCAAATCTGCATCACATGAATGCGTGACACCAATAGAAGATCAAAATTTGACCTCTCTGTACATTCATACAAAGCTGATGATTGATTATAAAGCTTGTTTGGCATGCTGTTTCGAGAGAGAGCCATGAGCTCATCCTCGAGCCCGGGGCTCCCTCCCATTTGCAAGGCGAGAGGGGAGTTTGAGCTCAGGTAGATCTCAAGAACTCCCCTGCTGTAGTAGCTAATGAACAGATAGTGATTGCTCTTAAGAGATAAATACTTGCTAGGAGCGTGTCTATGGTGCCGATTTGGATTAGTCAATTAACTTAAGTTGCATGTTTTTGGACGACGGGAGGAAACCGGAGAACCAGGGGGAAACCCACATGAGCACAGGCAGACTGTGTAAACTTTGCACAGAAACAACGGCTGGCTTGGTAAGGACAAGAACCAGAGATGTTCTTGCTGTGAAGCAACAGTGCCAACTACTGGGCCACCGTGCCACCCATCTAGAAAAGAAGAACAAGTACGATTGGAAAGGGGGGTTTCTTCAAAACGAAATAGTAAAGTCGTTCCAGATATTTTCTGGATGTTTACTGGTATCACTGTGTGAAAGGGACTAATAGTACTCCCTATAGCATTCGTTTCACACAAAATGCAGCCATATGTACCCACAAGCACATATTTCTCTGTTCTCAAAAACCTAGCCCTGCACACATTTTCCCAATGAGCCTGTGTTGCTTTTTTCTTGCAATTATAAGAAGAAGAAAAAACTGAATTGATGGGCAAATTCTGGGCAATTCAGAACTGCAAATTCTTACAACTTGAAATCTAAAGATATAAAGTTTAATATGAGAAAATTAAGAATTCTGCAACAAATTTGGACTACAAAGAAAAAAGACAGAACTCAGAATTGTGCATTGTATGTCATGTGATATAAAAGAGTTCAGAGAAAAAAGTTCAAGAGTACGAATTTTGGCTTCATGTCTCACTATTTTGCAAAAAAATTAAGTAGGAAAATAAAGAATTCTGAGTCGTAATATCAGCCATCAACTCCAAGCCATCAACTCCAAGATTAAAAGTCAAAATTGTAACCTATAAACCAAACGTAGAATTCCAAATTCTGAAGAAAGACAAAATAAGATGGTGTAAAATTCTGGAAAAAAATCTGGATTGAAAGATATGACCTCAAAATAGTAAAAGGCAGTATATGACAAACTAGAAAACATAAAGAAATAGCCACAATTATAAAATAAAAAGTTGAAATTCCCTTTGTCATTTTTATTCGCATGACAAAAATGGGCTTCTGTAATCCTGAAGTTTCACAACAAAGTACAACTTACAGTAGGGCCAGACAGAATTTTTGCCATTTCTGCTGAGATTTTTGTATATATACAAAAAAATAATAATAAAAAATTTAGGAGTACCATAGCTAAAAAAATTATATATGAAATAAAAAAATAATACATTTATAACTTTAATTTAATGTTTACAATGCAAATCCATTTAGATCTACGTATTTGGTAAACAAAGCAAGTCTCTCTATTACTTTACAAACTGTATTGTACATAAATCATATGAACATTTTAATATTACTATTATTATATCACAATAATATTAGTAAAACAAATTTAAAAGCTGAATAAATATCAATTTACAAGTAAATGCATAGACTCAATGATGGGCTAAAAGTCTGTGCACGCAGATTCCGTGTGGGTCTACTTAGATGTAGTCTTTCTGCTCTTAAAACTTTAAAATCACTTTTTTTCCCCCGATGACTACTTCTCAAACTTTGCTTTTTAAGTCTAAGCCTTTGTAAATAATAATAATAATAATAATAATAATAATAATAATAATAATAAAATAATAAAAAAATAAACATTTATATTACAGCCATAAAATATATAATAAACACTTGCTTACAAGGCAAGAACTGTTTCTTTTTTTTTTCCTTGACATATCTGTTCAGTAACTACGTACAACATAATGGTTTCTTTTGGCCTTTGGTCTGTTTATAGCCATCCTGACAGTAAATTGATACCCTGTTGGTCTTCTCTCTCACGCCTCTATCTGAAGCTCATTTACGAAGTTTACCAGCAGAAGTATTGCGGCCCATCAGCTCCTCTTCCCTTCATCTAAACCATCTCCAACTCTCTGCTTGTGATCAGACAGAACTCAGGCATGCAGAAAGTTTTCACGCCGCTGGTTTTTCTCTCTCTTCACTTGTCTCTTTTTATTCTCCGTCCCGCCTGCAGTTCTCGGCTCCCCCTCACTGTCTTTTTTTATTTGCAGACTCTTATTAGTGTGCCTTCTGTCTTTTTCTCCATCAAGTTTTGATGATGGCGTTCCTCGGAGGTTTAGCCCGGCGCAGGCTCTCTCTCAGGCCCATGCAGAATTGATGCGCAGGCGGGTCCGTCTCCAGTCCTGCTCTTTGATGCCTCCGTCCGCTCTCAGCGCTGGGCTCAAAGGCACTTGAATACGTGTTGTGTTATTGATTCCTGGCAGTGGATCCCATCATCCAAATGTGTGTTCAAATTCACAAAAATGTTTCGTTATACATCACTCAAGAGCCGAGTATTGACTGTGGGATTTTCTTTTTAATTTTTTTGCAGAAACTAAACTTGTCTTCATTCTGGAAAATCCATGTCTTTCATTCAGAGAGAGAAGTTCTGAAACACTTTGAGGACAAAATTCTGAAATCATTCTTTAATTTTATTTTGTCTTAGTCCCGAGAGAGCTTAAAGCGCTGCAATTTAAGAAAGCACATGCAATAACAAAAAACACCAGCAAATTAAGAAACGATCATCATCAATTTGACAGCACACCTGTTGCCAATTCTCACAACACAGACAACGAAAAAAATGCGCAGCAAATTGGTCAAAACACAAAAACAAAAGAAACGCGCAGCAAATTGGTCAAAACACAAAAACAAAAGAAACGCGCAGCAAATTGGTCAAAACACAAACAACAAAAGAAACACGCAGCAAATTGGTCAAAACACAAACAACGAAAGAAACTCGCAGCAAATTGGTCAAAACACAAACAACAAAAGAAACGCGCAGCAAATTGGTCAAAACACAAACAACGAAAGAAACTCGCAGCAAATTGGTCAAAACACAAACAACGAAAGAAACACGCAGCAAACTGGTAAAAACACAGACAACACTGAGATACGGATGTGATTTGTGGTCTTTGAAAGGTGAGTTGTTTTTCGTTTATTTTAATATCCTGATTACACAATTCCGTCATCTTTTGTAAATTATCAGCCTGAATATACTGATGATTAAATGTGAAACTTTGTATATGTTTATGTTTTAATAGTAATGATAACATATCTCAGCAGGGTCAGTCATGTTTTTGGGTCCTCTTGAAACATTTCCGTTGTGTTATGTGGCTGTTTGCAAGTGTTTTGACCAATTTGCTGCGCGTTTCTTCCGTTGTTTGTGTTTTGACCAATTTGCTGCGCGTTTCTTCCGTTGTTTGTGTTTTGACCAATTTGCTGC
>CAIGQQ010034268.1:2810185-2825924 GCA_903798035.1 Danio albolineatus | reverse complement strand
CCAATTTGTTGCGCGTTTCTTTCGTTGTTTGTGTTTTGACCAATTTGCTGTGCGTTTCTTCCGTTGTTTGTGTTTTGACCAATTTGCTGCGCATTTCTTTCGTTGTTTGTGTTTTGACCAATTTGTTGCGCGTTTCTTTCGTTGTTTGTGTTTTGACCAATTTGCTGCGCGTTTCCTCCATTGTTTGTGTTTTGACCAATTTGCTGCGCATTTCTTCCGTTGTCTGTGTTGTGAGAATTTGCAACAGGTGTGCTGTCAAATTGATGAAGATCGTTTCTTAATTTCCTGGTGTTTTTTGTTATTGAATGTGCTTTCTTAAATTGCAGCGTGTTAAGCTCTCTCGGCCACCGTACTTATGTATGAGTGGTCGCCACAACGAAATGAACTGTCAACTATTCTGGCACGTTTTACACAGCGGATGCACTTCCAGCCGCAACCCAATATTGGGGAAAAAAAATTAAAAATTCAGAAATGATACTTTTGTAAATACTATACTTCATGAGTTGTAAAGGTGCAGTATGAAGGTTTGACACCCAGTGGCTGAACTAGGTATTGCATGCCTGGTTCAATACACGAGCACACAAAGGTTGCCAGATTGACGACATGAACAGAAATGTGCCTAATCATCGAGGACCAATCTCGGTCCTGGAGGGCCGGTGTCCCTGCAGTGTTTAGCTCCAACTTGCCTCAACACACCTGTCTGGATGTTTCAAGTTTACCTAGTGTGACCTTGATTAGCTTGTTGAGGTGTGCTTGATTAGGGTTGGAGCTAAGATCTGGAGGACGCCGGCTCTCTCGGAACAAGTTTGTTGACCACAGGTCTGGAAAATATCCGCATGGGAAAAAACTGTGAGATGCTGGAAGGGCATCCGTTGCATAAAAAGTATGCCGGAATAGTTAGTGGTTCATTCAGCTGTGGCTGTCTCTGAAATATAGACTAAGCTGATGGAAAATTAATGAATTCATAAACGTTTAGACTGAAATAACAACTGCAGTCTAGGTTTTGTTTTCTTTGCCTTGTTTTGCAAGAAAAGTAAAAGACCAAAAAGAAAAAAAAAGAAAAGAAAAAAAAAACATCTGACTTTGTCTGAACAACCTGACATTTCTCCACAATCTGACTTCACGTGAAAGCTTTATTAAATTTGCATCGGTACACAGTGTCATTTCAAGGTTGCAACACGAAGCATAATCTCATGAAGAAGCTCGCATTGTCTTAAAATTCAGCATGATGCCTTCAAGATGGGGCCTGTTTTTTAATGAGGTCTGGAGAAATGCTGAACTCCTCTATACGGTCGGCTGAGCGTATTTAAAGTCCCCTCGAAACCGAGAGGATTTATGCAGCTGAAGAGTCATGGATGTGTTGTTCCCCGAGAGTCATATTACAAACCGCAGGGGTGCCATGCACACTGCATTATGGCATAATGTGAAGACATACAATACACACTATAGCAATGCCGCTTCAGATCAGAGGACGCTTTTGAACAGGGCATGTAATGGAAAAGATGATTTGCCATGCTTTTCTAAAATAAAAGTGTCTGATGTGCTGTATAATGGGCTTTTAAATTAAGTACCACAAAATAGTGCTACATTTTGGGGGAATATTTTAGGCCTGTCATATATAATAAGTTAGGGCAGACTTATTTAATGATTTATTATTTATATAATTATTGTTATTAAAAATGAAAAATCCTAAGACTTTAATGAACTGGTATAAATTAATCTAGTTTAGTTATTAGGTATTTAATTAATTATTTATTATTTTGTATTTAGTTTTTTTTCTATATATGGACTGGAAACTTTTGTTTTGTTTTGTTTTGTTTTATGGAATGGAATGGAAAAGCACCCACATGAATCTACTGGTAAAGTAGTGTCCATATCCAGGATTCTAATACTGCACATATTTATTCAATATTTCATGCATAATTAATTAGCACACCTCACTCCACACCACAGTATATTTGGCAATAAAATAAAATGAAATTGGATTTTAATAATGGATTACTAAATGTTGAAATAAACTTCATTAGCTACTGCTTTCAAAGTATTTTGTTAGTTGTTTATTCTTAGCTCATGTTAACTTGTCTAGTTAAATAAGGTTAATGAATGTAAACTTACTCAACTCCAATAATAACTTGTTTTATTTTTATTTGAAAGCAGAGGTTTGATACTGGAGATGCACGGCTGATTACAGAGCCGGTCTTACTGACAAAATGAGCATGAAAATCACCATTTGATGAATAGTTCAGCCTTAGTGAACAGGCAGTTTCCTGGTGGTGATAAAGAACATGCATGTCTAGCAAACAGTCACTTTTATCATTATTAAGCCCTTATGAGAAAGACAGAGAGCAAGACAGAGAATCTGAAAGCAATGGAAATGTTTTTGCTGTGGGATTTCATGCGACTGCTTTAGAATTCACCAGGTTATAAAATCATATATCAATGCTATAACAATTTTTACATAAACTCACTTGTGATGTTTACAAGAACATAAACTCTTTAGACTTGCATTTGCCACTCTCATTATTTATCTACAGCAGAGATGCCAAATGTAGGGCATAGTTGGTACATTCTAACCTTTGATTTACAGTACCTTTGATCCCACCGTCCCATTTGAGAAGAGGGAAAACGGGTTATTATGTTTGACAGACATAGATTTGTATAGATTTGTAATTTGTTTTGTTAATTAATCAGATTTTTGTAAATGTAAATAGTGTCACTTGACAGATAAAGGGGAATGCACAAGAAATCGGCGAGCAAATCAAGGCAAAAGCTTAGTGTATTCAGCATTGAACTCTATTGTGTTATTAATGGAATTGTGCTTTTACTGTAATAAGTTCATTTTCATTTTTTATTTTGAGATTATTATAATTTTGCTTTGTTTAATTAAATTTAAAGCAATGCTTTGTAGTTTTTTTTTTTTTTTTTATATTTACAGTTAGAAATACAGTTTGGTATTTTTAACTTCGGCCCACAGCCCTGAATCAAGTTTGGTTTTTGTCTTGTTAATAGAAAATGTTTGGGCAACCCTGATCTACAAAATGTTAGAAAGGAAGGTTTGCAGAAGTGGGCACAGATTTCCTCCTGTTGAGGTGGAGTTTAGGTACACCATTTTGTAATAAAGTGACTCATTCCACAACCTTTATATCATTTTGGCAGATTGACTTATATTATTGACCAGTATTAATATTGATAATTTTAGCCCATTTCAGACTAGCAAGAAAGTTTAGAGTTCTGAAACTTACACCGTTTTTACTGCTGCCTTAAAGGGCTCCTATTTTACCCCTTTTACAAGATGTAAGATGAGTCTTTGGTTTTCCAGAATGTGTCTGTAAGGTTTCAGCTCAAAATACCCTGTCAGATCATTTATTATACCCTGCTGGAAATATGAATGTTGGGGTCAAAGTAAACGCGCCTGTACATTTAAATGCAAATGATCTGGTTTTCCCTGCCCACTGTTCTCACGCACTTGCCTGTTCTCCTGCTTCATCACGTCAGATAAACAGCAGTCAGTGACAGAGACACGGATGAAGCAGAGATACAGTTAATTAGTCCAAATCACCACGCAAGTTATTTGATGTTTTTATTGTGGAGTTTATTCAAGCCTTTCTGAAACGACGAGTGACACACAAATGCCTTTACAAAGTAAACACACACGTTTAATTTTGTACTGTTTGTCCACATCTACTTGCAGCAAATGTGACTGATGATATAAGTTAATTACTTATTAAACACACACTGCAGTATGGCTATCCATTATGCTACTGTACATAATAAACATGATTTATCATCCACAAACTGGGGCTCATGTTGTATGATTGAACTATCATCATATATAGTACTGACACTATTTAACTGTGCTGATTCCAGTGGTTATGAATTGCATAGCGATTTTTCTTTATTACAATCGTGCACTGTTTTAAAAACGTTTTAAAACTCATTTTTGAGGTGAGGCTGATCTCGGAGACTTGGGACAGATATTTCAATCCAAGTTTCTTTGCAAATCCTGTTCTGTGGGCATGTTTATACAAATTACTATGGAGACATGTTAATACGCTCCGGTCAAATCAATTCAGTGGACAGGGAAAACCACACTTCTATGTCACATAACAGTGGGCCTCAAAATCACTGGGATTTGGATCCTATTTTAACCTCAGAAATTCTTTCCAAGCGGGCTGTTTCTCAATATACATTCTTGTCTGTAATGGCGTTCTTGTATCCTCATGAAAAGTCATAACCCATGGACAAAGTACTGTTCCAATTCAAAATTCACATCTTGCCAAGTACAGATAAAATTCCCGGATGTGTACTTGCTCTGTCTCTTTTGTTGAGGACACATCGAGAGGTGACTTGTGCGAACATGCAAAGCACAGATATCCCAGAATAAATTGCATCCCAACCAGCGAAAGCTAATGGCAGAGGAGAAAACCTGCACAATTTTAAAAAGCACTCCTTTGCTGTGTCACAAATTAAAGTTTTGAGAGTTTTTCAGGTGAGAATGTAGTTGTTTTAAACTCGAATTGGTAGTTTATTCACAAAGATGCGTGCGTATTTTACTTTGATCCCCAGCCTGCTAGTGGAAGCTCCGTCAGCACCTCCCCGCTGAGAGCAGCTTTAATCGGCCAGTCCATCTCGAATCTACTGCTGGATTGCATCTGTCCATCTTGTGTATATCTAACAGACAGTTTTTGGTCATTTATATCTATTATTTGTTCTCAGGTGTATTATTTTTGCAGTGTTATTTTATTGCGATTAATAATTTAATTATGCTAACAATACCGTGTTGTACAATGTTAGTCTTTGTTTATCTATCTAATTGTTTAACATTATCTTTATTTTCTTTTTGTTACATCTTGTACTTTATACTTGTATAATGTCTAGTGTAGTTTACTAAATCTGATAATCAAAGACACGAGTATGCATAATAACCAATTTTACTTCGCATTTTTGGTGTTGTTTACATTTTCTTAAATCAAACATATTGATTTATAATATTAATATAATATTAATATTATAAGGTGGTGCTTAATATAATTAAATCATTTTATTTTTCATGTACAGTGAAACTAATGAATCCGTGGTATGGTAAGTATCCACTTGAAGTACCCCTCGCATTCTTGGGAGTTTGTTTTTTCAAGTCCATGGATGCAAGTGTGAACTTTAACGTACTTGGTATTGAGCCACTGTTTGCAAGTCAATTTTGCATCATAGATACTTATTAAATTGTTTAAATCTCAACTTCCATCTTTCAAAATGACCTAAAATACCAAGTTAAACTTTGCATAACTTAATAATGTGAGTTGAAACCTGATTCACTTATTAAAATAATGAAAAGCAAGTAAAAAACATTTATTTTCAAGATTTTTATCATATCTTTTTTTCAGTATAGTACATTGACTTCTTGTTTGTCTAAAGCTTTTAGGGAATGTAAATTTCTTTCATTCATGACCTCTTTAGAAACCAACATTTGACATTTAATGAGCTTCATATCATCCATAATTCATTAATTATTCATCAGATCTCCTCCTGACCACAGGCATTTGGTGTTCGTATATCTATGCACAGCGCAATCCCATAAATCAATTAATTCCTATCAGGCCATGCGCTTGGTTTAACGGCTGCGTTACGGCACCAAACAGAAGTGAAGGAAATGATTTCCCGTAATTAGCAGTAAGCTGCTTAGCGGAGTAAAACTGAAGGCTTTTAAATTCCATCTGCCACATTCAATGCGCCTTCACAACACCGGGTCAATTCCGAGATCAATTTGCATATGCATGTTCCCCATTGTTTGCATTTCAATATGATTTGATGATGCGTTACATTCGCTGGTGTTTCAGATTCACTTTGACAGTCGGTGAATGGCAAGAGCTAATAAATAATGAATCAATTCAGCCATGCTGAGAGTGTGGCATCACTCCAGAGTTTTAAAAGGAGGAAGATAAAACAATTTAGAGCCGCGGGTATGAGAGAACAAAAGTGTATGTTCACTAATCTCTCAGAAGTTGTTCATCAGCCACAGCCATTTTAAGTGTTGAGGACAGAACTGTATATGTAGTCTACATACAGTACCGCAGAGTTATTATCAGTTATTATAATGCAAAGATATTATCAGTTCAAATTAATTAGGTGAAAACATTATCTGATTTATTCAGCTCATTTTTTAATTTCTGTTTCAAACACAGATGGAGATAATTTACACTATTAAATATTGTTTTGTCTTATGCAAATACTAAAATGCACAATAAAAACATTCAAAAATTTACTATATATCCAAAAAAATTATAAATGTGTATTCACATGACAAGTGGATACAGGACATTATTTACTATCTTGAAAAGTTGAGATGCTCACTACATTCCTTTTATTAGACTTGGGATTCCTTTCTTGATTACAATCAAAGGCCTGCCTAAACCTGGTGCTGGTGACCTCTAACATTTACCATTTTACTAAAAGTTTTTTTTCTTTTTAATCTTTTTTTTTTATTGATTATTATTATTTGAATTACTATAATTTTCCCCATTGGTATCCAGATATTCTGATGTCATGTTTTTATGGCGTTCGTTTTCTTAATTTGGTATTTATGTATTTATTATTTATTGTTGTTTTGTTGAGTTAAAGAAAGAGAGGTTGGGGATGGGATTAATAATGGACAATACATTACTGTTTACCTCTCAATATATATTTTGCATTGTCATACAAAAGACCAATAAAAAAAGATTGAAATAAATGTGTATTTCAAATAAAATAATTATAAATATAGATAATAGTTTATTTAAATATTAAATAAATATAAATATGTATAATTATTTAATTAATAAATATAAACAAATAATTCTAAATAAATCAATATAAAGGCTAAAAACTATTTATATTTAATTAAACTTATTATTTAATTAAATTAAATACATTGAATTAAATATTATTTAGTTCAGTAAAAACTAAATACGTTTAAAATTTACTTTAAAATAAAGGTAAAAAAAATTCTTTGAGTTTATATACCATAAACAGCATTCAGAAATTAATCGTATATTCTTAAAAAAAAAAAAAGCTAAATTATTTAGCTAAATAACTAACCACATTTTAAAAAAATTGTTATACACTATAAAATCAATCAAAAATCTATATATCCTAAACAATTATAAATATGTATTATAAATAAAATAATCTAAATAATAATTAATTAAATACATATAAATAAATAATTATAAACAAATAAATAATTATAAATAAATAAGAAATGAAAAAAATCATAAGTTATATTTGATTAAATTAAATACATTTTATAAGTTATTTAAGTACCTCCATCTCATGAACACTTGATGATAGTAACAACATCACTACTTGCTATTTATTTACTTTTTATACACATATACTTAAAAGCCTACTTTATATGCCAATTTGCACATAACAGCTGCACACATAATGTTGTATATAGTAATATACCTGTACATAACTTCTCAATTTGTATATTTGTATTCACTTTTTACTTCTATTTTTAAAAATATATGTTTTTTATCCTGTCTCTGTAATTATGTTACACTGTAGAATCTCTGTCACGAAAACAATCCTCATATGTGTGAACATACCTGACAATAAAGCTCTTTCTGATTCTGATACTTTTGAGTTTATTCAACATAAACAGTATTCAGAAGTTAATCATAATCTTTAATAAAATCAATAAATGCTAAATAATATTTTAAAATAATTAACCACATTTTCTGAAAGTAAAATAAGTGTATCTAAAATAAAATACGATTATATTCAGGGTTCAACACTAAGGATTTTTTCTGCTGGCCCAATTGGACCAGTGGTTCAGATTTTTACTTGCCCTGCCAAATTTGTCACTGGCCCCACCAAAAAAGAAAAGTGAATTGCTATTTCTTAGCCACATATTTTCAATAATGTGTCAAAAATAATTTCGAAAAATGTTAAGGAAAATGTGCAGGTATTTTATTGCAAATCAAAGCCTAGCTGACTAAGAAATGACAGCAAAACATCACAAAACAGACATTTTCTTTTAGCCTCATAATTTGATGTTGCCGTCATGTTGTCGTCTCTTCGCTGTGTTGGTTTTTACCAGGTTACGGAAAAAAAAAAACATGCTCACGACATCCAATCAGATAAGAGGAACCAAAACAGAGAAGGTAGCATTTAAATACTTTAAAGCACAAACTGTTTTTAAGACTATATATGCACGCAATTGACAAATAGTCGCAGGCAAATTAAAATTTAGTGACAAGGCAGCACTGGCCTGATCAGGCCAGTAACGATTCTGTCTACTGTCCCGAGCATCTCTCACATTGTCCCCGGGCCATCGGGCAGTCCTTATTGTTGAGCCCTGATATTCTAGTGACTTATTTTCCTGAACAAAATGTCTACAAAACTTTTAATGCAATAAGCATTTACTTGAGAAATCTAAATGAATACAAACTTTAAGTATCTTTTTCTCACATGTTCACAAATTTCTCCCTAAACTTCACTGAGATCCATCAATAACAAACCACAAGCATCCAATAACTCCGACTCAATAAAATCAAGTCCCTCCCTATACATTAAATGTACAAATATTCAAATAAACATCTCGGTCCCACTTTATATTAAGTGGCCCTAACTAATATGTACTTACACTGCAATTAATAATTTGTTACAGTGTATTTACTGTGTAAATACATGTTAATACATTGTACTTATGGTTAAATACATGTAATTACATCTGTAATTAAATTCTGTAAATAAATCTTTAATTACACTGCTGACCATCTCTTACACTTTAACCTATCCTTAAACCTAGCTATACCACCAAACCTGTTCCTAAACCTACCCGTATCCCACCTCAATAGCACCAGAAGTGATCTGCAATACATTATGAACACAGTAATACGCTGTATTTATTTTTTGATGCAGGTACATAGTAGTTAAGGCCACTTAATTTAAAGAGGGACCAACATCTCAATAAGGCTTCAAACATCTCAATCCGTTTCATTCTGACTTTACGATCAAAACACTTACAATTACTAAAAAGCTCACGTTGCTAACGAAAAAAAACATCTACAAAGCCTTTACATTCCACTTTCTTATCTTCATTGAGTGAACATAATCATTGTGACATGCTGCCTCGCTCTTCCTTCAGGTCGGTCGAGGGTCATCCCGAGAAATGGGAATCTAAATTAATTCACATTGGCTCGTAGCCGAATCTTCAAAGCTGAAATGAGCTCCTATTCGTGGTAAATCTATCAATATGTAAATCAGCAGGAGACAGAAGACGCCATGATCGCTCTAAAAGAGTCCAGATAGGAAACTGATGCTCCTTTAGTATGGTCTTCTGCAGGTTTCACTAGTTCATTTAAGCTGGACGGCGATATGAGGCCCGTTTCATATATCACACCCAATCAGAGAAAGTGAAAAGCTTTATGCGCACGAGCGTAACGCCAGCATATGAGCGTGACATGCTGAATATTTCATGTGAATTCTCTATACTGCGTTCCCAAACACTCCCCCAAGTGTTTTCTTCACTTTGTTGGCTGTGAAGGGAATTACTGGATGCAATTGCTGTTACTGCGAAACAAACGCAGAGAAAAAAGGCAATAAACAAGGCTGTACTTTAATACTCAGAGCACAGTTCTGTCAATGCATTAAATAACAGTAGTTGTTATCTAACGGCCACTGTGTATAATCACTGCTCGATGAATGCCCTACCGTGTTATTTAGGCACGGATCAATGACATCGACTCTATTATACAATTAACAACTACTCTTAAGGCTGATTTCAAGCATTTAATTCTGGGTGAGTTTAAGAAGTGAGTTACAAAAACAACAAAACAAAAAAAGCAGAAGGTAATGAAGGGGTAGTTCACGCAAATAAAAACTAAAATGTACTCGCTCTCAAGTGGTTCCAAAGCTTTATGAGTTTCTTTCTCTGTTGAATGCAAAAAAGAAAAAGAAGATATTTTGAAAAATGCTGACGTGGACTTGTATTGAAAAACAAATACTATGGAAGTCAATGGTTACAGGTTTTCAGCTTTCTTCTTTATGAGTTTCTCTGTTGAATGCAAAAAAGAAGATATTTCGAACAATGTTGGCAATGTGTAACCAGGACTTGTGTTGAAAATAATACTATGGAAGAAAATGGTTACAAGTTTTCAGTTTTCTTCTTTATGAGTTTCTTTCTCAGCTGAATGCAAAAAAAGAAGATATTTTTTAAAATGTTGACAAGTAACCAGTACTTGTAATGGTAAAACAAATACTATGGAAGTCAATGGCTACAGGTTTTCAGCTTTCTTCTTTACGGGTTTCTTTCTCTGTTAAATGCAAAAAAGAAGATGTTTCGAAGAATGTTGGCAATGTGTAAGCAGGACTTGTGTTGAAAATAATACTATGGAAGAAAATGGTTACAAGTTTTCAGTTTTCTTCTTTACGAGTTTCTTTCTCAGTTGAATGCGAAAAAGAAGATATTTTGAAAAATGTTGACGTGTAACCAGTACTTGTATTTGAAAAACAAATACTATGGAAGTAAATGGTTACAGGTTTTCAGCTTTCTTTTTTATGAGTTTCTTTCTCTTTTGAACGCGAAAAAAGAAGATATTTCGAAGAATGTTGGCAATGTGTAAGCAGGACTTGTGTTGAAAAAAAATACTATGGAAGTAAATAGTTACAAGTTTTCAGCTTTCTTTTTTATGAGTTTCTTTCTCAGTTGAATGCAAAAAAGAAGATATTTTGAAAAATGTTGACGTGTAACCAGTACTTGTATTGGAAAAACAAATACTATGGAAGTTAATGGTTACAGGTTTTCAGCTTTCTTCTTTACGGGTTTCTGTCTCTGTTGAATGCAAAAAAAGAACATATTTCGAAGAATGTTGGCAATGTGTAAGCAGGACTTGTGTTGAAAACAATACTATGGAAGTCAATGGCTACAGGTTTTCAGCTTTCTTCTTTATGAGTTTCTCTGTTGAATGTAAAAAAGAAGATATTTCGAACAATGTTGGCAATGTGTAAGCAGGACTTGTGTTGAAAATAATACTATGGAAGGAAATGGTTACAAGTTTTCAGTTTTCTTCTTTATGAGTTTCTTTCTCAGTTGAATGCAAAAAAAGAAGATATTTTTAAAAATGTTGACAAGTAACCAGTACTTGTAATGGAAAAACAAATACTATGGAAGTCAATGGCTACAGGTTTTCAGCTTTCTTCTTTACGGGTTTCTGTCTCTGTTAAATGCAAAAAAAAAAAAGAAGATATTTTGAAGAATGTTGGCAATGTGTAAGCATGACTTGTGTTGAAAATAATACTATGGAAGGAAATGGTTACAAGTTTTCAGTTTTCTTCTTTATGAGTTTCTTTCTCTGTTGAATGCAAAAAGAAGATATTTTGAAAAATGTTGACATGTAAGCAGTACTTGTATTGGAAAAACAAATACTATGGAAGTAAATGGTTACAGGTTTTCTGCTTTCTTCTTAATGAGTTTCTTTCTCAGTTGAATGCAAGAAAGATATTTCGAAGAATGTTGGCAATGTGTAAGCAGGACTTGTATTGAAAAACAAATACTATAAAAGTCAATGGTTACAGGTTTTCAGCTTTCTTCTTTATGAGTTTCTTTCTCTGTTGAATGCAAAAAAGAAGATATTTCGAAGAATGTTGGCAATGTGCAAGCAGAAATTATATTGAAAAAAATACTATGGAAGTAAATGGTTACAAGTTTTCAGCTTTCTTCTTTGTGAGTTTCTTTCTCAGTTGAATGCAAAAAAGAAGATATTTTGAAAAGTGTAACCAGTACTTGTATTTGAAAAACAAATACTATGGAAGTAAAAGGTTACAGGTTTTCAGCTTTCTTCTTTATGAGTTTCTTTCTCAGTTAAATGCAAAAAAGAAGATATTTTTTAAAATGTTGACAAGTAACCAGTACTTGTAATGGAAAAACAAATACTATGGAAGTAAATGGTTACAGGTTTTCAGCTTTCTTCTTCGAGTTTCTTTCTCAGTTGAATGTAAAAAAGAAAATATTTTGAAGAATGTTGGCAATGTGTAACCAAGACTTGTTTTGGAAAACAAATACTATAAAAAAAACTCAACGGTTACAAGTTTTCAGCTTTCTTCTTTATGAGTTTCTTTCTGTTGAATGCAAAAAAGAAGATATTTTGACAAATGTTGACAACCTGTAACCAGGACTTGTATTGAAAAACAAATACTATGAAGTCAATGGTTACAGGTTTTCAGCTTTCTTCGAAATATATTTGTGTGTGTGTTCAACGGAAGAAAGAAACAGAGGTTTAGAGTGTAGAGTGATCAAATGATGACAGAATTTTACTTTTGGGTGAACTGTACCTTTAACATTCCATATTTCAACTTTGTTCAATGTCAGGAGCATGTTGGAGGAATATCACCCATGCAGAAGTGCTGTATGAATAATAACCGAGTGCAAAGCTGAGGTTTAGCCATAGGCATAATTTTAAGTGTGATAGTTCAGCTTGTAAAAAAAAAAAAGTTTTTTTGTGACATTTTTCAGCCAAAAAATGAAAAACAGGCCATTTTATAAAGGGTATTTTGAAAAAGGAATGTTGCCTGAAGCACCTGTAAAGTAATAATGCATTTAGATATATGCTAATGGTATGCAAATGATACGGTTACGGATTGCTACATTCAAAAATACACATTTTTACAGGACCGTAAATCTCTGCCTCGGCTCTGCTGGTGGATGACTGTAAGAATGTATACAAAAAAAAAAGCCATCAAGAGAGAAATTAATAATAATAATAATAATAATAATAATAACAAATAGGGGCGCCACGGTGGCCTAGTGGGTAGCACGTTCGCCTCACAGCAAGAAAGTCGCTGGTTCGATCCCCGGCTGGGCCAGTTGCCATTTCTGTGTGGAGTTTGCATGTTCTCCCCGTGGTTGCGTGGGTTTCCTCCGGGTACTCCGGTTTCCCCCACAGTCCAAAGACATGCGGTACAGGTGAATTGGGTAAGCTAAATTGTCCGTAGTGTATGTGTGTGAATGAGAATGTATGGATGTGTTTCCCAGAGATGGGTTGTGGCTGGAAGGGCATCCGCTGCGTAAAACAAATGCTGGATAAGTTGGCGGTTCATTCCGCTGTGGCGACCCCGGATTAATAAAGGAACTAAGCCGAAAAGAAAACGAATGAATGAATGAATGAATAACAAATAGTTATAAATGTTTATGTAATTGTACAAGCAACTAAAATGTATAATTAGTTTTTTTAGCAATACATTTAATTTATCTAATCTTACAAACACATTATTATTATGTTCACTCACCGGCCACTTACTAGTACTGGGTTGGACCCCCTTTTTTCCCTTTATAACTGCCTTAATCCATCGTGGCATAGATTCAACAAAGTACTGGAAATATTCCTCAAAGAATTTGGTCCATATTGACATGTTAGCATCACACAGTTGCTGCAGATTTGTTGGCTACACATCCATGATGTTCCACCAAATCCCAAAGGCTCTCTTGAATTGAGATCTGGTGACTGTGGAGGTCATTTGATTACAGTGAACTCATTGTCATGTTCAAGAAACCAGACTGAGATGATTTGCGCTTTATGACATGGCACAGAGATGTAATCAGAAAATGGGTACATTGTGGTCATTAAGGGATGGACATGTTCAGCAACAATACTCAGGTAGGGTGTGGCAATGACATGATGCTCCATTGGTACTAATGGGCCCAAAATGTGCCAAGAAAAAAAAACCCAAACCAGCCTGAACCATTGACACAAGGCAGAATGGATTCATACTTTCTGTTGTTGACGCCAAATTCTGACCCTACTATTCGAATGTAGCAGCTGAAATCAAGACTCATCAGACCAGGCAACGTATTTCCACTCTTCTATTGTCTAATTTTGGTGAGCCTGTGTGAATTGTAGCCTCAGTTTCCTCTTCTTAGCTGACAGGAGTGGCACCTGGTGTGGTCTTCTGCTGCTGTAGCCCATCTGCCTCAAGGTTGGATGTGTTGTGCGTTCAGAGATGCTCTTCTGCATACATCGATTGTAACGAGTGCTTATTTGAGTTACTGTTGCCTTTCTATCAGCTCGAACCAGTCTGGCCATTCTCCTCTGACCTCAGGCATCAACAAGGCATTTGTTGCTCACTGAATTAATTTTTTTTTCCTTCAGACTATTCTCTGTAAACCCTGGAGATGGTTGTGTGTGAAAATCCCAGTAGATCAGCAGTTTCTGAAATACTCAGACCAGCCCGTCAACCATGCCACATTCAAAGTCACTTAAATCATCTTTCTTCCCCATTCTGATACTCGGTTTAAACTGCAGCAGATCATCTTGACCATGTCTACAAGCCTAAATGCATTGAGTTGCTGCCATGTGATTGGCAGATTAGAAATTTTTCACTAACGAGCAGTTGGACAGGTGTACTTAATAAAGTGGCCGGTATGTGTATATCCTTATATATCAAATTGACCATTTATCAAGTATCGTTGTAATTATTTATTAAATTTTTTTTATTATCTTCATAAAACATACCAAGCAATGTCATTTCTGTAATAGTAAAAAAATTGAAGAGTATGATAGTATAATAGTATAGTAATATTTAAAATTTTTGTAATATTTAAAATGTTTTTCTTGTCTACTGCCTTAATTTGATTAAACCTAATTGATAACCTTTACGGTATTAAAAGTAATAACAATATTAACAATAATAACAATAATAATAATACTGCATTTATGTAATATATATGAAGTTATATACATAAAACATAAATAAATAGGTATCTAACCTTATAGACACAAACAAAAAAAGTAATTAAAACTATCATCATAAAACATATTAAACAATACAATAGTAAATATTAGTCATATTTACCACATTTCCTCATCTACTGCCTAATTTGATTAAACCTAATTGATAGTCTTTAGTGTAATAAACAAATTAATATGGTTGAAATAACATTTGATCTTTTAATTGCTGTATGCCGACACTTACTGTAGTATTAACAACTTCTGAACACTTATGAGTGAAAGACTGGACAGATGTGAGTGTTGATACTCTGGCCTATAAAAATAACTGAAAATAAGTCATTCTGAACGTTACATTCACCACTAATTAACACGAAGCGCTCCATTTATAATTCAATATTCCCTGAAAATCATGCGGAACATTTTGCCCAGGGATTACAGGTCAAAGATCGTGAGCTATTAAGGGTCAAAGGTCATGTGATTACACTCACCAATCAGCATTCAGCCATAAAATAATTATGATGTTCAGTCATTGCAGAAATTGCTTAATGAACACTCTGAATCCTTTACACATGGCTGGAGATGCAATTTATATTTCCCAAAAATCAACCTGCAGACTAAAAACTGCACTCTGAAGGGTATGATGTGTTTGTTTCTTTATTATATTATTAGAAGTAGTACAAAGAAATAATTTATATTATTATCATAATTTATAATAATGATACTATTATCAATATTAGTAATAATAATAATAATAATATGGACGTTTTTATTATTACTGTATTAATGACAATATTGATTTATTTATACTACTGCTACTACTACTACTAATAATAATAATAATAACAATAATAAAAATATTTTGTTGTTTTAATATTTGTATTACTATTAGTAGTAGTAGTAGTAGTATAAATAAACGAAATAAATAAATAAATAAATAAATGTATCATTAATGATCATAATACTAATCATTTTAGTAATAATAATAATAATAATAATAATAATTAATACTAGTAGTAGTAGTAGTAGTAGTAGTA
>CAIGQQ010034268.1:2752873-2766355 GCA_903798035.1 Danio albolineatus | reverse complement strand
AATCAACCAGCGATCTCTGACTGAGGAGATCGCTGGTGATCGTGACAGCTATGCAAGTGTTGTTCATGATTAGTTCATGTTAGTAAATGCATCAACTAATGAACATTATTGTAAAGTGTTACCGGAACATTGTTGGTGATTAATTCTAACAATATTAGAGAATATATTAAGGTTTAGAGCAATTATTTAACCATTTATTGATCTTGTAATTTGATTAAAAAACATTGTGTTTTTTTATCATACAGTGCTAAATCAGACATAAAAGTCTGCTGTTGTATTTTTTATCTTCTTTTGTTTATTTTTTTGTAGGGCTTAACATATTTTAAATGAATTGAAAATGGTATTAAAGAGCTACGACACACACACACACACACACACACAAAATAAAATGTAGGTTTAATGGTAAATAACATACTGCGTGAGATGCTGAAATGGCTCTTACCATTCACAAAGAGTCGATGCCAAACTGCAAAGAGAGAAAACAAAACAAAAGCAAAAGACAACAAATGATGGTCATACAAAATTAAACTAAATTTATTAAATACAGCTTACAAAGAAACTTTCATAACTGAAATAACCTTGAGTGTGTTTTCAATTAAATCCTTCATTGTTTTGTGGGAACAACATTTACTTTCATTGAGGATACAAGAAACAAGAAAAAGCTTTTATATCGGATCTACATACTGTATATAAATATAAAATAATAAATGTTTTCTATTTAAATAAACGTGCAAAACTTTTCCTCTCCTCTAAAGCATTCGTATTTAGAGGAGAAATTTAAAAGAAATAAAGTGCAGTGAAAATATACCTGATCCAATTTTAATAAGGCCGTTGTGCTGAATGAAGATGGTGTCACATGTGAGGTTGCCGTGAATTATGGGAGGATCACAGGAGTGCAGGTAACTGATGAGTGGAAGAAGGTGCATGCTTGTTAATGTACGACTTCCCAACACACACACACACACACACACACACACACACACACACACAAAACCAACAACACCAACACAGTTGAAGTCAGAATTATTAGTCTTCCTAAATTAATAGCCCCCGTGAATACCCCCCCTGCCCCTTTTTTAAGAGAAAGATTTTTTTTAACACATTTCCAAACATAATAGTTTTAATAAGTCATTTCTCTGATTTCTTTTATCTTTGCCATGATCACAGTATAGAATATTTGACTAGATATTTTTCAAGATACTAGTATTCAGCTTAAAGTGACATTTAAAGGCTTAACTCGGTTAATTAGGGTAATTGGCCAAGTCTTTAGTCTATTTCACACATACAGACCTTTCCGGAAAATTGGGGATCATGTGTGAACAGTAGTGGTGGAAAGAGTACTGAAAAATCATACTCAAGAAAAAGTACCATTACTTGCCCAAAAATGTAGTGCGAGTAAAAGTATCTGTTGTAAGTATTACTCAAAGTATGAGTAAAAAGTAGATCTCTTAAAAGTACTCAAGAGTAGCGAGTATTACACTGTAGAAAAGTTGATGCGTTTGCAGAATGTTATGTTCACACATCCCTGCACGAACAACATGTGGTGTATTTAGGGATCTTCCTATTTTCGGTCGTTCCTTCCAACCTTCCTTCAATGTTTGTTTGTTCTCTCCCTCCTCCCTTCGTTCGTTCAGATTTTTGTTCCTTCCTACATTAGGTCCTCATACATTCGTTTGTTCGTTCCCTCCTTAGTTTGTTCAGTCCTTTCTTGAATCCTTCCCTCATTTATTTGGTTCTTCGATCCTTCCTTCCATTCCTTGTTCGGTCCTTCCTTTTATTTGGCCCTTCCTTCCATTCTTCATTCGTTCCATTTCGATTGTTTAAGGCTGTTTGGTGATTTCAGTCATCATACAGTCGACATCCATCATTTTCAGTGACATGCAGTCTATAAACAGTCTCTGGATCATTGCGTGTGCAGATTTTGAACATCTTCTTGGACATTTTTAATGTTTCCAAAAGGTTTGCTGCATTTATAAAGCACCCATGTTTTGAGGTTGTTCAGTATGATGTGATTTACTTTCTATGTGTGATTTAATTGGACAGGAATCACAGGACTGATCTTTCTACTTTAGACAATGACCATAGACAAGAAAGAAATAAAGTAGTGACTGCAGGTTGAAGGAAAGTAGTGGAGTAAAGTACCGATACTGCACTAAACATGTACTCAAGGGAAAGTAAAAGTCCACATTTTTAAAACTACTCAGTAAATTACAAGTCCTGAGAAAAACTACTCAATTACAGTAGTTTGAGTATTTGTAATTAGTTACTTTACACCACTGGTGAACAGGCCCTTTTTGAAAACACCGGTAAATTAGTCCCGGCAATTCTCCGGAAAGAGAAGTTGTAACATTACCAGTAATTTGCCAGAATGCTGTGCTGTTTGAACGCGGAAGGAAAATTTCTGGAAAGAGCGCGTTCACGCTTAGAACGTGCTGATGTAAGACGTCTACTCCAGACAATTAGAACATTCAGACGCGTTCACATTCGCACTGTTTATGAAAATAAAAGCCTTTGAATATCTTTGCAGACACATTTAGCTGCTAGATGTTAGTCAGATAACGTTTCTATGTTCATTATTAGTGCCAACTGTGGAACAAATTATCGATAAAATGCTTATGATAAACCGCTGTTTGTTTACCTTCAAGCTCAGTTGCTTGACGTGTGTGCATGTGAAGGACTGCTCCGGTCAGCGCCAGCACATCCCAACACGTGAAAGTGTTCCTCCATTTTTTTATCGAAATTGTTCAGTCCATCCACAGATTATTTAATGTCGTCAAATGTGTAAATATTTAGCTGCGGTTCGCGCTTTTGCCTTCTGAATTTGCGCTTCTGAATTCTGCATGAATGCAAAAGCTTTAAATAAAAGTGAAACTTTCTAAAAAAGCTCGATCCCTTCTATGTTTACAAATACAAGCTCAGCTGTATAGATTTCATTTCTGGTTAATGATGTTAGAATTTACCGGTATTTTGAAATAGATGTGGCAATGGTCTTTTCCAGAAAAATTCCAGAACGACCTTACTTGTGTGAACAGCGCTTTTTTGAATTTAAATGTTAAGTCATTCCGGAAATTTTCCGGGTATTTACCAGTATCGCTGTGTGAAAGTGGTTATTGTATAACAATGGTTTCCTCTGTAGACAGTGTGAAAAAATATAGATTAAGGGGGCTAATGATATTAAAATAGTTTAAAAAAAAAAACTAATAACTGCTTTTATTCTAGCCAAAATAAAACAAACATGACTTTCTCCAGAAGAAAACACATTATAGGAGATACTGTGAAAAACTCCCTGCTCTGTTAAACATCATCTCGGAAATATTTAAAGAAAGAAAAAAAAAAGGATGAATAATTTTGACTTCAAGAAACACACAAATGCAGGAGTGTGTCACCTGAGGGCGGAGAGGATCTGTGTACACCAGCGTTTCCAGGCCTAAAACACAGTCATTTCTTATGTAAAACACCATATATTTAGACATCAGACTGAGGCTAAAAATCTTCATGACAAATGTCTGACCTTGACATTCATGGTCTTGTGGTTTTTCTTGGTCTTTTTAAGGAACTGCTTCAAGCTCCCAGACGACATGTACTCTGTGATGAACACAACCTGCAAGGAGTAGAGAAAAGAAAATATGTTTCCATATAATGGCCAGTCCAGCTTTATAGCAAAATACATTTAAGCTCACACCGTAGGGAAATTTCAAACTTTGTAGACTTTATATGCTAAGTTTATTCTGTTTTATTATGTCCACGACAGACAAAATTATTTCATTTACATACTATGGATTTCTAAAGATCTTTTATGATAAATAATATCTATAAAAGTGAAGTAATGCAATCAGGCTTTCTGCAGGTTTCACAAAGTCAAATGTAAGACTTTTAAGACCTTTATGAATGAAATTTCACACTACAGCCTGTATAGTTTTTTTTGCTTTGGACATACAGTAGGAAGGACCTACAAGACATTTTTTCAGTGGCCCAAAATTTTTCCTTTGACATTTTAAAACTATTTAAGACCCCGCGGACACCCTCTGCAATTTCTATGCAAATGCACCAAACTGCAAAATCAAAGCAATCCTATGTAGCTTTCTCGTAGGATACAATTTAAATGTGAGGAGTCTCCAGAATGCTTTCATCTAAATACCTCAAGAATCACTTGCTATAACGCTGTGTAAAAAAGCCCCTTCTTTGCTTGGAAACAAAAACACTATTAATAATAGATGTGAATTTGTGCATGTAACTTGGCAGATTTGTTTCAGGCTCAAGCTTTTTTTATTCATTATAATACACTGAAACTGTAAAAAAATTAATGAATGATTTAAAAATTACAATAGTAGTCCTTCGATTATTCTTACTAATAAAGGAGCATTAATGTGCGTGTGTGTGTGTGTACGTGTTTTTGTGTGTACGTGTTTTTGTGACATATCAGGACACAAATCTGTATAGTGACACAGGTATGACAGGAGTATTACAAGAAGGTGGTGAAATATGAAGACGTCTTTATTTCTCAAAGAGCTTATAAAATCACAAAGAATGAGAATACTTGAGAAAATAAACTGCACACAGTCTCCTGTGATGGTTGGGTTTAGGGGTAGGGTGGGGTTAGGGCAATACAAAATACAGTTTGTACAGTATAAAAACAATGGAGGCCTATCGTATGTCCCCACATTTTACAAAAATAAACGTGTGTGTGTGTGTGTGTGTGTGTGTATACGTGTTTTTGTGACATGTCAGAACACAAATCTGTATAATGACACAGGTATGACGCAGGTATTACAAAAAGGAGGTGAATATGAGGACATTGGTGACGTCCTCATTTCTCAAAAAGCCTATAAACCCCACAGAATGAGTTTAATCAGAGAGTAAAGCTGCACACAGTCTCCTGTGATGGTTGGGTTTAGGGGTGGGGTGGGGTGAGGGCAATATAATATACGGTTTGGACAGTATAAAATGAATGGAAACCTATGTGATGTACCCACTTTTCACGAAAACAAACGTGTGTGTCTGTATCTCTCTGTGTGTGTGTGTGTGTGTGTGTGTGCGCGTTACCCTAGCATGGTTGTCTCTGATGTCCAGCCAGTATTTGTGAAATTTGACGATGTTGGGATGATCCACTTGTGTCAGGTTCTCAAACATCTCCTTCATTTTGTCCTGCACAAAAAAAAACATGTCAAAAAACATGTCCAAAATCGATTAGAGGACAGTGGGAATATAAATTGATATAATCTACTTCCAAATAAACAATAATCTATGTTTAAATGAAAAGTTGTATTCTTTGGTTTTTAATTAGCTCATTTCATTCAAAACTCTAGCTAGGGTGTGACAGACCCTAAAATCTCTTGGTTCCTGAGCATTGGCTGTGCCAAAAAGATGCAAACGCTATGGGCAGGGTCTCAACGACGGAGCCTTTATCTTTGGATAAAGTTTTTCTTTGTGATACTTTCAGCCCAAAGAAACCCCTGAATATTTTTTATTGTACTTTTTGCAGACAGAAAAACAAAGAACAGACAGACAAACCCATCATGAAACAATAATCTGTGCAAAATGTAAAATAAAGCATGAGAAAAGACAAAATGGTGACATACAAGACATATACAGTACGATCTACAAAAAGACACAGCAATGGATGTAAAGAGAAAGAGGGAAAAAAAACTTGTGAAGTGGAGGTGAGTCTAAGAAGCCAGGCAGAAACAGGAGAGAAAGAAACCCTTTGGTTGATAAACTTGTGTGGTCAGTGGCTTGGCAAGTATATTTACCTACCAACCTACCTACTTCATTTACATGCTTTGTTTAGCCATCTCTACTTGCCACTCCTCTCCTCTTAAAAACATATTCTAGACTCACTTCAGGCTTGCTTACAGACTTGTGATAAACTTGCAGACTGCAAACTTGTAAGAGACTCCTGTTAGGCTCTTGCAGACTCGTGGACTTCTTGAAGGCGTTGTACGACTGCAGATTAACTTTGATAGAAACCAAACACGTCTGATCTAACCAACACGTCTCAGTACAGGAATTCTGCTTGTTTTGAGTCTCCTGGACTGGGTTCTCTCTTCACTCATTTATTATTTTTCCAACAGACTGTCCTGTAATCTATTTTTATGTGTTTTTTAGACACCAACGTTAGATGTCAGTTTAATAATGTCAATGTGTTTCTGATGTCTTTTTGACATCAAGTTGGGTATAATCAATTAATTGCATGTAACCTCGGTGAAACCTTTACAGAAACTTGAAATTTTCAGTTTTAAGTATTCTTCAGTAGTTTTTAGTAAACTGAAAAATGTTAATGAAGAACTCGCCTCCACCGTCTTGAAGACCTTCTTATCCTGGAAGAAAACCTCGTTCCAGACCACCTCAACACCCTCTTCAGTGTCCATGGCCAGAGATGCGCTCTCCACTCCGGGCACATTCCCTTGACTGACCTGCAGAGGGAGACACACAACCACTTTAACATCCGACATTCAACATTACATTTTACATTTACAATGAATATTTCATTACATCAGATTTCAAATTTGGAAAATAGGTAGGGTTTTTATAAGGATAATCCTTTTCTAATATGTATCTTATGTTAAGATTTAAATATTTGTTGATATTTTATTAAATATGAAATTATAAAATCAGCATCTGCCAATAACAACATGCATTTATTGAGCATCCATTGCTTTGGTAAAGATCTTTTCAAATTGAAATTAGAAAGTTTTTATCTGACTAGACTGAAAGGTGTATTCTGTGATCTTCTGAGGGAGAATGTTAAATTGGGATTTGGATTAAAGCCAGAGAGAGAGAGAGAGAGAGAGAGAGAGAGAGAGGCATGAGACATTCAGAGGAGGATCCTGCTGAGACAAAGATAATAACTGAAGAAACATGTCTTTGCCGACTCATGCATGTCTCATGAGTCCGTCTGAGAGTGTCTGGATCTGTGTGATTGCTAAGTGTCGTTGTCTGCTTTGTTCGGACGACTGCTGTCAGACTGCAAGCTTTTAACACTGCAGCGCTGAACATCTCCAGCCTGAACACACACACACATCATACCTTTACATTTTTCAAGTGTGTTCGGTTACAGTACATTCGCTCCTAATGCACAGTTCTCATGTTAGACATATTAACGTTATTAGGGTTTCTAGTGCCGTCTTCTCCTATCACTGTGATTAAATAAAAAATAATAATAAGGAAAGATACAAAAATAGCAGCGACATGGTGGCCTCACAGCAAGAAGGTCGCTGGTTTGAGCCTCGGCTGGGTCAGTTGGCATTTCTGTGTGGAGTTTGCATGTCCTTGTGGGTTTCCTCCAGGTGCTCCGGTTTCCCACACAGTCAATGACAAGCGATACAGGCGAATTGAATTAACTTAATTGGCTGTAGTGAATGAGTGGGTGTGGGTGTTTCCCAGTACTGAGTTGCAGCTGGAAGGGCATCCGCTGTGTAAAACAAAAGCTGGATAAGTTGGCGGTTCTTTCCGCTGTGGCGACCCCTGATGAATAAAGGGACTAAGCCGAAGGAAAATGAATGAATGATACAAAAATACTGCAAGCAGCATGTCTTCTCTCAAGCACAAAATGAACATTCAGCAGACAAACACCATATGGTACAGTCTGATTCCATATGGTACAGTCCGGAAATGAGCCAATTATGTAAATGAATCATTTAAAAGACTGAAGAGACTGAGGGGGGTGAACTGAATCAGTCATGAAGATGTATTTTAACCAAATAGATTTAATGTTTACTACATTTTATTTATCAAAATAGTTTTAATGTTTACCAGTACACTTTAATTTACAATTACTTCTTGTAATTATTTTAATAATTCCTTAATTTACAGTACCATTCTTTTTTATTGAAATATATAGAGGCATTGTTTTAAAGTTGAAGAGTCTTCTAGCAGAGAAAATATTTAAATGTTTTAAGACAATTACTAATAAATTACCTCCGTTAAATTACTATTTTTTACGTTACATAATTTATAAAAAATATTTTTACATATATTTAAATAGCCATTTCAAAATTTTATGAATTTAAATTGCAATAATATGTCCCAATCTTCTTTTGTATTACTGATTTTATTACTGATTTTTTTATTAAATAAATGCAACAATAGAGACCACAAGAGATTTAAACTCATAAACAACAGTGTAAAATAAACAATACTGCAATAACTGTCCTTAATTCCCCTAGTATGACATCAGTGGTTTCATTCATTTCAAGGTCAAGACTTGGCTGCAATTACTCATATGTTGCAATCGAAGTTAACTGTATGAGCCAAAACACGGTCTCCTATATTAGTAGTTTTACGGTACCTGCGTTTCTGACCGGCTTTCTGAGCCAAGCTGTTTCTGCAGATATGGACTGAGACCAAAAGTGTCTGTTCCCTTTACACACGCATAACCACTGGGTATCTCAACACACCATATGCATACGTTCACAGTAATTGTATTTACTCAATGTAGAGCTTAACGCATTTGGATTCGAGTGAACTGGTGACGATCATTTAAAACAATGAGGTCTCCAAATACATCCATCGTTCACTGGTTTTGGTTAATAATGTGATTATTTCTGTGGAAAACTGCAGTTTTGAGATCCCCTTGAGTCACTGAGTCGTCAGCTGGGAATACAGCCCAATTTTACATCTTTGATATGGCTATAAATAAGGCTACAGATGCACATTTTCTGAGGGGGTAAACTAGTTTTTTTATTAAGAAAATAAGTCTTATTCATCTTTTCCAGATGTATCATGCTATGGAGAATTATTATTTATATGCATATTTGAGTGTATAAGAATGAAGTACAATATACACTCAGCGGCCACTCTATTAGGTACACTTTACTAGTGCCCGTTTGGACCCCCCTTTTGCCTTCAGAACTGCCTGAATCCTTCATGGCATAGATTCAACAGGGTACTGGAAATATTCCTCAGAGATATTGGTCCATATTGACATGATAGCATCACACAGTTGCAGCAGATTTGTTGGCTGCACATCCATGATGTGAAACTCCCGTTCCACCACATCCCAAAAGTGCTCCATTGGATTGAGTTCTGGTGACTGTGGAGGCCATTTGAGTACACTGAACTCATTGTCATGTTCAAGAAACCAGTCTGAGATGATTTGTGCTTTATGTTATGGTGCTTTATCCTGCTGGAAGTAGCCATCAGAAGATGGATACTCTGTGGTCATAAAGAGACAGACGTGGTCTGCAACAATACTCAGGTAGGCCATTGACACGATGCTCAATTGGAACTTTTAGGCCCAAAGTGTGCCAGGGTACCCCACACATTACACCACCACCAATAGCCTAAATCATTGATACAAGGCAGGATGGATCCATGCTTTCATGTTGTGGACGCCAAATTCTGACCCTACCATCTGAATGTCGCAGCAGATATCAAGACTCATCAGACCAGGCCGCGTTTATCCTATCTTCTATTATATACAATTTTGGTGAGCCTGTGTGAATTGTAGCCTCAGTTTCCTGTTTATAGCTGACAGGAGTGGCACCTGGTGTGATCTTCTGCTGCTGTAGTCCATCTGCCTCAAGGTTCGACGTGTTGTACCTTTAGAAATTCTCTTCTGATTGGCTGATTAGAAATTGCGTCAATGAGCAGTTGGACAGGTGTACCTAATAAAGTGGACTGTGAGTTGTTGTTCTTTCCAATTTCTCTTTTTGTGTGATGCAATCAATTAATTAGGTCACGTCCAGCATAAAGCTGATTTATGAGTGGAAAACTTTGAACTCAGGGTTACTAAACTGTAGACATATAAGTGAGAAAACACTATCTGTTCTATTTTTAAACTATCCAAATAAATTATCAGTTTTACAATTAATTTAAGTTCTGTTCTACCTTTTTGTTAAAAAACAAAAAACTTGCTCTGATACTGTTATGCATTCTCTATTTTGTCTACAAAAATTGTGAAAATAATTCATTTAAATTGTAATAATATATTTTTTTATTTAAAATCCTCCTAAAATAAGTCCTCCATTTAAAAATAAGCACCATATGAGCCATACTGTATACCTGTCTTTTTATGCAACTCAAAAATAATTGAGTTGCATCAATGATAATAATACATTCAATATATAAACATGTTTTCTGCAAGCTCATGTCCCATATTGCACATTTACTTAATCCGAAATATGTAAATAATCTTGTGTCTTAACAATGAAATGCAGGTTTTGTAGCACAAACAGTTGTTTTTCACACCAGTTGAATCTTAAAGGAATTCTGGGTACAAGCGAGCTGATCCTTAAACACCACGACAGAAAAAATACAGCACTAACCCCCAGTCTGAGCCCTGATTTGTATGGATTACCCACAATCCTTTGCTATTGTATGGCATGTTGCCTAAAATGAGATTCAAGGTCAAGAGGTCACAGGGGCTGAGGTGAAGTTTAACACATGCTGACATGCAACAACAGAATTTTTAGAAATGTTCATAAAAGTAGTCCATATGATAAGGGCAGAGCTCTTTAACATTCATGCATATCTACTTCTGTCATCTTCCAGAATTAAACAGAAATAGCTAATTGCTTTTTCCACAACCAGCCATTTCTAAAACAGACATCATGCACACAAAGAGGAGATAACTGTTGGCACACATGAGAAATGTTCCCTATTGTGCTCATCTTCTATGCAACAGTATCATTTTTGCTATAATTGCACCTGCCGTCTTTAGCACCGTCTTTATCCCACACAAATCTATTCTCAGACTTAAAAATCATAGTCTCTATAGTCTGCTACATCAATATTTTTTATTCTTATTTTAACTTATAATCAACTTTGTAAAGTGAAATAAAAATGTTCGCATTTATGATTTTATTTGTTGCACTGATATACTGGGACTTTCCACTGTTTTTATCACTCCGCTAGCCCTTGTGTATTTATTTTTGTGGATTTTGAGTGACTCTTTTTGCAACCAGTGGGTGGTGACAAGTGACCAACTTTATCATTTGATTTGTTTTGATTTGAGTCATTTGATTAGTTTTTTCAAATGATTTGTTTTCAAATGAGTCGTTGAATCATTCACCCTTTTAAGATTGTCATTTGATTAATTCCTTCAAGTGATTCGCTCAAAAAGATGATTCTTTCAGAAATTAAATAAGTGCTTGTTCAGTACTACAGAGTCACTGAATGACTCACTTAACCAAATGTCTGTCTTTTAGAATGAGTCATTTGATTAATTAATTCAAATGATTTGTTCAAAAAGGTAATTCATTCAGAAATTAAAGAAGGACTTGTTCAACAGTACAGAAGCACTGAATGACTCACTTAACCAAATGACTGTCTTTTAGAACGAGTCATTTGATTCATTCAAGCGTTTCATTGACAAAGCTAATTCATTCAGGAATTAAATAAATGCTTGTTCAATACTACAGAAGCACTGAATGACTCACTTAACCACATGTATTTTAGAACGAGTCATTTGATTCAGTCATTCAAGCAATTGGTTCAGAAAGCTAATTCAATCAGGAATTAAATAAATTCTTGTTCAATACTACAAACTCACTGAATTACTCACTTAACCAAATGTCTTTTAGAAAGAGTCATTTGATTCATTGATTCAAGCAATTCATTCAAAGAGCTAATTCATTCAGGAATTACATAAATGCTTGCTCAATACTGCAGAGTCACTGAATGACTCACTTAACCAAATATCTTTTAGAATGAGCCATTTGATTCAGTCATTCAAGCAATTTGTTCAGAAAGTTAATTCATACAGGAATTAAATAAGTGCTTGTTCAATACTAGAGTCACTGAATGACTCACTTAAAAAATGACTGTCTTTTAGAATGAGTCATTTGATTCATTCAAGCAATTCGTTCAAAACACTTATTCATTTAGCAAATAAATAAGTGTGTGCCGATGCTACAGAATCACTGAATGACTCACTTAACCAAAATTACTCTCTTTTAGAGTAAGTCACTCTGAGTGATTCATTCAAGCAATTCATTCAGAAAGCTAATTCATTCAGAAATTAAATAAATGAATGACTAATTTAGCAAACTGACTGTCTAAAAGTTTGGCATTTGATTCCAAAAAATTAATGAATCAATTGATTTATTGATTGGTTGATTCATTGATCTTTCAGTTATTCATTCACTCATTCATGCATTCAACCAACTCATGAATAAATGTTCAATCCATTCAGAGTGAGTTCATTCAGAGTGATTCATTCAGGGGGTCTTAATTAGCGATTAAATCATTCAATCTGATTCAATAGAACCAAACACTGCAACTATTTGTTCAGTTTCTTTTGTAATTATGTTCACTTGTGGTACCAAAATTGGCCAACTAATAGGCAAGTCTGTGTACAAAATGCAAGTCAGACCTGCAAAATGCTTCAGGGTGTTTTATTTTCTGCTTCATGTCAGGCTCATAATCATCCCGTCTGGCTTTATTTAGTTTTAATGACTGTCTGACTTCATCATACCTTACATAATTGCTAATTGCACACTGTGTTGTACCATCCAAGTAAGAACGTGTCTTCAGCAACCTTTTCCATCGCTATGGCAAACATTCATTTTACTTCTCATTTTCTCTTTGAAATCCACAGATGGACGAGGTTAAAAATAGCCCAGCGTAATCTCACTTTCACAGCTTCTGTGATGCAGGCCACTTTCCTTCGCTGTCAAGCCTGGTGTACGTGTGGTGTGTTCAGAGAAAAGGTGAAAGAGCTTTGTGGATAAGAGACAGTGTCCTCGTGCTGACCTCTACATCCAGACACTGCGGTCAAACTGTTTCAACGAGAAAACAGCCCTGGGTCATGGGTTAAATCAGGATCATGGATGGCCTGATTCTGAAGCTAAGTGGAAAACAAATGGCCATTTGTCAGGGATTAAATTGAAGCATATGGGCATTGTGCACTATTTCCTTTTTATGATACCATTATTTAAATATATAGTCAAATGTGTAAATTATTGAAGATGCTCATCACTGCAAAACACACAATTAGAGAATGTCTGGACTGTTGCTAGGGACTTTATATAGGTTTGCCATGATGTTCTGGTCACAATTGTATTTTACGTTGTTGCTAGGGCTTTTCTAGTTTGCTAGTTGCTTGGTGATCTGGTTGTTATGATCTTCTGGCTGGTTGCTAGGGGTTTCCTTAATTGTTGCTATAGTGCTCCGTTGCTACGGTGTACTGAGTTATTGCTAAGGCTTTGCTATGTGTGTTGCCATGGTGTTCTAGTTACAATTGTATTTTATGTGGTTGCTAGGGTTTAGTAGATGGTTTCCATAGTACTCTGGTTTCTATGGTCTTTTGAGGGGTTGTTAGAGGTTTCCTTGATGGTTGCTATGCTGTTCTGGTTGCTATAGTGTTCTTAGTTATTGCTAGGGCTTTGCCATGGTGTTCTGGTTACCATTGTGTTTTACACGGTCGCTTGGGCTTTTGTAGATAGTTGACATGGTTATCTGGTTATTGTAATCTTCTGGGTGGTTACTAGGGGTTTCCTTAATAGTTGCTATGCTGTTCTGGTTGCTATAGTGTTCTTAGTT
>CAIGQQ010034268.1:2731432-2750513 GCA_903798035.1 Danio albolineatus | reverse complement strand
CTTTTGTGATCTGGTTGCTATAGTCGTGTGAGCCAATGCTAGGGGTTACCTTGATGGAAGGTTCTTTAGCTGTCCGGGTTGCTACAGTGTTCTGAGTGGTTGCTAGGGGTTTACTTGATGAATGGCTGTTGTGCTGTCCTGGATGCTATAGTGTTGAGTGGTTGCTAGGGTTTTAGTAGATGGTTGCTACGATTATCTGGTTGCTATGGATTTCCGGGTGGTTACTTGGGCTTTGCTAGATAATTATTGCTTTTGTGATTTGGTTGATATAGTCTTGTGAGTGGTTGCTAGGGTTTCCTTGATGGATGGTTGTTATGCTGACCTGGTTGCAATGGTGTTCTGAGTGGTTGCTAGGGGTTTATTTGTTGGATGGTTGTTGTGCTCTTCAGGTTGCAATGGTGTTCTGAGTGGTTGCTAGGGTTTTAGTACATGGTTGCTATGGTATTCTGGATTGTTGCTAGGGTTTTGCTAGGTAATCATTGCTTTTGTGGTCTGGTTGAAATAATCTTTTGGATGTTGCGAGGGCTTTGTTGGATGGTTCCTGTGATTTTGTTATGCTTTTGTGTCAATTGTACACAGAGTGTTTCTCTACTTTGTTTGTTTTAGTTTTTTTCTGCTTCACATCAGGCTCATAATCCTCCTGTCTGGCTTTGTGATATTGACCATCTGATGACATTATATAATATGTGCTGGACAAAGTGTGTTAGAAACTGATGGGATATTCTTAAACAACACTAGGGTTTTCAGAGAATTGTTTGGAAATTGAGCCAATATCCATCGAGCTCTAATGGCAAAATTGCCTCATTGATGCCAGCGATCAGACGAGAATGGCGAGGCTGATTTGAGCTAAAAGAAAGGCACCATCACACAAATAATCACTCAACACAACGGAGGCCTATAAAAGAGCATCTCTAAACACAAAACACAACAAAATCATAAAGCAGAAACGCTCCAGCAGCAAAAGACGAATTTCTGGCACCTGAAAACAGCAAACTGAGGCTAGAATCGACATAAGCGGACCAAAATTTGACAATATAAGATTGGAAAATGCTTGCCTGTGCTTACTTTTGGGATGTTCTGGAATTGAGGATTTGCATCATGAATGTGCAGGGCTCGCAAAACTGCTAGTCTGAAGTCCAGACTATTATGGTTCAGTCGGACTGCCAAAAATGAATCCACCCTGCCCGTCTGATTGTTTTAATGGGAGGAAAAAATAGCCTATTTCAGTGGTTTGAAATAATATTTTTATAATATTAAATATATACTAGAGCAACAAAGTGGCTCAGTGGTTAGCACTGTCACCGCACATCAAGAAGGTTGCTGGTTCGAGTCCCGGCTGGGTCAGTTGGCATTTCTGTGTGGAGTTTGCAGATTCTCCCCGTATTTGTGTGGGTTTCCTCCAGGTGCTCTGGTTTCCCCCAGAAGTCCAAAGACATGTGGTACAGGTGAATTGAATAAGCTAAACTGGCCGCAGTGTATGTGTGTGAATGAGAGTGTTTCCCAGTGTTGTGTTGCGGCTGGAAGGGCATCCGCCGTGTAAAACATATGCGCAACTAACGAAGGTGTTCATGACTCTTTTGAACACCTTGATTATTTGGATCAGCAATGTTTGATAGGGTTGGAGAAAAACTGTGCAGAGCTGCGGCCCTCCAGGAACTGAGTTTGAGACCTATGATTAAGATAATGCAAACTAAGATATGATTCTCTTCCTCCTGACATCCGCAACATTGACTCTCTCCCTCTGTTTAAATCCAGACTCAAAACGCATCTGTTCAAAATAACTTACTCTTTATAACTGTATACTACACTCTGTTTCATGTCTTTGTGTTTTATCATCTTCTCTATTTTATATATATACTTTCTTAATTGTTTATATGATTTTGTACAGTGACCTTGGGTTTCTTGAAAGGCGCTTTAAATAAAATGTATTATTATTATTATTATTATAAAATTTGAATAAATAAATATAATAATAAATATCATTTTTTTAAATACAATTTTATTTTTTACTCTATTTCCCACTTATTTAAAGGGGTGGTCCACTACGAAATCATATTTTAAACTTTAGTGGACATGTAATGTAGCTGTGTGAACATAAACATCATTTCTGAATGTAAGACGCTCAAAGTTCAATGCAAAGGGAGACATTGACCTTTACAGTGTTAGCTTAGCAAAGCCTACAGCAAATGAAGAATGGGGACTACAAAAAAATACAGCCAGGATAATGATGTCATAAACCCTTCAGGTTACACGCATACACCCTGTGAAGCAAAGGGCGTGGCCAGATGTACTGTAATGTTATAGCAAAACACTGCCTGGGGATGTGGAGCCGATCTGCGAATCTCAGCACATTATGTTTGCTGACCAATCAGAGCCTTTTAAGGGCGGGCCTTTCAGAGAAACTAGGAAATATGACAGTCGTTTTCATGTTAGCTGAGTAGCTGTATATAATCAAAGTAAGATGTATAAAAAAATAACGGGATTTTTTTTCCAAATGAAGCAATACACAAAATCAAGCTTTAAAAATACACTCTGGATCACCCCTTTAAATGTCCTTATTTCCTCTTTGATACTGTATGCATACGTGTGTACCCTGAGCTCCTGTAAACCACAAAAAATCTTTGTGGGTTTGCACACATCTGGTAAATAAAGCTCAATCTGATTCTGTTTTTAAATGGTATGGCTCTAGTGACAGGTCTGTACCTTTATTGTCAAGAGTTTACTTTATTCACGGGAAAAAGGGGTCAAACTTGATAAGCTGAAATGTAGCAGCCAGTCCAATTCATAGCAAACATTGACTAAAACTATATACAGTATACATGTAAAATTTGACTTTAAAGGTAGCACATTCACACACAAACTATATTTAAACAAGCGAGCAAACTGGAAATAGTCAATATCAGTCTAGCGAGAGTGTCAGACAGCCTACGCTGAATAGATTTCATTGGAGATGTTATATAAGATTCAAAAGTCAATGTGTCTGCGTTCAAAAACAGAACTCACAACTCACATTTGGTCAAATATTTACTAGTCTCCCTCTCCTTCAAACGCTAATTAAGAAAACACCGAAATGATACTGAAATGAAGTGCTTTTTAAAGCATTAAAACACTGTAAAAAAATAAAAATCTAATTAGATTTTCTTTGACCCCTGTTCCACTTTTGATCTGATCTGAGAGACTTTTAAGATGATTTCTTCATACAAACATATTAAAAGCATTGATTGGATTGTCACATTTGCTATTGGGATTATCAAAAGCTTTTATTCTAATCTACTGTAAACTTTCATGTTAATTTGGTGCTTACTTTATTGTGTTTTTCTGGACTATATGCAGGGATTAGCAATGAACTGGTGAAATTAGACTATTAATCGGTATTGAAAAGAACTAATAAATAAATAAACAAATAAAAATCAAGCAAAAATTAATCAGAATGTGAAAGATATGGTCATCATAAAGTATTAAATTACCATAAGCTTGCTGAGAATTATTCTTATTCTTATTATTTGTAGTTTATTTTATTTTCATTCATTCATTTTCCTTCAGCTTAGTCCCTTTATTCATCAGAGGTTGAAACAGCGGAATGAACCGCCAACTTATCCAGCGTATGCTTTACATATGCCCTTCCAGCCGCAACCCAGTACTGGGAAACATCCATACACATCCATACACTCTCACACTCATACACTATACGGACAATTTAATTTATTCAATTCACCTATACCATATGTCTTTGGACTGTGGGGGAAACGGGAGCACCCGGAGGAAACCCACACGAACACGGGGAGAACATGCAAACTCCACACAGAAATGCCAACTGACCCAGCCGAGGCTCGAACCAGCGACCTTCTTGCTGTGAGGCGACAGTGCTAACCACTGAGCCACCGTGTCGCCCCTATTTTATTTTTTAAATGTTATAACAATAAGATAAAATAAATAATCTTAAAAATAATTCTTCATTGTTTTTATCTTATTAATTGCTAAACCAATAATTATTTAGTGTTTATTAATTTTACATATGAATTTATTAATCTGATGTCAATAATAAAGATACAAAACAAAATACCAAATGGGTCAAGAAAAAACAATAAAATAAAATAAAATAAAATAAAATAAAATAAAATAAAATAAAATAAAAATAATAAAATAAAATAAAATAAAATAAAATAAAATTAAATTAAATTAAATTAAATTAAATTAAATAAAATAAAATAAAATTAAATTAAATTAAATTAAATTAAATTAAATTAAACAAACAAAACAAAACAAAACAAAATTAAATTAAATATTTTATAAAATTATTACAAATTATAATTATTTAATATATATATTTTTTTACAATGATTTACATAGATTGGTGAGGTCCTAAAATACTAACTGTGATTTTAATCCCTTTTTCCACTTTATATGCATATAAAATCACCATAATTACTGAAACTGTCTTGTCTTTGACCCAAATATAAAAATCATCTAAAAGAGACATAACTGTATCATAAATCATGACCTATTTCACAGTATTTCCATCCACATTTGCTTAGAGATTTCCGTATAATTCAGAGCAACACATTTTAGAGTAAAAGCAGTGATTTAAAAACATCTGAATGCTATTATAATAGGGTAAATAAAGTCATGCTGAGAGGCGTTAACAAATCCATCACAGCTAAATGAAAGCATGCTGAGGCCAAAGCAAAGAGTCAGTTATTATTAAGATGTGAGGCCATTCCAGCAGTCGTTAAAAGCATGTGGTTGCCTAATTCCTGAAAAAAAAAGCATTAATATGTTCTGGCGAAACAAACGTTTAATAAAAAGCTTTATAAAAAGGACACTAATTAGTACCCAGTGAGTTATACCTAATCAAACACCCCAAAAAAAGAAAGAGAGAAAGATGTTATTTGTGTATATGTTTAAAGAACACTGGGCTATTGACAGCTACAAGTTCACTGCCTGAGATTTTTAAGGTATATAAGGTTTGTATGGGGTTACATGAAAACAATGTGTCCATAAATATAGCGGTGGGAAAGTGTAAAGGTCATAAAAAGTATTACAGAATGCAAGGGGAAAAAATCGAATCAATATCTGGTCATATGATAAATTATTAGGACAGGCAGAAAAATATAGATACTGTTAAAGTGTTTTTGACATCTCGTTTCCTGCACTTTCCCGGAGGAACTCAGGCAATAAAACAATCTAAGTGTGAATTTCCTGCTGCAGGCCACAACAGTCCAAACACATTCTCAACAACCGCCTGTGAAGGTAAACACTGGCAATCTGCTTTCATAATGCATCTGTAATTATATTATTTAGTCTTCATACTGTTGTATATGTATAAATAGAAGCTTTACTTTGACAGTTTTACTTCAACTTTTTTATTATATATAGTATTAATACAACTGTGAGGTATAAAATAAAAATAAAATATAGTACATCTAAACTAAATTGTGAGATCTAAATATAGAAGAATGAGATATAAGCTAGGAACAGAGATATAAACTCAGAACAGAAAGATACGCTCATAAAATGTTCAAAAAAGTAACTTTTTCGAACTTTTCAAGGTTAAAAGTTGATGGAAAAAAGATCAAGGTCTCATAATGCAATAAAAAAGCATAAATAAACGGAAATACAAATTTAATCTGAATCACAAAATACAGAAAAACTGCTAATTTGCAGAACTAATTGTGAGAACTAAGAATAGTCAGATATAAACTCGGAACTGTGAGATATAAGCTCAGAACTTACAATATATAAACATGGAAATGTGACTTATGAAATCAGAATTGATAGACGCAGAACTGTGAAATATAAAATCTGGAAAAATTGGAAAATGCCCATTTGGAATTGTGGAATTGTTTAGAAATTGTGAGAAATAAACTTGGAAATGGCAAATATAAATTTGGAACTGAAATATAAACTGAGCAATTGTGGGATATAAACTTACAACTACAAGATAATAAATCTAAACTTAACATTGTGGGACAGAAACTCAGAACTTGCAATTGTGCAAAATCAACTTCTGAATTGTGAGAATCGAAAAATATAAACTCAGAAACTGTGAATAATAAATTTAGAATTGCAAGCTTTAAAACTAAAATGTAAACTCAGAATTTGTACTGTGAGACATGCAATTGAAGGACATAAACTGAGGGATTGTGGGATACAGATTTGGAATTGTGAGAAACAAACTTGGAAAAAGCTTAAATTGTGAGATACAATTGGAACTGTGGGGTGTAAAATTGAAAATTGAAATTAAAAGATATAAACTTAGAAACTGTGATATATAAACTTGGAACTGGAAAATATACAATTGGAACTGAAATATAAACTCGGAATTTCCAGATATAAACTTCAAATTACAGGGTATAAACTCAGAACTGAATTGTGAGATTAAATTGCAATCGAAACATACAAACTCAGGAATTGTGAAATATACATTTTTGAATTGCGAGATATAAATGTGAAATTGAAATGTAAAGTTGGAACCGGTACAGTGAGATAAGACTGGATTTGAAGGACATTAAGTCAGGAATTGTGGATATACGGATTATCAATTGTGAATATACATTTGAAATTACAGACTACAAACTATATAATAAACTATTATAAACTAATATAAAGGGGCGCCACGGTGGCCTAGTGGTTAGCACGTTCGCCTCACAGCAAGAAGGTCGCTGGTTCGAGCCCGGCTGGGTCAGTTGGCATTTCTGTGTGGAGTTTGCATGTTCTCCCCGTGGTTGCGTGGGTTTCCTCCAGGGTGCTCCGGTTTCCCCCACAGTCCAAAGACATGCGGTACAGGTGAATTGAGTTGGCTAAATTGTCCGTATAGTGTATGAGTGTGAATGTGTGTGTGTGGATGTTTCCCAGGGATGGGTTGCGGCTGGAAGGGCATCCGCTGCATAAAAATATGCTGGACAAGTTGGTGGTTGATTCCGTTGTGGCGACCCCGGATTAATAAAGGGACTAAGTCGAAAAGAAAATGAATGAATGAAACTAATATAAAAACATTACAGACTATAAACTCAGATAAAAGACAAACTCAGAATTGTTTAATATTAAATCGGAATTGTGGGATATAAAAAAACAAGCAATCTAATCTTGTTCAAATCTAAAAACAAGGTAAAAAAGCTATACATTTGGAACTAATATAAAATCAGGATTTTTTTTTGCCCTCCATGTTCTCTTTGTTTTTTACTTGTGTTTGTATATTTTATATATATATGATAGTGTATTTTTGTGCTATTATGCTTTGTTTCTATTTTCAGGAGTGACTTAATTTTCAGTCAAAGGGTCTAGAGATGAAAAATAGCCCTTCTTGGCTAACTCTGTCACATTTTACAGGAATGTTGATTAATGAGTGTTGATTCTGTAAAAAACAAAACAAAACAAAACAAAACAAAACAAAACAAAACAACACAACACAACACAACACAACACAACACAACACAACACAACACAACACAACACAAAACAAAACAAAACAAAACAAAACAAAACAAAACAAAACAAAACAAAACAAAACAAAACTAAAATAAAATAAACTAGGGCGACACGGTGGCTCAGTGGTTAGCACTGTCACTGCACAGCAAGAGGGTCGCTGGTTCAAGTCCCGGCTGCCAGCTGCCATTTCTGTGTGAAGTGTGCATGTTCTCCCCGTGTTGGCATGGGTTTCCTTCGAGTGCTCCGGATTCCCCCACAGCCCAAAGACATGTGCTCTTGGAGAATTGAATAAACTAAATTGGCCGTAGTGTATGTGTAAATAAGTGTATAAGGGTTGTTTCCCAGTGCTGGGTTGCGGCTGGAAGGGCATCCGCTGTGTAAAACATATGCTGGATAAGTTGGCAGTTCATTCCACTGTGGCGACCGCTCATGAATAAAGGGACTAAGCCAAAGGACGAAACGAAACGAAACTAAACTAAACTAAACTAAAACTATGGTAACATTTCAAAGCATACGATAACAAAACGTTAGCAAAATTAACGTTAACAAAAGCAAATCTTTCTATTTCTATAAGTGTTCTGCAGGTCTTAGCCCTTATAAATCTGTACAGCTTAGAAAACACCCTGTTTAAATCACTGCTGGCAATGCTGAGGAGAGATGTTTAAATCGCTAACTTCAATACCATTAGTGCAGGGAAATAGTGGGCTGTTCCTTTAATTAACACAAGCCGAGTGCTTGTTCAGCGGACAGATCCAGAGGGATTCCAGCTTATTGTGTGAGTTGGAGTTTTATGACTGATCTTGACCCCACTAGATTCATCAACATACAGCAACTCTATTCCCATTTGAAGAGAACACAATGAAACTCGCCAAGAATTAAACAGTGCCTTTTAAATGAAAACAATATTGCAAAGAGAACACAGGGTTCAAAATTAATGCACTTTTTAAATAGTAATAATTCATACACAGTGGTAAATCAAAGTGCTTTACATAAACAAGAATAAAAGAAACATAAAATACAAGCATAAGAAAATGATTGAAACAGATTAAAATGTGTTAAAACTGGTTTTATCATTCATTCATTTTCCTTCGGCTTGGTCTCTATTTCAGAGGTCGCCACAGAAGAATGAACCGCCAACTATTCTAGCATATGTTTCACACAGCGAATGCCCTTCCAGCTGCAACCCAGTATTGGGAATAACCCACACACTTGTTCACACACACACACACACACTCATACGCTACGGCCAATTTACGGCCAATTTACACGGCTAGTTAAACGTGACCCAATTACGATTTTTTGCTCATATAATGCATACCTGTCAACCCTCCCGTTTTTCCCGGGATTCTCCCGTATTTTACAGTTCTATCCCGCTATCATCCCGTAAAGGTATTTTCTCATATTTCTCCCGTATTTTCAGTCTTTCTCTTAAGGGTGTCAATAAACATTGAAGAGCCGATCTTCCCTATATGCAACCCATACCGCCGAACCACCAGGGGCCGCCCCTTGCTCTTAAATGTGAGTCCGTTCTGTGCTTTCGGTTTATTTAGGCATGAAACCGTTTGAAATAAATATTAAAATGGCGGGATTCCCTTTCCTTTTCATTACAGGTGCCGTCGCTCCTCCTTTGCAATCCTCAAAACAGCCATATAGCGATACGTGACTCAGCTGACGTGCTCCAAAGTGATAAATAGACGCTGTTTCCCAAACAGATTCTGTACACGCGATTTTGAAGCGGAGCGAAAGTCTGGGTTTTGGGTGCGTGTTTGAACAGACATATACACATAATTAATAATAATAACAACTAAAGATGTCGATCTTGGTGTGCTTTTTCCCCAAACACAACTAAATGAGCTAAACGAGCATAAAAAAGTTAGGAAAGCAATCGAATGCTTTCATTATAACGTTATTATAATGTATTTTAAAGTGACACCTTTGTTATTTAATGTAATCAAACGAAAAAATCATAATTAATGAGATTCATTCGATGCTCTTTAATCAGAATGTGTAAGTTATAGTGAAGAAAAGGTTAAAGAGATTTGATCATTCTATTTCTTTATTAATGTTAATTATCTAAACTTTTTATTTTTTTTGGGTGGGGGGGGGGTCTTCCTTATTTTCACATCGCAATGTTGACAGGTATGATAATGTGAAACAGATCGACTCTGTTCTATGACTGTGTAAACATGGAAAAAAACCCGCATGCATTCGGATATTCAGAGATCAGTTTCAGGCCTCCTTCTACAAATTGATTGAATTTACAAAAAAGTATATAACATTGCTTTATATATATATATATAATTATCAGAAGACTTATATCATGATACGAGGTATTTAGAGCCCTACAGTATACTGCATTGTACCACACATGATATCTGCTATTTGTAATTTATCAATACTAACAGAGTCCTGCAGCCACACTAAGTATCCGCTCATGGCCGATTACTGCTTCAAACAGAATAATGAGAAAGCCTGACTGGAGCAGACGAGATAATGCAGTATCAGAGCATCTAAAGTGCTGCTGCATTAGTGTTTTAGAGAGTTTCCAACATCACTGACACGCTCTTCTTGCTTCAAACTAGTCCAACTAAGTCTAAACCGTCTATCTGTGCAGGAATTTGATCCGTTAGTAATTGTGAAAGACAGATGATGTTCTTTAGATGCACTTAAAAACGTCTTTGAGATGGAAAATCCTGCATTTCTGTGCAGATCATCATGGTCGGCTGTAGATATTATCATTAAAGTTGTGTGTCGTCATGACTTACTGCGTTAAACTTGCTCCAACATTAGGCACATTCAAATCAAGACTGAAAACACATCTATTTAGCTGTGCCTTTACTGAATGAGCACTGTTCTAGGTCAGACAGATCGCATTATTATGTCTTTGTTTTCTTTTTCATTCTTTTATAACCTGTTTTAACACATTTTAATCTGTTTTTAATATTTTTTATTATTTGTTTTTATTTTCTTATACTTGTCTCTTTTATTGCTGTTTATGTAAAGCACTGAATTGCCACTGTGTATAAAATGTACTATTTAAATAAACTTGCCTTGCCTTGCCTTAAACGGTTTAGCTGGATCAAACACAATTTTCTAGTCATCTCAACTATTCAAACTGACAAAGAATATTAATTTAAACCTTAAATAACTAAAACAATTTTTATTTACAATTTTTAAACAATTATAATTATTATTATTATTATTATTATTATTATTAATCCTGTTTAAAAAAATTTAGCATTATTTTTTTTTCAATGTTTCAATTTATTATTATTGTTATTATTATTATTATTATTGTTGTTGTTGTTGTTGTTGTTGTGGTTATTATTTTATTATTTTATACTTTTATAATTATTTTATTTTCAATGTTTCAATGTATTGTTATTAATAATATTTTTACAATTATTATTATAATAATTATTACTAATGTTAGTTTTATTGTTATTGTTATATATTTTTAGCATTATTTATTTTTCAGTGTTTCAATTTATTATTATTATTGTTGTTATTATTATTATTATTATTATTGTTGTTGTTGTTGTTGTTTTTGTTGTTGTTGTGGTTATTGTTTTGTTCTTTTATCATTATTTTATTTTCAATGTTTCAATGTATTATTATTATTATTGTTGTTGTTGTTGTTGTTTTTATTGTTTTAATCTTTTAGAATTTTTTTTTTTCAATATTTCAATTTATTATTTATATTATTATTATTATTATTGATATTGTTATTATTATGATATTATTATTATTATTATTATCTATTTATCTTTTATTTAATTATATTTTTTGTTATTCATTCATTCATTTTCTTTTCGGCTTAGTCCCTTTATTAATCCGGGGTCGCCACAGCGGAATGAACCGCCAACTTATCCAGCATTTGTTTTACGCAGCGGATGCCCTTCCAGCCACAACCCATCTCTGGGAAACACATCCATACATTCTCATTCACACTCATACACTACGGACAATTTAGCTTACCCAATTCACCTGTACCGCATGTCTTTGGACTGTGGGGGAAACCGGAGCACCCGGAGGAAACCCACGCAACCACGGGGAGAACATGCAAACTCCACACAGAAATGCCAACTGGCCCAGCCGGGGATCGAACCAGCGACCTTCTTGCTGTGAGGCGAACGTGCTAACCACTCGGCCACCGTGGCGCCCAATATTTTTTGTTATGTAATTTGTAAAAAAAAATGTATATATGCCTATTACATTTTTATATGTGCATTGTGTAATTTTATATATATATATATGCCTAGTTGATGGGGGAGAAAAAAATCCATAAATATATTTGGAAATAAGATTTAATTAGAAATAAATATTTTAGCATTTCATAAACAGGAAAAATGTCAAATATTAAACAATTAAAAATAACCTATTCCTGATAAATATAAATAACAGATTCTTTTTAGGAAAACATCTCTTGTTTGTCATTATTCTTGATGATTTGATTCTCGTGATTTATGCTTCGCTCTTTTAAACTTCCATAATTTAAGCATTTTCATGCATATGCATTGTGTGACTTTTCAAGGTGCAAATGTTTTTAGTGCACTAAAATAACTTTTACATTGAGAGAGTATAAACGTCTGACTCCCTGAACAGTGCACTGACTACTAAACAGGGGAGCTGATTGAGATTACTTTTGATGCTACCGAACAAAATGCAATTCATCAAGGGTACAGAACTCTTTCCAATAGAGCCAGAGAAATTTCCTGTTTCTTGTAAAGAGGAAATTTCAGTCTTTTTTTCCAATGTGATTTCTTTACCAGCATCTGGGTTTCAAAGTCAAATAAATCAAGTGGGCTTTAGATAAGTACTGTAATATAAGTTGATGCATCTGCAAGCCTGCTGTGAGGAGAAACCCAGACAAGCAGATTACTTAGAGAAAGCTGTAATAAAACTACAGTGCAAAGCTAAAGGAAAGCCTGGTATAATGAAGCTGGCTGTTGCATAGGGCCGCTTTTCTCTCCCACTTGCCATGGAAAAACAGCACTAGTGAGGGTCAAACATGTCAAATACAAATCATGATAAAGTGTGTGAGGTTGTGATAACCTGCAAGCTCTTGTTATCTGCACTGAACTTTACTGTCTAAAGAGACAACGAGAAAAAAACATTTATTAAGCTTTTATTATGAAACAGTAATGGGAGCCACTATTTTATTAATTAAATAATAATAATAATAATAATAATAATAGTAATGTTTAACGAAGCAAAGTCATTTTTACAGTATTTCTTATTAAACATTTTTAATTGAATTTTTTGTATTGTTAATAATATTATTGTTTCATCATTATTTATTGTTCAATATTTTAATAATATTATTATAATCATTTATTTATGTTTTATTTAATTTTTATTTTTGTTATATCATTTGAATATACAACATACGGAATGATCACTAACCATAATCCTGCTGTTCACATAGGCAAAAGAGAAAATAAATAAATAAAATGTTTGTCATATATATATAGATATAAAAATAAATAAATACTGGGCTGTCAACAAAACATTTCTGGCCAGCACAATGAGCTGCCCACAGTGCCATCAGCCATCATAACAAGCTGCTTAGCCAGCATTTTTTGCCCTAAAAGCTGCATTTAAAGTAAGTTTCCTATCAGGATAAACTGTCAATGAAAGAGTTCGCTATCTAGACAGCAGCTGTGCATAACACTGAGCTTACAACCTGGACTTTATATTAGATTTCATACTACTATCAAGATTAATACAAATATTTTTATGGATTTCATTCATTCATTTATTTTGTCTTCAGCTTAGTCCCTTAATCAATCCGGGGTTGCCACAGCGTGATGAATCGCCAACTTATCCACTTATATGCAACCCATCCCTGGGAAACATCCATACACACCCGTTCACACTCATACACCGCGGACAATTTAGCCTACCCAGTTTACCTATACCACATGTCTTCGGACTGTTGGGGAAACCGGAGCACCCGGAGGAAACCCACACGAACACAGGGAGAACATGCAAACTCTACACAGAAATGCCAACTGACCCAGCCGAGGCTCGAACCAACGACCTTCTTGCTGTGAGGCGACAGCACTGCCTACTGCGCCATTGTGTTGCAGTTTTATGGATTTTTAAAGAATACAATGTATGTATAACAAAAAAGTAAATTAGAGATAAATATTTGTATCATTTCATAAACCAGAAAAAAATCTAATATTAAACAATTACAAATGTTTGCTAGATCGTTGTTCTTAACCTGTCTGTGTTCATGATAAACATAAATAAATAACACACTTTTTAGAAAAACGTCTTCTGTTTTTCATTATTGTTGATGATTTAATTCATGTGATTTACGCTTCACACTTTAACCATCATCATGGCAAAGACGAAGGAGATCAGCTATCAGAAATTACTTAATAAAACTATTATGTTTAAAAATATACATATAATATAAATTGCACATATTATTTCATATTGTATTATTTGGAGCATTACTAGTATTTTATATTAAAGATATATTACATAGGTAATTGGCATTTTGACTAAATACAACATTATTAAACTTAAATATATATATATATTTTTTCTTGATAAAGCCTTATTAAAACCATAACTAAAATGACAATGTTCATACAGTACATGTAAGCAAAAGAATGAATAAATAAATAAAATGTTACTCATTCATTCATTTTCTTTTCAGCTTAGTCCCTTTATTAATCTGGGGTCGCCACAGCGGAGTGAACCGCCAACCTATCCAGCACATGTTTTATGCAGCGGATGCCCTTCCAGCTGCAACCCTTCACTGCGAAACATCCATATACAGTCATTCACACACATACAATGAACAATTTAGTTTACCCAATTCATCTATACGTCTTTGGACTTGTGGAGGAAACCGGAGCACCCGGAAGAAACCCACATAGGGAAACATGCAAATTCCAAAATACACAGAAATGCCAACTGACCCAGCCGAGGCTCGAACCAGCGTCCTTCTTGCTGTGAGGCAATCGTGCTACCCACTGCGCCACCATGACGCCAATGTTAGTCATATATAGATATGATCAATAATAAACACTGAGCTGTCTACAAACCATTTCTGGGCAACACATTGGGCTGCCCACATAGTGCCATCAGCCATCATAACAAGCTGCTTACCATGGCATTAAATTGCCTACATAATAAAACTGCAATTCTGAGCGTGATGAGCTGCCTACCTAGAGAGCATTCTGGGTCATCATATGGAGCTTTCTCCATAAATAAACGTTCAATGCTTTTTTTGATATATGAAAAGTTGCTTTCCTGTAATGTATATTACGAAGAGCTGCCTAAGACTGAGCTTGCTATCTAGACAACATTTTGTGTATTAGAGCGAGCTAGGCTTACTATCTAGACTGCATTTTGTGGTATCACATCACTCTGTGAACTGCAAACCTAGATTACATTTTTGGAAATTTAAAGTGTGCTGCGGCTACCTACATGGGCATCCTATGTAGTTAGAGCCATAGTAAGCCGTTTTTAAGGATTATTAAGGGATTACTGCATAGACAGCATTTTTAGGGATCACTGTGTGTCTGTAAGCTGCCTACCTAGAAAACATTTTGGGTCGTAAGTAAGCTGCATTTTACACCATTATAAGGTTCTGCCCAAGTAGCCAGCACTCAAAGTAAATGCCCTATCATGATAAACTCTCTAAAAATGAGTTTGCTATCAAGACAGCAGTTGTGCATCACACTGAGCTTACTACCTCGACTACATTTCTGGATTTTAAACTACTATTAAGTTTAATACAAATGTTTTTATGGATTTTTAAGGATCCCAATGGGCCTAGGTTATAACATAAATAGCATTTCTAAAAGCTGCACACTTTTAGTGATAATACAACATTTTGGTGACAATATTGAAACAGTATATAATAAGCTGTCCACAAGTACACCATAAAAAGCTGCTTAAGATTGAGCTATAAAAAAAGTTATGTTTGCTGTTTGTTCAGACTTCTTATTTAAAACGAGCTGCAACAACATAGTTCTTGTGGTTTATTTTGGGACAACTTAATGTTTTTATGCTTAATCCACTTAAATTTGTAAAAAATAATAAGTTAACTTAATTCCTTCACGTTGTCCCAACACAAATCAATTGTGGAACCCAGCATTTTTTACAGTCTAGATGTCACGATCACCAGCGATCTAACAGCCAGAGATCGCTGGTAAACACTCACATTCACACAAACTACAAATCCACCATTTCATGGACTACATATTCAGTCATGCAACGCACACACACCTGCTCCAAGTCACCAGTGATTGTAAACCCTCACAAAGCTGAAGCTGCTCACAGACTGATTACCTGGACTATAAGTACAGCTCAAACACACAATGGTGCTATAGTCTTGTTTTCTGTTAAAGTGACATTAAAACGCATTTCCTTTGTCTTGCCCTTGCCGTGTTTTGATCCTTGCCTTGTTTATTTGTATATTCCTGTCTGCTGCCTGTCTCTGACCATCTGCCTGGCCATTGAATACGATTATGAATTGCCTGTATACATCTGTTTGCACCTGTGTTGACCACTGCTTACCTGACCTCGCTTATAAACATGCATTTGGATCCGCACCTCTGTTGTCAGCGTCACTCCTATGTTACAGTAGACCAGAGTGCGAATTAAAGGGGGGTTTAGGGGGGGTCTGATCCCCTAATTAACGAGTGATCCCCCTGAAGGACAACAAAACAAGATTGATGTGGGGTCTGCCTTTAATAGCTAAGAAATAGTTTTCTCTGATCTGTATCTTAAATAATATTAATAATTAAAATATTAGATAACTTCAATATACCATTGACCACCCTTATAATGGTCCATACCATTGTGAATGCATGTTTGCACCAAAAATATTAATAACATCGGTTTAAAATGATCAAATCTTGAGCACCGACAGACAGCATAAGTGTTCACAATACATGTTTCTTTAAAAAAGGCATTTGTTAGTGTCTGTAAAACTAGATACATAGTTTGTATTTTATTATACACTGGCTCGCACATGGAAGTTAAACAGTAAATGCAAAAAATACGCGCAGTCTTTCATAGTGCAGAAAAGCAAACCTGTCACCGTTTATTTAATATCACAAATTGAGAACCACTCAATATCCCTCAAAACACTGAAAACATAATAACAAGTTTGATTAATGAATTAGATGTAATTGAATTAAATATAGGAATTTGGTTCACTGAGGCATATTATCAAACATACCCGAAAAACTTGCCCCCCTGATAATCAATGTATAATTCGCACCCTGGTGTAGACTATACATCTAGACACTTTTGAACATTAAAGCTTACCCAAAACACCATACACTCCACAAATGTAGTTTTGATACTTGTTTAAACTACTGAATCAACACAATTCTTGAGTTATGTTGGGGACAACTAAATTAATTTAAGTTCAATTGTAAAACAATTTAGTTAACTTAATCACAACATGAAGGAATTGTGTGGAACCCAGCTTTTTTTTTAGTGTAGGTAGTCTCGCAGTAATGAGAGAGAATTGCCTATCTAGACAAACATTTGGGTCATCATCGGGAGCTGCCTGCATAGATAAGCTGTATTTTTGGACATTATAAGAAGCTGCCCACTCAAGCAACATTTTTGGCTGCAATAACAATATAATAATTCGCTTACCTATAGAGAGTTGCTCATAGGAGTAAGCTTATCACCTAGACAGCATGCACTTTAAAGAAATGCTGGATTCAACACAATTCCTTCATGTTGTTCAAACACAAATCAATTAAGTTAACTTAGATGTTTTTAAAAATTTAAGTAGATTAAACATAACAAAATTAAGTTGTCCACCCAAAACACTCAAGAACTGTGTTGATTCGGCTCATTTTAAATTATTAGTTTGAACTAGGGGCCAAAAAATCTTTTTTTGAGTGTTTTTTATGCTGTACCGTGAGCTCACTACCTAGGCATGGGCCAGTATAAGATTTTGACGGTATGATAACCTTAGATAAAAATATCACGGTTTCACGGTATGATGGTATTGTGTTTACTGTTGTAAAAAAAATTTTTTTTTAATGTCTGGGTAAAAAACAAAACCTTTTTCTCTTTGAACACACTGAATGCAGGGTTCCACACAACTCATTCATGTTGTCCCAACACAAATCGATTAGGTTAACTTAACACTTTTAACAAATTTATGTGGATTGAAAGAAAAAAAAAGTTGTCCCAATGAAATATCAAGAATTGTGTTGCTTCTGCTAATTTTAAATAAGTAGTTTGAACAAGCAATATATATATATATATTTTTTTTTTTTTTTTTTAAGTGGACAATATATTCTATTTTGAGAAACATTTAAATATTTTGTAATAGTAAACATGTCAGGTTAAATAATTCAAATGAATCATTGACTTCTATTGTCTTCATTTCCTTCAATAACAAAGATTTCTTTTGTATTTAAAATGCCTGTCTTTTGATATCTTTTCTGTTGGAGATACTGTTGTCCTAAAAACAAACAAACAAACAAACAAACAAACAAAACATCACATACCTTAGAAACAGTATATAGCAGAAAATTTTGGCGGTTTTAAAACCTTGACTTTTCCAAACCGCGGTATACCTTGAAAACGATTATCGTCCCATGCCTACTACCAAGGGCAGGGATGGGCAAACTTGATCCTGGAGGGCCGGTGTCCTGCATAGTTTTGCTCCAACTCTATTCAAAACACACCTGCCTGTAGCTTTCGAGTGATCTTGATTAGTGTGTTCAGGTGTGTTTGATAGGTGTTGGAGCAAAAGTCTGCAGGGACACCGGCCCTCGAGGACCCGGTTTGCCCATCCCTGACCTAGGGCATTACAATGATCATTTCCTAAACAAATGTTTGACCATATTTGCATATTTCCTATCTACACCATAAGAAGCTACCAAGGACGGAGCTCACAGACAGACGGCATGGCATCATAGTGGTGATCACCCTACAACAGTGGTGACCAAACTTGGTCCTGGAAGGCTGGTGTCCTGCAAAGTTTAGTTCCAACCCCGATCAGACACACCTTGGATAGCCAATCCAGCTCTTAGAACTTCTAGAACTATCCATGCAGGTGTGTTGATGCAAGTTGAATCTAAATCTGCAGGACACCAGCCCTCCAGGATCGTGTTTGGTCAACAAAGTGCCCTGCCTACTTCTCCATCATTGTGAGCTGTCTAAACGTTTGTAAGTGTCACATTGAAAACATAAACATCTGTGATCATGAGCTGATGATTGAGACACGGCCGATAAAACTATCCCTCAGCGAGTGTCACTTCTGTATACCATTAATATTATTTGCAGTGAGCTTACTACCTAGGGAAGTACACTGATCTGCCCACTTACCCATATTTTTTTGTACATATCTTTTAATGGCCTAACTTACACCATAAGAAGCTACCTAGGAGGAGCGTGAGATAACTACATACAGCATGCCATGGCATCATAGTGACGGTAACCCTACAATGTGCCCAGCCTACTCCTGCATCGTATGAGCTGTCTAACTAAGCAACATTTTTAGGCATTGCATTGAAATCATGCACATTTGGGATCATTATAGCTGATAATTGAGACAAGACCGATGCAACTGTCCCTCAGTTAGAGTAACTTGTGTATAACATTAACCTATATCATTGAATAATCTGGGAGCTATTCACTTAAAAAAAAA
>CAIGQQ010034268.1:2717762-2731032 GCA_903798035.1 Danio albolineatus | reverse complement strand
ATATATATATATATATATATATATATATATATATAATTATATATATGAAGAGTTTCGTTGCAAAATGAGATATATCTATTTTGAGAAATGTTGGTTATTTGACATTATTATTAAAGGCATCAACAGTCAAGTTTATTCACAATTTCTGTACGTTAAACTATTACTTGAGCTCAGTGAAGGCCAGGGACACATATTCTTCAAATCCAGGATATTTTTTATTGAATTTTTTGTCCATAAATAGTTCATAAATAAGTCAAAAAGCATACCAAAATGTCACATATTTATCTTAACATTGATAAACATCTTAAATTGATTAAAAATAAATAAAAACTATATGGAACAGTATATACAAAGATTGATTATTAATAATGAGATTCTGAGTTAGTTAGTTTTGGCCAGAACGTACACAATATAAAATAACATAACATAACTTTTTTTTTTTTTTTGCTGGGGCACCAATGGCTTTAAGCAGGCTTCACTGTGGCATTTGAAGAAATCTTTTGGATCATTAGTGGGAAAATTAACAATGATTTATCAATAAATCGTAATTATTCATAATATTCAAAAACATAATGCCATCATAGACATAACGAGACTATGGCGTGTGGCAGTAATCCAGGGCAGTCCCTGAATGAAAAGGTCGGATTACAACATACCGGCTGAGCTGTCACAGCAAACTAACTGCATGATGTTTATTGTTTCAACCATTCTTAAACAGCTTCGGACTAATTGTGATTAGTTATAATATAGACAAGTAAGATTAAGTTAGTTAAATAAACGACTTGTAGCTCGTTACAGAAAGAGTGGAGGCTCCTTCCTTCCACACCGCTGCTGAAAACCTGTATGATCAGAGCCGCGATGGCACAGTTCTTGTTACACCGAGTCCACGGACACAAGCTCACTTCATCCCGTCATATTTAACGACTTATTTCACTGTAATAATAATAATGTTATTATTATTTTTTTTATTATTACTACTATTATTATTATTATTATTATTATTATTATTATTATTATGCAGCTGGAATAACCGGCTCCAATCCGTCATCAAAATCCATGAGGTTTGCTCGACTCTGAAGCTTTGATTCTCTGACTGAAGGACGGACGTAGCCTGTGACTGACAGTATAAACTGGTTACAGTATAAACAATTAAATTGCAAACGCTTTTAGTTAGCTCATTGAATCCTCTTTTTAAAACATGTCTTTTAGTTTTGATATTATCGTTAAACCAATGAGCAAACTCTGAGAACTTCGCCGGCGGTGACTCTCCTCCCAGGTGATGCTGCACTCGCGCATATAACTGTTCTATAAATAACAGTTCTATAACTGTTATATCGCATTTTGTAAAGAAACTGGTCTGGCGGATTTCGCATTTTGTGAAAAAAGACATTTTGTAGTAGGCCTAAAATGTTCATTCTTAAATTGTGTTAATGACAGCAATTCAGACATAGATAAGGGAACATCTGAAATGTGATTTCCAATCATAAAATCCAAATGTCGAAAAGTGGCGTTTATCGCGTTTTACAATCAAACTCTTATTGTTTGTTTAGTTTTTACTATATATATATATAATTACTTACCTGTATCTAGAGGGTTGTCTAAGATAATGTTTATCACCTAGACAGCATGTTTTGTGCTTTGCAGTGAGTTTACTACATAGGGAATTACAATGATCTGCCCACTTATACATAATTTTTTTGGTCATATCCGCAAATTGCCTACCTACAGCATAAAAAAGCTACCAAGGGGTGTGTTGTGTCTACTACAGACAGCATTTTAGGGATTTTTTTGTGATGCACACAAACAGCAAGCCTATGCATCATAGTGATGGTCACCACACAATGTGCCTCCCTACTTCTGCATCATATGAGCTGTCTAACTAGCATAACTAACTAACATAAGATAATGTTTATCACCAAGACAGTATGCTTTATGAGATTTGCAGTGAGCTTACTACCTAGGGAATTACACTGATCTGCCCACTTACTCAGAATTTGAAGCTACCTAGGAGTGTGTTGTGTCTTTACTACAGACAGCATTGTAGGGATTTTTTGTGAGATCCCTACATGGACAGCATGTCATGGCATCACAATTATGGTCACTATACAATGTGCCCTGCTAACTTTTGCATCATATGAGCTGTCTACAGTGACTAGCTCACCTAGAAAGCATGTTTTGTGCTTTACAGTGAGCTTACTACCTAGGGAATTACACTGATCTGCCCACTTACACATCATTTTTAACCATATATGCAAACTGCCTACCTACACCATAAGAAGCTACCTAGGGGTGTGTTGTGTCTTTACTAAAGACAGCACTTTAAGGTTTTTTTGTGATATATATACAGCATCTATGTCTACATAGACAGTATTTCCTGGCAGCATAGTGATTGTCACCCTGACGTTACAATGTGCCCTGCCTACTTGTGCATCGTATGAGCTGTCTAACTAGGCAACATTTTTATGAATCACATTGAGATCATGCACATTTGTGACAATTAGCTGATGATTTGGAACACGGACAATAATACACTGGCCCTCAGTGGGTGTCTGTTGCAAGTACCTGCTCTTTTCTCTTCTGCCAGCGGCCGCAGGGACTCTCCTCCACAATTTCACTCTCATCCTCGCTCTCCTCTTCCTTCTCCTCAGATCCAGAGTTTCTCTCCGGGACTGACATGGTCATTATATGCCACAAAAACACGGTAAGAGGGTCGTTGCGCCGCGGTAAAAACACCTCATAAGACGAGCGTTGAAATGACGCGCTGTTTCGCTATAGTCCACGGACATTATCTCCTGTCAGGAACAGCTGATGTCGTATATATTTTTGCTATTCCATCAAATCCAGAATAAATAATAAGGTGTTTTCATGCTCAAAATAATAGCTGCTAAAACAGTTAAAAATAAATAAAACGTCCTCTCATTCAGCAGTTTACCGCTTTGAAACGACACACAAACACGCCGAGTGCAACTGTTGGCGCACAGATTACCGTAATCACTGGACACAACACGACTATTGAAAAAGGTAAATAAAAACACCGAAGTATTTTCTCCTCCAAATCAAACCGAGAAAATTACGATGTTTGTCTTGGCAAAATAACTACGTATTTATGTGGTCAAAGACGAAACGCGAATAACGTTAGCAAGCAGCTAGAAATGGTACTACAGCTTTAAATTATATTATCTCACCTTTGAATGGGCAGAAATGAATGACCACAACACATTTTGGCAATAATTTCCGGAATACAGTGACTAAAATGTCGTTCAGTGTCGAAGTTAGTACACTCATATTAAAAACAAGTCTTATCAGGCATACCTAAACGAGTCTATGTTTAATGATGATAAGTTTTTATAGTAGGCTACAAATTGTAAACTAATGAACTGATACTTTAGCTGTACATATTTGTTACAAGGTGGTTTCAATATATATAGGTGGTATGTATGTGTGTGTGTGTGTGTATATATATATATATATATATATATATATATATATATATATATATATATATATATATATATATATATATGGTATTTAATTATAATTTAAATATTAGATATTTTTGCACATAAATGTCTTTAAATATAATATCTTAAACTGTATGTGTATGATGTCTTTGTGTATGATAAGAAATGTTCCTTGAGCAGAAAATTCACATATTAGAATAATTTTCTAATATTTAAAAAGGGTCATGTGACACTGAAAACTGATATAATGATGCTAAAAATTTAGCATTGCATCACAGATATAAAACACACTATAAAATATACTTGCAGAAGAAGACTGTTATTTCAAATTGTAAACTATTTTACAATTTATACTGTATTTAGTTGTGCACAGTACATGTATTTAATCATTTCTCTGTATATCATCCATCAATGTTTTCTTCTCTACCAAGAAATGTAAGAATTGTCAATTATAATTATGATATCAGTTGAAGTTATTAAAAGAACTGAAAATGCCTGTTTGATGAATGAAAAGAAAGATAAAATGACTCAGCATACCAACTTGTTAAAAGTGATTTAGGTTTGCAGAAAGGTGCTGTCCATGGTTCTAACCAAACATTAAACATCAAAGCTGATTTTACACATTAAATGTTATTATAAAAGTCATGCAACTCAGGGGAAGCACCAACATTTCAATATACATAAAGAATAAAGATGCATTTACAAAAGTTATAGTTCGACATGCAAACATGCATGCTTTTCTTATTTTAATGTAATATAATTCTAGTCAAATTTTGATTTATTTTTTGACATACCCCAGCACAGTCTTTTTCTTTTGTAATCAGGCAGAACACAGAGACCTCTAAAGTGAGCAGTGAATGACCCCGACATGATGCCAGCAAACACTTACAAAAGAGCAACAGTTCAGCCAAGGGATAAACAAATGCCTTGCTAAAAATGGCTCTTGTTATTGTTCCATTTTATAAATGATGGTCTGAGCTGTCATAGCACTTTACGGTCAAATTAGTATCCTCTCATCAACATTAAAAGAGTGCTGGAAGACATGGTTTGTGTCTGAATGAAGCTGTATTTGGTGCTATTACTGTAATGAATGAAAACAAACTATAGTTATTTTAAAGAAGGTAGCTCTCATTATGATAAGCTTTGATTTTATACCATTAAAATTATATTTTAATGTATGTATTTTAAGAGTATAAATAAAGGCCCACAATTTTATTACTGTTTTGTTTAAATGTGGAAGATTTTTTATTTATTTATTTTATTTAATATATATAAACAGGTCAAAAGTTTAGGGTCTTTTTTTTTTTTTCATGTTTTCTTAAAGAAAAAAAAAGTGAAATTGTTAAATATTTATTACATTTTCAAATTACTGCTTCCTTAATGTATGTTGTTTCAAATTAATTACCCCAGTAAGTATTGCTTTTATTACTATTACCATTAATAATAATATTAATATAATTTAATTAATAATTATTATTATTAGAGTAATTTCTGAAGATTCATGTGACACCAAAATGAAGCTGAAATTTTATCATTAAAATAACTGGAATTAATAATTAAATTAGTGTGTGCGTGTGTGTTAATTTTAATATTTCTTTCATTCATTCATTTTCTTTTCGGCTTAGTCCCTTTATTAATCCGGGGTCGCCACAGCGGAATGAACCGCCAACTTATCCAGCATTTTGTTTTACGCAGCGGATGCCCTTCCAGCCACAACCCATCTCTGGGAAACACATCCATACATTGTCATTCACACACATACACTACGGACAATTTAGCTTACCCAATTCACCTGTACCGCATGTCTTTGGACTGTGGGGGAAACCGGAGCACCCGGAGGAAACCCACGCAACCACGGGGAGAACATGCAAACTCCACACAGAAATGCCAACTAGCCCAGCCGGGGATCGAACCAGCGACCTTCTTGCTGTGAGGCGAACGTGCTAACCACTAGGCCACCGTGGCGCCCTAATATTTCTTTATAATTGTAAAAAATATAGATATAATACGCAATTATATGCTGTATAATACATTTCTTTTTTTCCAAAACATCATAATAAGGCACAATATTTTGGGTTGGATAACACATCTACTCCTTTTTTCCTTCATGTGAAGAGTGTTTATTTCTAAACCTGTTTACCTAAACGTTGAATAAAAAATCTAAGAAATACCTTCAGTTAGTAAAAACCGTCATTACCCCATGCATGAATCAAGAGACTCATCGAGAAAACCAGAAATCAGGCTAATTTTAATGTTACCATGAATAATAAATGAAAAGGAAAAGACTTAAAAACACATTCTTGTGTAACCTTGTCTACCCTAAAAAAAATCATACTATTACATGTTTATTGATTAGATTCCTATTGAATACTAATTAGCATTTTATAACATTTGATTATTATTAAAAATAAACAAAAATGTAGAAAATGGCACACATAATAGCAATTGCCACTAATATAAAATGCACAAAAACGTGTTTTCTGAAATGGTGTACAGTGCAAAGATCTCTACAGTATTACTCATTACATCAAATCTTTTTTAAAAAGTGACATTACAGAAATGTGATGTGATCTTCTACGGCGTCTTCACTGCCAGGAGAGATGGAGATCCATTAGTGTAGCTCATTTTTTTGCAGTGTTCAATTCTTGTATTCAACAAGTCCTGAAATGGTATCAATAATAGTTATTATTCACTGATTTCTATAAAAAAATAAATAAATAAATTGAGTACATGTTATCATTTATGATGGTTTACCTATAATACAGTGATAAAATAGAATACCATAAAATAAATGTGATTTGTCACCCTTGACAAAACAAGTTATAAGGGTAATTTACAATGAGAGCTTTCTTGAATATTTGGCTTGTGTTTGTTTTATCATGTTTATGACAGATTTATGACAGGTTTTATTGTTTTGGTAATGTCAAATTGTCATGATGAAGATAAAAAGAGGTCGTGATGTATTTGTTTACGTCAGCACACAACATTATCTTTGTCTTCAACACTTACTGACAGTTATTAAAAGCATGCATAAAATCTCATTCACATGTGTCATGTCATGATTATAAAGCTTTCGTGACAGTCTTATGAACACCCCTTTAAGTAAAGTGTTACCTAATTATTCATTCATTCATTCATTCATTTTCTTGTCGGCTTAGTCCTAATCCGGGGTCGCCACAGCGGAATCAACCGCCAATTTATCCAGCATATTTTTTACGCAGCGGATGCCCTTCCAGCCGCAACCCATCCCTGGGAAACATCCACACACACACATTCACACTCATACACTATACGGACAATTTGGCCTACCCAATTCACCTATGCCACATGTCTTTGGACTTGTGGGGGAAACCGGAGCACCCGGAGGAAACCCACGCAACCACAGGGAGAACATGCAAACTCCACACAGAAATGCCAACTGACCCAGCCGGGGCTCGAACCAGCGACCTTCTTGCTGTGAGGCGATCGTGCTAACCACTAGGCCACCGTGGCGTTACCTAATTATGTAATGTTTAATTTAATTTTTATTTATTTATTTATTTATTTGTTTATTTAGTTTGTTTTTTCCTTTTTCAAAACAGTTCAGAACAAAAACAAAAAACAACAATACAAATAAATAAATAAATAATTAAAAAAAAAACTTTTTTAAAAGAACATGGAAAGATATACAGTACAAGAGTCAAGGGTCACCGAATATAATCTTATTTACATTCGTACTTATTGTTGATAGAATGTTGCTATATAAAATTTTGTTAAGGGTTACGTATAAAGGATCAACAGGGTTCAAATATATCTATTGTAATGTTTAATTTTAGAAGAAAAATAAATAATATTACCCTTTGGTTATTTAGTTATCTTTAACTCAAAGAAATGATTTAAAATGAATTATTTAAGAGCAATCTTAGAACAAAAGATGAAAACATTCTTAAAGGGACAGTTCATGCAAGAATGTACATTCTGCCATTATTTACTCATCCTTATTTTGTTCAAAAAAGTTTGACTTTATTTCTTACGTTGAACACAAAAGAAGATATTTTGAAGAATGTTCGTAACCGGTAACCATTGACTTCCATAGAAAAAACAAATGCTATGGAAGTCAATGGTTACCAGCAACATTTTGCAAAATATCTTCATGTGTCTAAATGTGTTAAACAGAAAAAAGAAACTGCTGAGAGTAAACATACATTTTGGGATGAACTATCCTTTTAAGAAATTTTTATAAGAATACAAAATATTATTTACAATATTCTTCAAATATATTGTTTTAAGTAGTTACTGTAGATGCCACTTAAGAATACATTTCTTCTTAAGAATGCTTCCTGAATCTAGCACATTTTTCCTAAATGTTTTCATTAAATCCAAATTATACTATTATGTTTTTATATTACATGTTATGTTACATAATTCTATTTAGAATATATTATAAATTATTATTTTTAATTATTTAGAACTATTTATTTTTTACAAATATATATGTAAACTGGTTAAAACTTTGGGGTCCATTTTTTTTATTTTTCATTTTTTTATTTTTAAAGAAAATTATTCTGTTCATCAAGGCGGCATTTATGTATAAAATGTTAAATTGTTAAATATTTATACAAAACAAAATAAATAACCATTTTCTCATTGTATGTAGTTTCAAATGAAATATTACTCCAGTCATTATTGCTTTTATTACTATTACCATTCAAATGAATAATATTAATAACAACTATAATTAATATTAGTGTGATCTGGGATCATGTGACTCTGAAGACTGGGGTAATGAAGCTGAAAATTCATCTTTAAAATCATAAAATCACTGGAATAAATGATTAAATAAAATAATAAACTACTTTTGAACAGTTATTTTATAGTGCAATAACATTTCACAATTTGTACAGTATTTTTGATGAGGTGAGCAGGATAAGCTTATTTTAGAACATTTTAAAATCCAGTTAACCGGTAGTGTTATATATATGCTCACCAAGACTGAATTTATTTCATCAAAAATACAGTACATATTTACATTTAAGAATATTATATATATATATATATATATATATATATATATATACACATTTTAGAACTGCTGTGAATAAACATAAATTTTGGGGTGAACTATTCCTTTAAGAAAATTTATAAGAATACAAAATATTATTTACAATATTCTTCAAATATATTGTTTTCTGTAGTTAGATGCCACTTAAGAATACACTTCTTCTTAAGAATGTTTCCTGAATCTAGCACATATTTCATACATATGTTTTCATTACACAGAATCATTAAACGTGGGATCTGATTTCCTGGAAATGACTATTCAAGTTTGCACAACACTGTTTCCTTGAAAATGCAACCCTTGTCTGAATTGCATCAAATGTGTTAGATTTCAGTTTGTCTTTAAAACGTAAACAAGCTCAGATTTAAACTAAACGCTTCAGTATCATATCATCATGAACTGTCAAAGATGAACAACCTGATTTCAAATCAAGTCCAACGGTTCAAAAACATGTTTGTAAATGGAGCAAATGTTAGTGTGCAGTGTTTACAGTGGTGTGGGGTGAACGACCTGTGTGAGCTGGGGTTTGTGAATGCAGTGGATGTAAGGCTTCGGGTCCTTCTGCATCTCTCCATTGTACATCTTATAGCAGATCCCACAGTCGATCAGAGGCTACGAACAGACCATCAATATTATTACTATTATCTACACATTTCATCAATCGCATTTATATATCAACACATTTCAGATTCCATTTAAAACCGTTCTCATAACATTAGCTAGTAAAATGTAATACTGGCACAGTAAAAATCATAGAATGTATGTAAAGGGACAGTTCACCCCCCAAAGAAATGAATAACCTCACCCTCAAATGGTTTCAAATCTTTATGAGCTTACACTTTGCAAAAGAAGATATTTTGAAGAATGTTAGAAACCGGTAACCACTGACTTATATTTTAGGAAAAACTAATGGAAATCAATGGTTACCCATTTCCAATATTTTAAAAAATATCTTCATTTGTGTTTAACGGATGAAAGAAACACAATCAGGTTTGTGACGAATGAAGGGGGAGTAAATGATAACAGAATAGATTTTTTGGGGTGAACTATGCCTTTAACAATATTAAAGGCATAGTTCACCACAAATAAAATTTAATTTACTCACCCTCAAGTGTATTCAAACCTTTTTGAGTTTCTCATTTTGCAAAAGAAGACATTTTGAGGAATGTTATAAACCACTTAGGAAAAACAAACGTAAGTCAATGGTTACCGGTTTCCAATATTTTTCACAAAATTTTTTCATCTTCTTTTGTGTTTAATGGTAGAAAGAAACTCAAACACAATTGAGTAAAGCATACACTCATTACATCACTTAGCGGTATGATGCATGAATGTGTTCCACGCATCTCCTTAATATACACTATGAACAGCAACTACGCTAATTATTCTCTTTGTTCTCTATTTGCAACTGGGGATACTCATCCCGAGGCCCCCAGAGACTATGCAGCGCCACGGATGCGATCCAAGACCCGCGACGAGATGTTTCCAAGGCTCCATAATCCTGGACCACGCTGTATCCTGAGCAGCTGCTCGGCGGAGTAGCAAGCAAGAGACGGATTCCTGTGACCCTCCAAGGACAGACGAGCCTCGAGTTCTCCAGCCTCCGGCACCTAGACTGCAGCTAGAGCTGCGCACCGATGGATTACTCTTCAGTGTTTGAACTCTAAGTAGTGAATGTTAAACAACACTGAACTGAACTGAACTCCAACATTAATAACTAAACTGACATTTTCAATTTACTATAACCTTCTATGTGAAGCTGCTTTGACACAATCTACATTGTAAAAGCGCTATACAAATAAAGGTGAATTGAATTGAATTGACAATGTTTTTGACCAGTGAAGGGTGAGTAAATGATGACAGGATTTACATTTATGGGTGAACTGTCCCTTTAAAAATCTAAAAACATTCTTGAAAGATTAAATAAATAGAACTGAATCATTTTACAAACACACTAGTGCTCTTTATGTACTGTACTACCATGCATTTTACACAATGTAACTGCAACAAAAAGCAATTAAAGTGATTTCAAGTCATTCAATTCAGTATCAACTTACTCTGTCATTCCTGAAAGCACATTTATTCGGGTTTGGATCTTTAGTTCCTTTAGGGCATCTGGTGGCTTTCAGGTTAAAGCGATGATAAAGATAACTCACACCAAATCCACCCTACAATAAACCAGATTATAATGTGATTCATCATGGATTTCAAGCTCAAACATGTCTTAGCACTAACCAGTATTTTTAACCTTTTACATTTCTTTGACCAATTTCTTTGGTGAAATTGTGCTCCTGACACCACTCTAAGCTAGTTTTGAGTTTTCAGTTTGAATGATAACCTACAGTATGGACAAAAGTTTAACCAGACAGTTACGGTGGCTGTTAAAGGGTTAAATACATTGCTATTGAGACATTTTCACTAAATAAATGCAACTATTTCCACAATCAGAAGATTTATGTTCGTTATAAACAATTTTAATAACTGTATATTCACGATATAATTAAGAAATATGACATTCATACAAAATTTACAGCAAATATAGATTTTATATCGGTTTGTTAGTGCATTCATATACACTCACCGGCCACTTTATTAGGTATACCTGTCCAACTGCTCGTTAACGCAATTTTCCGGTCAGTGTATATGAATGCACTAACAAACAAGCAGCTGGACAGGTATACCTAATACTTTATCAGGTATACCTGTCCAACTACTCATTTGTTAGTGCATTCATATACGTACACTGACCGGCCACTTTATTAGGTATAGCTGTCCAACTGCTCGCTAACGCAATTTTCTAACCAGCCAATCACATGGCAGCAACTGAATGCATTTAGGCATGTAGACATGATCAAGACGATCTGCTGCAGTTTAAACCAAGCATCATAACGAACCAATTGAGCATCATGTCAGCGCCAAAGCCTACCTGCGTATTGTTGCTGACCATGTCTATCCCTTTAATTAGGACCACAGTGTACCCATCTTCTGATAGCTACTTCCAGCAGGATAACCCACCATGTCATAAAGCTTGAATCCTCTCAGACTGGTTTCTTGAGTTCACTGTTCTCAAATGGCCTCTGCAGTCACCAGATCTCAATCCAATAGAGCACCGTTGAGATGTGGTGGAACGGGAGATTCGCATTATGGATGTGCAGCCGACAAATCTACAGCAACTGCGTGATCCTATCATGTCAATATGGACCAATATCTCTGAGGAATATTTCCAGCACCTTGTTGAATCTATGACACGAAGGATTAAGGCAGTTTTGAATGCAAAAGCAGGTCCAACCCGGTACTAATAAAGTGTACCTAATAAAGCGGCCAGTAAGTGTATATTAGCTATTTAACATTTTGCTAATGAATGCTACATCATATTATCCTGATAGCTACAGTAAACTGATAATCTGTGATAAATACTGTAGTATACTTTAGTTTTTACTACAGTAAACTGGTGTATGTAGTTGTAGAAAACTACTTTACTAGTATATTTCACTATACGTTACGTTTTATTACCACCACAAATATAAAATTACCTCAGCAGATTACTTCAACTACATTATAATAGTATAGCTCAAAAACACTAGTATAAAACATAAATATAAAACATTTTAAATATGCACTTAAGGTGGCTTCTGATTAAAATTGGAGTAAAATTTGCTTTTATATTCACATGTTCAGACTTTCACCTATTTAATATAACATCAAAAAAGTATTTGTCGATTTTAAACGAGGAAATTATTCATTCAATCATTTTCTTTTTCGGCTTAATCTCTTTATTAATCTGGGGTTGCCACAGTGGAATGAACCGCCAACTTATCCAGCATGTTTTACGCAGCGGATGCCCTTCCAGCTGCAACCCATGCCTGGGAAACATCTAGACAAACTCATTCACACTCATATACTATGGACAATTTACACTCTAAAAAAACAAATCAGTTTTTTTTTAACCCAAATGTTGGGTTGAGGCATTTGGGTAATGCTTGGGGGTTATTTTCAGAGTCTTGAGTAGTTTTTGGGTAGGCTATGTAACCCAAACTTGGGTTATTTTCTGGGTAATAATTGCTAAGACTTGAATCAATGCAACCCTAGCACCACACAGATACATCAACCCAGCTCCTTGGGTCAAATCAACTCCTAGCAGGGTCTGACTGTGATGCATATATGCATATATATATATATATACATATACATATAGGCCTGTCACGATATCTTTTTTTTGTTTTACGATATATCGCACCAAAATATATTGCGATAAACTATATTATTGTCATTTTAAGACCATTTTTGGCCACTCGATATATAATGCCAGAATGGCAACATAATAGCATCATAACGCAAGTACACTTCAAAAGAACACATACTATTTTGGTTTTAAGAATATTTAATTTAATTTAGTCATTTTAACAATTTAATGATGAATTTAATTTTATGATAATCAGAATGTGAAAACGCATGTCCAAAACAAATAATAATAAATGTTAACAAAAAAATGCAAGGTAAAAAGTAAAAGAGGCTGCGATATCTGCTATCAGATCTATTTACAGTTGTCAGGCACCCACATCAAAATATACTTTAGTCATTGATAGTAAATACTATAGTGTTTGTAAACCATACTGACACTGACACCTCCAATAGAGATAGAGAGGTTGTGCAATCAGCTAAAATGTTGCAAGAATTGTTTTTTACGTATGGGTTTCCGATATCCGATAAGTCGATATATTGATTATTGTGACAGGCCTATTTACATATATATATATACACGCACATATAT
>CAIGQQ010034268.1:2668780-2683209 GCA_903798035.1 Danio albolineatus | reverse complement strand
ACTGTGAGGGGGGTGAATTTTTTTATAACTCATCCGTTTCCTTTTTAAGCTAAATTAAGTCTGCATAATTAAGGGTGTGGCTATTTGAGTGACAGCTAGGTCTCGCTGGTCGCCGTCACTTCACGCCAGCTTATTCCAGGTGATTAGTTGCTGATCTTGGCATATACATTGTATTTTTGTGTTGTTTTATGTGGCAGTACGTACTCAGTTGCCTTTTGAAATTATTTCCTACAATTATCAGATGATATGGCATGCTGTATGCACTTATTTGTCCTCACAAACCATTCATGTGGCCTCCATTTCCCAGGTGAGAAGAAATTATATACTTATATACCATTTCTATAAATGTATTTGCTTTATTTAAGATAATTTATAATGTTCTTTAGATCTGTATTGCTCTCCAGAATCTGACAGATTGATTAGCTGTAGGCTCTAGAACAGTCATCTGAAACTGTCATACAGTGTTATACCTGGATTTCATAAATAGCCTTACATTTACCAACACAGACTATATTTGCAGTATTTGGAAGTAATTTGCGTTTTCTTCCTGTAGAAAAACATCATAAGAACTCAGTGTATTACAGCAGTGTTTTTAAAAGACTAAACACTTTATTGATATACTGTAGTGTACAACCAAGCACATGTGGTCAGAACACAAACGAGTCGCAGGTAATGATGTCTTAAGCATTTCTCCCAAAGAAAAACCTGTCAAAGCTAAATGCTAGCAGGCTTCTGTATCTCGGCTCATGCTCCGCCTCTTAGCCCTTATTTGGATACCCCCGGTTGGAGCAGTGATGCGAGAACAAAATGCAGCTGGTTGGCCATGCCCACTTGTAGCTTTTTTTGCGCTCTTCATAAACCTATGGGTGACGTCACGGATACTACTCTCAAATCTTTTACAGTCTCATCGCTCTTCTCCCATCAGATTACCTCGTTCTTGTCGATGTCGATGTGCACTGTGCTGTCCTGACTGGCCCTGCTGGAGCCCATGAGAGGCTCCATGACGGAGGCCTCGGGGATGGTCAAATGGTTGGAGCTGCTCTGGTGGTGGGTGATCAGAGAGCCCAGGCTGGCTGCCGAGATGTTTCTGGGGAAGGACGTGACGTGCTCCTTCTCATCGCTCGGGTGACTGAGGGAAGGAGAGCAGGGGAGGAAGCGGGTCAGAGACACAAGCAGAGACTGCGAGGGATCGTGGGTAGATCTATATACAGTAAAAGCAGGTGGCGGGACGGCAGACCAAAAGCGTTAGATACAGGACAATCACATAAAGGCTTTATCAATACATCAATTTTAAAAAGTGGACATTCAGTAGAGATGGAGATTGATTAACTGAATTGGTATTTGACAATTTGAATGCTCCGAATGCACTTTTTTGCATTTGGCTCACATTAGAAAACACAATACAGGGTTTAAGACTCTAAAATTATTAAGAGATGTATTAAGACTTCAGCTAGAGCTGGATTCATCGTCTTTGATTTTAGCTGTTTCATTTGGACATTTGCCTGAAAATTATTCACCAGTTGTTTATTTGACATTTTATCTTTTGCTGCCAGAAAAATAAATAAATAAAAAATAAATAATAAACTGGATCAGTGCCAAACTCCCATCCTTAAAAGCATGGCTTTGAATAAAAGCATGAATATTATTAGGGAAATGATTCCCTTAGAGCTCCTTTCCGCTGTCATTCATATGTCCACTGAGGCTTTTTATCAAGTCTAGACTCCTTACTTGGATTTTATTTCAAGCTGTATTTTAAGTTATGTTAAGTCCTAATTTTATTTATTTATTTTATTATAATTTTTTTTTATCTATGCATGTTCATTTTATTTATTTACTTTTTTATTACTATATTGTTTATTATAATTATTTTATTATCCATATTTATTTTGTATTTCTTTAGAATTGTTAAAAGAGCCATTGTCTGTTAGTTTGTTTCAATGTGTTTTGTGATTAATAGTTAAAATGTTAATAAAAAGCAATAATAAATTTACTAAAATGATTCATTCCTTTTCAAATATTTCCCAAGTGCTGTTTAACAGAGAGAATATTTTTACTAAATACTAAACATTTTTTAAACATAATAGTTTTGTTATTTTGGTAACACTTTATTTCGATGGTTCATTTAAGTATTAGTAGACTGTCTACTTAATATCTGTTGATACTGACATTCAACAGACATTTAACTGACTATAAGATACTTTGCAAGTACATGTCAACTTACACTAACCCTAACCCCTAACCCCAACCTAACAGTCTACTTATAGTCTAATGAGAATTAGTTGCAATGTAACTTAAATTCAACAAACGGACCATAAAAATAAAGTGTGATCGTTATTTTATCTGCCATGATGAGTGTACAGAATATTTTACTAGATATTTCGCAAGATACTAGTATTCAGTTTAAAGTGACATTTAAAAGAATATCGAGGTTAATTAGGTTAAAGTTGGTTTATTTAGGCACATTATTGTACAGCAGTGTGTTGTTCTGTATTGCCCTTAGCTGTTTTTTTCCCAGCCAAACTTAAAGAAATATAATTCTCTCCAAAAGAAAAATATTACAGCTATTACTGTTGAAATATATCCTGTTCCATTAAATGTCACTTGGGGGTGTTTAAAAAGAAACTAAATAAAATCTTTATGATTTTGTCTCCAACTGCAACATTAATATAAATCAACATTAAATAAATAATAATAATAATAATAATTGTAAACGTAAGGCATGAATGGACTACATTTTAATTATAGCTCGTTTAGGGGATCACAAAAATGAGCACGATGTATGTAATTCATCTGTGCAAATATATACCTAAAGCTGGAGTAAACATCTACACTTAACGTACTATTCAATCACTCAGTACGTGTGCATCAGTTAATTTGATTTTGTGTAGTTTACTGCTGTATTTGAAGCTGGAAGGAAATGATAAAAACAGTTAAAAACATTTTTGTAACATATTTGTCCTTATGGCTTTAGAAAAGTTCACATGGCATTTTCTTTTTAGACGATCTTCATATAATTCATATTAAACACCAGCCTCAGTTTACAGCAGTAACCAAGCAAACACAGTTATTCATGTTAATCTGCAAGTGCCACCTACAGGAAGAATCTGTATATTTATTCATCCCGTTTTAGTTTCATACAGGTATGTTTTTAAGTAGCATAACTCCACAAATCTAAAGGCATATTTAAGCTATAGAATAGATTTAAATATATGCTGTAAATAAAAACACACAGACAGGTCTCTGGAGCTGTACCTGTGCTTGAGCAGGAGCGCACGGAGGACGTTTGCTCTGTCCTCAGCTTTGATCTGGTCTGAAATGATCATCTGCTCCACCACCTGATGAGAGATGCCAGGTAAGGTTTTCTGATCCAGGTCCAACAGCACAGCCCCTAATAGAAGAGGATTCAGAACATACCGTCACAATTAAAGTGATAAATATTACGGATTCTTTTATTTGAGTATGTAGAGCTCAGAATTTCAGGAAACGACTCCAATTATTTCACTCACACTGCAAAAAATTATGCAAATAAAATACTTTCAATGAAAAAGCATTTTCTAGACAAGTATAAAACATTGTTATGTTTTTAGGCAAGTCAAAATTAGGCAAGTTTCTTCTTAAAACAAGCTAAATAATCTGCCGGTGGTGCAGGTAAAACAATCTAAAAACACGTTTAATTTGCTTACCACACAGGCTGATTATTTAGCTTGTTTTAAATTTTACAGCTAAACTCCTATGAAGAGGGAATGGTGTTAAAACACTTGAGCTAAATATTTGGTTACAGCTTAAATTAGTATTTTCCCACACTAAATTGTGATCAAATGACATGATCAGAATTTTTTTGTTGATTAATTAATGTTGTTAATTAATTTAGATGACTATCAATGAACAATGCCGGTTGCTTGTGAAATAAAATCATTTTCAAGACAAGGATAAAACATTGTTTTGTTTTTAGACAAGTCAAAATTAAGTAAGTTTCTTCTTAAAACAAGCTACATAATCTGCCAGGGGTGCAGGTAAAAACAAATTTAATTTGCTAACCCCACTGGCAGATTACTTAGCTTATTTTAAGGAGAAACTTGCTTAAAATTGACTAGAAATAAGAAAAGTTTTACTGGTGGCACGGTGGCTCAGTGGTTAGCACTGTCGACTCACAGCAAGAAGGTCGCTAGTTTGAGTCCTGGCTGGGCCAGTTGGCATCATCTGTGTGGAGTTTGCATGTTCTCCCTGTGTTTTTGTGGGCGCTCCAGTTTCTCCCACAAACCAAAAGACATAAGTGAATTGAATAAACGAAACTGGCCATAGTATACGAGTGTGTGTGTAAATGAGAGTGTGTATGGGTAACTGGGAAACACTTATGTTGGACTAAGTTAGCGGTTCATTTGCCTGTAGCGACCTCTGATAAATAAGGCACTAAGCCGAAGGAATGATCAATGAAAATGCTTCTTGATGTAAGAATTTTTAGATATTTAGATTAGAAAAAGACAGACTATGCAAGTACTTTTACATGATAAACTACAATATTCATTCATTCATTTTCTTTTCGGCTTAGTCCCTTTATTAATCCGGGGTCGCCACAGCGGATTGAACCGCCAACTTATCCAGCATTTGTTTTACGCAGCGGATGCCCTTCCAGCCACAACCCATCTCTGGGAAACACATTCATACATTCTCATTCACACACATACACTATGGAAAATTTAGCTTACCCAATTCACCTGTACCGCATGTCTTTGGACTGTGGGGGAAACCGGAGCACCCGGAGGAAACCCACGCAACCACGGGGAGAACATGCAAACTCCACACAGAAATGCCAACTGGCCTAGCCAGGGATCGAACCAGCGACCTTCTTGCTGTGAGGCGAACGTGCTACTCACTACGCCACCGTGGCGCCCTAAACTACAATATACTACGAGATATTGTGTCACTGTCTCACCATGAGCGATGGTTTTCCTGAGCTCTAGCAGGCTGCGAAATGACAGCGAGGCCACATGTGGTTTCCCCCAGCGGTCCGTCTCCTCCTCCACATCCTCTTCAAACTTAATCCAGCGGGCCGTTTCTCTCCACTGCATCTCCTGGTTTTTATCCATGATCAACTCATTGAGCTCTACGAACACCTGAGGAAGAGAACATCCAATAAGAACATTATTACATTAATAAAAATAAATAAAACAAATCAATCAAGGTAAAGAAAGATTAAGAGTACAAAGCAAGCCAACATTGGTTTGATCTTCCCAAAAAATGTCATTATTTCAATGCATGAAAATTTTATATCAGCAAAACATCTTCAAGTTTAGAGAGTAAAACAGCTTAAGTAGAGTTTTGTCTTGTTTCGAAGTCTAAATAAATCAAATGTTTTAAATTAAGATGCATTTTCTACACCCAAAAAAACTTTGCTGTTTGTATGAAATACTGTATGTCAGAGTTTTAAGACACACTGTAAAAAAGAAAGTGAGTTCCACTCTATTTTAACTAGGCTAGCTTAATTATTTTATTTTATTTTATATTTTTTACAAATTTAAGTGGATTAAACATAAAACAATTAAGCTGCCCCCCCCAAAAAAACTTAAGAAGTGTGTCATTTCAGCTCATTTTAATAAGTAATTTGAACAAGCAGCAAAACAACTTTTCTGACTGTAATAAGTAAATAATTGCAGAATTCCAACAAAAACAGAACAAGAAATTAAAAGGCTCAGTGGTTAGCACAGTCGCCTCACAGCCAGAAGGTCGCTGGTTCAAGCCCTGACTCGGTCAGTTGGTATTTCTATATGGAGTTTGCATGTTCTCCCCGTGTTGGCGTAAACTTCCTCCAAGTCCTCCAGTTTCCCCCACAGTCCAATGACATGTGCTATAGGTGAACTGAATAAGCTAAATTGGCCATAGTTTATGTGTCTGAATGAGTGTGTGGGTGTGGGTGTTTCCCAGTACTGGGTTGCAGCTGGAAATGCATCAGCTGTGTAAAACATATGCTGGATAAGTTGGCGGTTCATTCCGCTGTGATGACCCTGATAAAACAAAAAAATGCCGAAGGAAAATGACTGAATGAAGAAATTGAAAGTGCTTACATGCATAAAGTCAGAATTCAGAGATATAAATTTAGTATTGCAAAAGAAAATTTAGAGCTGAGAGTTGTGAGGAGAAAAAGTCAGAACTGTGAAACGCTCATAAAAAGAATAAAGGTTATAATTTCAGGATATATCAATGCAAAAAGGCAAGGAAAAGAATCAGAATTGAAACAAACTTGGTATTGCGAACAAATCAAAAACGTTGAATTGCAAGATATGAACTTGAAATTGAGATAAACTTTTCAATTGTAAGAAAAAAAAGTCTAAATTAAAATGAGCTGAAAACTCCATGCTTGATTATTTATTTTTTTGGCATACAATTTAATTGTTTTATGTTCAATCCATTTATGTTTGTAAAAATTAATACACCAACTTAATTCCTTCATTTTGTCCCAACACAAATCCATTGTGTAGATCCCAGCGTTTTTTACAGTGTAGACAAGTAAAAATATTGTTTTGCTTTAAGAAATTACATGCCAAATTCTACAAAATTGGAAGTCAGAACACGTCCCTGTCTTTGAAACGTGGATTAGGACCTTAAGTTAACCACATTTCTCTGTAAAGTATTCATTTATAAAAAATAATAATAATAATTCTATTTTTTTTTTTGTCTTATGCTTTCAGGATAATATTGTATTATGTTTTATCCGACTGTTTGTGTATTGTGAAATGGCCTTTGTACCCCCCTTTTTTTGTTTGTTTGTTTGTTTGTTCTATTTATGATAAAAACCATAAAAAGATTAATGAAAAAAAAAAAAGGAATTACATGCCAAAATTAAGTGAGTTTTTCCTTAAAACAAGCAAAATAATCAAACGTTTTTCATTTTGACATAAGATTACTTTGCTTACCCCATTGGCAGATCCTTTAGCTTGTTTTAAGGAAGAACTCGCTTAATTTGGACATATTATTTCTGTAAACAAGACAATAGTTTTAACTTGTCTAAAAATATGCATCTTGACTTAAGAAATTGTAGATTTTTGGACTAGAAACAACACAAAAAAATGTAAGTAAAAAAATCTGACCTTCTGCCGTTGAGCAAGTCTTCTAGAAAAGTCTAAAAGCACCATGCCGTTTGTCCGAATGGGAAAATTAGGGGATCGGGACCGAACGATGAGATGTCAGGTAACGCTCTGAACATTCTCCGTAGTTGTATTCGTAGTAAAAGGGTCCATGATTACACTAATTTACTTGAGGTTCTGGCTGGTTTACCTGTCTAGGCGGAGATTAATAAATCATGGCCGACTGTGAAGGCTTGCGGTGTTCGGTTACTCGAGGTGATTATTTCTTTATTCTTAGGTGTGTGAAAGGGAAGAAGTTCATTCATTTTTAATCGGCTTCAGCCCCCTGAAATCCTCCTTTTATTTGGTGTGAGGGACAGAGGGCTTGTTGGAAATAAAAGTGGGATTGCGGAAAGTCAGATTCAGTCTGGGAAAAGGATTAAAACTATTGGGATTTTAAGGCCAACGATAGTTGGAGGTACTCAAGATTTTACAGCTAAACTCCTAGTCAGAGGGAATGGTGTTAAAACACTTGAACTAAATATTTGGTTACATTTTCACACACTAAATGGTGATCAAATGACATGATCAGAAGTTGTTGATTAATTAATGTTGTCAATTAATTTAGATGACTATCAATGAACAATGCCGGTTGCTTGTGAAATAAAATCAAAATTCAAAGAGAATTTGCATCAGGGACTTCAGGACTATAGGTCTCTTAGGTCAGGGGTGTCCAAACTCAGTCCTGGAGGGCCTGTGTCCCGCTGAGTTTAGCTCCAACTTGCTTCAACACACCTGTCAGGACGTTTCTAGTACTGTATATCTAGTAAGAGCTTGATTAGCTAGTTCAGGTGTGTTCGATTAGGGTTAGAGCTGAACTCTCTAGGACACCGGCCCTCCAGGTCCGAGTTTGGACACCCCTGCATTAGTTAGATGCGCATATGTCTGTCACGATATCTACTTTTTTGTTGTACGATATATTGCACCAAAATATATCGCGGTAAACTATATTATTGTCATTTTAAGACCATTTCAGGCCACTCATTATAATGCCAGAATGGCAATATAATAGCATCATAACGCAAGTACACTCTTCCTAAGAACATATAATATTTTGTTCTTAAGAATATTTCATTTAATTTAATGATTAGGCATTGGAATCAGATTGTGAAAACGCATAGCTAAAACAAATAATAAGTGTTAACAAAAACATTTAACATAGGCAAGGTAAAAAGTAACAGAGGTTGCGATAACTGCTACCAGATCTATTTTCAGTTGTCAGGCACCCACATCAAAATATACTTTAGTCATTTATGGTAAAAACTGTAGTGTTTTTTTAACCATTCTGACACCTCCAATAGAGATAGAGAGGTTGTGCAATCAGCTTAAATGTTGCAAGAATTGGTTTTTACGTATGGGCGATATATATTGCATCACCAAAAATTATTGAGGTCACGTCCATGTATTGTGCGATAAGTGGATATATTGATTATTGTGACAGGCCTAGATATGCATTTTTATTTATTGCATGATTGACATTTATCATATTTTATCAGTGAACGTTAAGGTGCTTGCTCTATGATTTTTAGCATGATTTTAATTTATCTTAAAATATGATGTAAATCTTATGGTTTTTATTAGATACAAACATATTATGTCTAAAAATAATTTACATATTTTATGTGGAGCCTGGACATGTTTTTTTATTTTTTATTTTATTGTACTTTGGATTGATTTATTTTTTAAATGCTGTCCATTATGTTTAGTGTGTGGGTATCCAGGAAACTCTTAAAAACTAGATTACTAATTTCGAGAGGCTCTTCTGGTAAAATATGAATATTAACAAAAATATGTTTAAACTATTGCAATAAATGTAAATAGAAATGAACTTTAACAAATTACAAAAAATATGTATTTTACAGTTATACTATATAAATAAACTATAACTAAAATAAACTAAAGAGATAGTTGAACATTTACTTTAGTTATTTGCATCAAAATTGTCAACATTATTATTATTATTATTTCTGTATTTACTTTTTTTAGGAACATGAAACCATTGAGAACAGAACAAACAAATAAACAAATGAAGGAATGAATAAATAAATAAATGAATAAATAAATAAAACAAATAAAATAAAATAAATTGTATTATATTGTTTGGTTTCCCATGACTTTGGAAATATTGGACTCAGACCTTATTTATATTTTCAGCCAAACTGTGAGTAATCAACCAATATCAAGTAGTAATCCAGCATCAGTCTCACCTCATGTGGTGTGCGGTCCAGTTTGCGAGAGCGAGTGCTGCGCTCTTTGTGATCTTTACTGATGTGGACCATTTGACCCTTTGTGCTTTTCCTGACCAGGTGTCGACGTACTCCAGGAACATCTTCAAAACGATGACCTGGAGGAACAAAACAATATAAACATCTTTATTAAAATGCAGAAAACATGTTTGTTAAAACGTTGAATTCAGAAACCCTTCTGTTTAGCGACACCAGTGGCCATTCAGTGAACTCCAACCAGCAAATTATAGCTCGTGTTCGCACATGTGCACACACAACATACAAAACACTGAACATAATTCGATGCCCTGATATATCAACAACAGAGTAAATTTTTGTTGGAAGCATCTATGCAGTAATCAATAATGGGTCAACAGAGCTGCCATTTTGGTACATGGTAGTGCTCCTTTGAAATGAATGAACCCAAGGTGGAGTGGCGAATTGGCCATCTGGAGCCATGGATTATATATATCTATACATAACCATAAATAAACATATCTATGATCGGAGGATTTTCCCAGTATGCAAATATATCTCTTTTCTACATCGATGGACAAGTAAGTGATCGCACGGGCATTACAAAATCGTAAAAAAACGAAATCTTACCTACGAAATGTGATGCCTTTAACATGAATTGCAAGATATTTCCAGGTTATATAAAAATAAAGTATTCACAATTTTCTGGGAATGTTTGAAAGATAAAAAGCTCCTAGAACCATATTATTTGATGGGGGGAAAAAACCAACAAACAAACAAACAAACATATGTCAAAGTTCGAAGAAAGTTATTTTTTTGCTGACAGTTTTCTGACTCTCTGTGGCTGGGTTTATTTGACATAAATACAGTAAAAGCAGCAGTACTGTGAAATATTATTTGTTTTTTTATATTAATGTCTTTTAAAATGTTATTTATTCCTGTGATGCAATCCTGATATTCAGCTTCATTACTCCAGTTTTTAGTGTCACGTAATCTTTGGGAAATCAAATCTAATATGCTGATTCTCTCCTTCAGAAACATTTATCTCTGAGTGTTTGTGCATTACTCAAATCACTGGAATGACCAACACTCATTCAGTAGAATGACACTGGCAGGGTTGAGAGCAAGGTCATCGCTTTTGTTCATAACACAAAGCTCATCAGGGTAAGATTACAAGACGGGCCTGTATCCAGACACTGAAGGTTGGAGGAAAAAAAAAAAAAAAAAAAAAGGGGTCAGTGAAGAAACTGAAGGAGATTTGACCAACTGAACAAACTCCAATCAAGAAAAAAGGCCAAATCCTTTTCCCACACAACCTTTTACTTTTAACTGCAAAAATCTTCTTCATTCCAAAAAAATGTAAGTCATTCCTCATAAATATTTCTCAAGTGATGTTTAACAGAGAAGTTCTTTCCATCATTAATTTTTTAAAAATAATAATAATAATAATAATAATAATAATAATAATAATAATATCAATAGTTATAATAGTAATAATATTAACAACAACAATAATAGTAACAATAATAATAATAATAATAATAATAATAATAAAAATAAATAATAATAATAATAATAATAATAATTATTATTATTATTATTATATTCCTTACATTTATATAGTGGTTTTCTGGACACTCAAAGCGCTTCACACATTTTTAAGGGGGGAATCTCCTCATCCACCAGCATCCACCTGGATAAAGCGAAGGCAGCCATATTGTGCCAGACCACACACCTAGGCCTGTCACGATAAGGAATTTTTGTTGTGCGATATATTGTCACAGAAATTGTTGCGATAAGCGATATTATTGTCGTTCTGAGATCATTTTATGCCACTGTTTATATGATTATAACAGAATAATAATATACATAGTCATAAACACTTTAAAATACTTACTATTCTTAAGGTTATTTAGTTTGATGTTAAAAAGGTAAACGTCTAACACAGTCAGAAATAAAGGTACAGGAGCTGTCACTGGGGCAGTACCTTTTCAAATTATACATATTTGTACCCAAGGGGGCCACACAGTGGTACCTCAAAGTTGCATATTAGTGCCCAAATGTACCTAAAAAGTACCTTTGAGGTAGCATTATGGACCCTTCAGGTACACATATGTATCATGTGAAAAGGTACTGCCCCAGTGACAGCTCCTGTACCTTTATTTCTGAGAGTGTATTATATATTAAATGTTCTATTAGGTAAATATGCAATTATTAACTTTGACATCGGTGAGGTAGAATGTAAATGTCGTAGTAAAATGGCTTTAATGTTATTTGTAAATTTGTAAATATGCATGGCAACAGCAAAAAATATTGAGGTCATCTCCAAGCTTTGCAGGATAAGTCGATATATTGATTATTGTAACAGGCCTACGCACACCACACACCAACTGATTGGTGGAGAGACGACAATTAGGAGCCAATTATGATATGGGGATGGTTAGGACGGCATGATGGACAAAGGCCACGTTAATCCCCTACTCTTTTTTTGAAGGACATCCTTGGATTTTTAATGACCACAGAGAGTCAGAACCTCAGTGTAACATCTCATCCGAAATAAATTAATGAATAACTAATTTATTTTGCAATCTTTTTTTTAACTGTCTGCAGAATAAAAAACACTGTTATACAATGACTTGCCTAGTTAACCCAATTAACCTAGGTAAGCCTTTAAATGTCACTTTTTAAGCTGAATACTAGCATCTTGCAAAATATCTAGTCAAATATTATTTACGGTCATCATGGCAAAGATAAAAGGAATCAGTGATTAGAAATGAGTTATTAAAACTATTATGTTTACAAATATGTAAAAAAATCTGCTCTCCGTCAAACTGATATTGAGGAAAATAAAGATTTAATAAGGCTAATAATTCAGACTTCAACTGTGTACATAAGAAAACTAAATAGTCCCTTAAAACAAGTCAGTTTTTTTGGTGAACTGGTGTTGTAACATCCACAGGTCACTCTAAAAGGTAATCAGCAACTGTGTGGAGCGCATGCCAGCGGATGAGACTATTCTCAGATTCATTAGTGAAAGCTGATGGGGAACATTAGAGGAGCCGCTGATATACTGTACAGCTGAAGTCTGATAAAGGTTTGTCCTGCTGCGGCACAAAAGACTCCTGCTGTGAAGTATAGAAGGATGCTTGGGACAAATCACCTGAGAGACCAAGAAAATAGTGGAAACTCTTCACTTGTACATGTGGCTATCCCAGAAGTCTGCGTCATGGACCTGCGCTTGATTTCTAATTTTACTGGACAGAACAAGAATTAACTACTAAATTGGTGTCAGATTAATGTTTATAGAAAAGCCACCAAAAGTTAAATGCATTGATCATAAATGCAGTTAAAACAGAATTAAAAAAATATATTATTATTAGCCGTTCTCAATTTAAATGCCTTTTAAAATGTAAGTTAACTCTGGGATGGAAAGCTGAATTTTCATTTAGTTTCTGGTGTCTAACGTTCCTTCAGAAATCATTTTAATATGCTCCTTTGCTGCTCTGAAAAAATCATTGAATGTTATAAATGTTTAAAAAAAAAAAGTTGTCCTGCTTAATATTTCTTGTTTTTTAAAATGCATTTTTTAAAAATGGTCTTTTGTAACCTTAAAAATATTCTTAAGGATATACTGTACTCACAGTATGTACAGTTGCCTTGAACAGGGCCGACGCACGCTTGTCTCCCCCGACGGCCCACACTCAGGGCGTACTCACACTATGTACAGTTCCCTTTAACAGCTTGTCCCCCCTTCCGTCTCCCCTGACGGCCCGCAATCACATTGCATTCGGGCCTGAGCACGCTTACGTCATCGATGATGCGCTGTACAGTGTAAGAGAAGCGCTCTCGGAGATTTCAGTGGAGATTTCTTTATATCATTATATGGTTTTTGTGGTTTGATATGCAGTGACACACAGTCAGATATTCCGTCGAACAGATCAGCCACTGCTGACGCTCATAAACAATCATAAAGTCCTCGTGCTGCAGGAATCAGAAGGTTTACTAAAAGGCGCAGCTGTCGTGCAGTGAGGGGTTTGCGTCTTTAATAACCTACAACAGTTCATTAAACAGTAAGAATGATTAATAAATCCATATGAAACAGTCCCCAAAAGTCACGTCTCCTCTTCAGTTTCGGGCTCAGGCGCGCTTTGCACTCAAACAACAAGCGTACCACGCCAAAGCCCAAGTGAACCGCGCTCAGGCACACCTCTTCCAACCGGGCCACGGCCGGCCAACTGTACCGTGCCTGAGCCCAGTTCAGCGCACTCACACTTCTAAAATTATCCGGGAAACGGGCCTGAGCACGGTTCAGATAGCATAGTGTGAGTACGCCCTGAAATTGCACTCAGGCCTGAGCACGCTTACATCATCGATGATGCGCTGTTCAGTTTAACAAGTGCTCTCGTTCAGCACAGTGGACATTTCTTTATAACATTATATCGTTTTAGTGGTTTTGATATGCAGTGACGCACAGTCAAATATTTCGCCGAACAGATTAGCCACTTTTGACGTTTATAAACAATTATAAAGTCCTCGTGCTGCAGGAATTAGGAGGTTTGCTGAAGGTGCAGCTGTCGTGCAATGAGGGGTTTGCAACTTTAATAATCTACCACAGTTTGCGTTCATTAAACCTCCTCTTCAGTTTCGGGCTCAGGCGCACTTTGCACTCTCACTACAAGCGTACCGCGCATAGTGTGAGTACGCCCTTACTGTCAGTTTTGCTCAATTTAAAAAGGGACAGTTTGTGCAAAAATGAAACTTTAGTTCATGAAGATGTAGGTGACTAAGAAGATGTAGGTGACTAATTTCTTCATTAGGACATCAAGGAAGATTTTTAGCCGAATCTGTGATTTTTGGTAATCATATAATGCAAGCCAAAGATCATCTGTTTTTTATATTAAAAATCAACGCATACAAAGAAGACCAAAACAATCACTGTGATTCCTGAATTTGACTCGTTTATATGCGTCGTTTTTTAATAAAAAAAAAGCGGTGACCATTGACTGACATATGAAATCAACAAGGACTTCAGACTCAGCTAAAAATCAAATTTAATCTTCAACTGCAAACTAGCAAACTATCCCTTTAATGTTCTCGCAAAACAAAA
>CAIGQQ010034268.1:2656280-2663780 GCA_903798035.1 Danio albolineatus | reverse complement strand
GGCGGTTCAATCCGCTGTGGCGACCCCGGATTAATAAAGGGACTAAGCCGAAAAGAAAATGAATGAATGAACTATAGGCTACAGTAGCCTATTTTATGTAAATTAATGCATGTACATCTGAAAAAAACTTCAAAATTACAGCCAAATCCCCACTTTTTTCAAGTGAAAAGTCAATAAACGTCACGCATTACATTGCTTAGTTTTTTTTATTAAAATTTTAAATGTAAACTTACGCAATAACTCGAGCAGCTGTGTTTTCCCACACTAACTGTCTCTGTTTCGCTGATGCAGTGGTGTTGCTTTTTTTTTTAATATAAGGTGATATTTGCTATAACTTCGCATGCGCACGCCAAGTTCAGCTGGAGAAAAAAATGCTGATCTCTTTTTTCAGATGTTGCCATGGTATTTTTATATTTTGGGTAAGGCATGAGACTAGACAATTTTCATCCAATTAAATACTGTTGGGCCAATAATTCCCATAATAAGATAAGTAGCCCAAACCGTCTGTCAGCAAATGCAGATTTCTGCGCACCAGTTCATGCAGATCCACCGATGTGCATTCACACGCAAACGAGTAACAGCAGTAAATACAAATGCTCAATCAAAACGTAAAAAAAAAAAAAAAAAAAGTCTCAATGCAAACAGGTATTGTATGTAGACTGTTTTGTTACAAATGGGTTATATGCTCAGAAGTGTTAAAATCTGTTAAAAGTGTTGTTCAGCCACTGAAATCTTCCGACGAAAGATTGATGTGACTATCGATGCTGTGAAAGGTCCCTTCTCAAACTGTAGTGCAACAATAAAACATCAGTAAATAGCGCTATTCCACCTAGCCTGATTTACTGAGCTGAAGTTGGTTTTATATTCACATTGTTTGATTTTTGATCAATGACAGCCTGTGACGTGCTCCCTATATTGTTTACTAGGCTACTTTGAATATTCGGTCTGAAATAGCATGCAAGTATGGCTTAGTAATAAGTGTAGTAGTAATTACAGTAGTAGTAGTAATTCCTGCAGCCTGCCAGCCACCACTAAGCATACAGTAGTCACTTTAGGACAAATTGATTGAGTGAGACCAGCGATCCTTGCATGCATGAAATATTGCACATTATGACAAGTTTTGCTTGCTACACAACTGAAAACGTGCTAGATATAATAACGTTTTTTTCGTTCAGAATTATAGTATTATAAAGTACCATAAAGTTCTTACTGACGAATAACATTACTAACTAATGTCTAGTCATCTTTCTATCATCATTACGGACATTACGGACTCTGTCATCTTTCAGATGCGCGTTTGCGTTTCAAGGGGCGGGGCTTTAGATGGCAGGGGAGGGATTGTACTTGAAAGATATTATGCTAACCGGTTAGCATTTAGGCAGATGAACTTATTTAAATCAATGTAATAATACCTGAAAACACAATAAATGTATTATTATTGTAAAATCACAAGTGTTACTAGTCATTTTTTGTAAATAAATAAATAATATAATAATAAAATAAACATAATAAATAAATAATAATAAATAATAATAAAAATAATAAAATAAATAATAAAACAAAAATAACTTTCTTTACTCCTTTTTAAAACTTAAAAATGATTAATAAAATGATAAATAATAAAAACTTAAATACATTTTGTCTACTTATCTCATTTATTATGATTTCTGGTGTGCAAAAGTGACCAGGTTCCTGCTCCGCTTCACGTGATTCACATTACTACGGTTCATTTAACGGTATAATACTTAAAATTAAGCTGACATCCATAAAATGAATGTCAAAAATAATACATAAAAATATAGTTTCCAGTAAAATAAGCTGCAGTAAAGATGTACTATAGTTACCATTAGAAAAGTTTGTGTTAAAGTGAATGATGATTTTTGGTCGAAGCTTTGCCTCCAGGTTATGACATCATGACGTGACGCATCAGCAATATTTTAGTGAATGTGTAGCGTATGTTTGATCCAGTAGACCAGGACTCACTCTGTGGATGTGCTGTCCTGAGGCTCTGAACACGTCGCAGTCGTCGGCACGATCAATATTCCTCGCGCAGGAACAGGATCTGACGTCTCAGTGGTGGAAACATGAGGGTCGTCATCTGACACGAAGAACTACACCAGAGAGAAATGACAGAATTAATGCAAAATAAAACATATTTTAATGCACCGACTATTCAAGTAGAGTCTTAAGACATCATCATGAGCAACAGGTATTCATTTTGTTTTGCCTGCATGTCTTAAAGAGCTGGAAAATGCTGACTTATTAATTTTATTTTTAGCTAAAACAAATCTATCCTGCTCTACTGAAATTTTATTTATTATTATTATTTACTTGTAATTATCTAAAATAATTTTTCCTTAAGTACGGTTTGTATATTGTTTCTTTTATTGTTAATTGGGTAACGCTTTATAATAACTACACACTGTGAACCATTTCTTAAGCATTAGCAAATGGTGAATTTATTATTTGTTAAGCATTAACTCTACATTAATAGATGTTAGTAAGCAGTTTGTAACTGCAGCTACAAATGCTTTAGTCTTGACTTATAAGCACATGTATAATGCGTTTAATAATTGTGTTTTCATACTTAATGATTAATTTTTCATTACTTAAGTATTGCATTATTTACAAACCAGTTATTTCAACATGGTTGGTGGTATTTCATACGGAGACCTGGAAGAGACATGTTGGGGGGGGAAAGGGTGGAAGAAAAAAAAAAAAAAAAAACAGTAATAGGAAAATATATATATTTTTTTTACAATGTTGCGTTCCCTCGCAAAACTGTTTTTCCACAAACACGTTCTGTTCAGTTCATACATGTCAACCCTCCAATTTTGCCAAGATTATCCCATCAAATGTCTGCATTCACTTTTTTATTATTAAAGCTGTGCGTCGATCATCACCCTTCATATGCAACCTCTGAATCAGCGAATGCATAAGCCAATGACTGGTATAAGCCCTGACTGACACGCTTCGTATGATAAACTGATCTCAGATCTGCCTCAGTACACACTATTTAAAGAGGAGCGAAAGTGCAGGACACTTTCATATTCGGGTGTGTTTAAACAGACAAATACTCTTAATAATATGTACACATGTCCGTCCTGCGTGTTTTATTTTGAACAACTAATTTTCTCTTAAATGAGCACAAACAGTTACTAAAGTAATGGAATGCTTTCATTATAGATCTGCGCATTCTTACAGTGACACCTCTGTTATCAAACAAAAAATGAGAGATTCATCTGCTGCTCTTCATTTGTTTGATAACAGAAGTGTCATTTTAAATGGCGTGTACAGAAGCTGATCAGTTTTTCATACGGAGCGCGTACATCTGATTTAGAGGTTGCATATGAAGAGTGATGACGGACGCACAGATTTAAACGGAAAGAAAGTGATTGCAGACATTTTTTATTAATTTAAATTAGTTTAATAACTAATAGAATGGTAAAATACGGCAAAATCCCGGCAAAAACAGGAGGGTTAACGCGTATGAAGTGAACAGGAAATGTTTGTGTAACAACAACTTTGAGAGGGAATGCAAAACAACTTTGCATGGTAACGCAAACAATTTCTGCATGGGAATGCTAAACTTTTGCGAGGGAACGCAAATACTTAAAAAAATATATATTTTTCTCCCACCCGTTTTTTTTTTCTCCCACTAATTTTTTTTTCTCCCACCAATTTTTTTTTCCTCCCAACCATTTTTTTTTCTCCCACCACCACATCCCTTTCGGATCATTCAATTTTAAGATCATTCAGAATGAGTGAGTAAATGATTAATAAACTATTCAAATTAACATCCATATATCTTATTCAGGCATATACTAATAGTTACATTGCATGTAATACATGCTTTATCAACTCAACTTCATCAGTTATTTTTTTAAATGACAATTAAAGGCTCAGTTAAATTCTAAACAGGAAAAAAGAAAATAAATGACTTTTTAAATTCCTATTAATTTGTAGATTTGCAGATGAAACTGTGTCAAATAAAAAATTACTGTGCAGATTAAACATCGCTAAATAACATTAAAAGGTTGCGTCATTATATTGTTAAATTATTATATTGTTGTTTTTTTATCCAGTTTGTTATATTTTCACACTCCTGTTATTCGGCAGTGTTTTAACTTTGCAATCCTATCTAAAGAAAAAAGACTGTATAGATGTTTTGTTCACTTGATACTAAGCCTTTAATCGTCATTTATAAGGAATTTGAAAAAGCATAAGTAGTCCTCACTTTAGATCAGGCCACAACACTGGATGAAGTTGTGTTAAAGCATTTATTAACATACATAGTAACTATTACTATATGCATGAATAATGAGATATATAAACGTTGATTTCAACAGTTTATTAATCATTTCCTAACTCATTCTGAATGATCTTACAAACCCCCAACTACTCTTAAACTCAAATGTTTTGTAAATAATGCAATACCTACTGTAAATTAGTAATGAAAAATCAATCAGTCACAAAAGTATGAAGGTACAATTATTAAGCACATTATACAGGTGCTTATAAGTAGGGCCACACGGAATCTGCGCACGCAGATTTCCGCAGATTTTTAGCTCATCATTGATTCTGTTTATTTACTGGTGTAAATGTGTGTAAATTTATATTTATTCAGTTTTTTAATTAATTTGAGTAATAATATTGACTAATATGAAAATATTAATATGATTAATTTACAATATAGTTTGTAAAGTACTATTTTCTGTCTTTTAGCAGAGATTTTATATGAGAGACTTGGTTTGTTTACCAAATAAAGTGGATCTAACTGGATTTGCATTGTAAACATTAAATAAATGTGTTTGAATGTTTAAGAAGTGAAACTGACTTTTATTGAACTCATTTTGTGGTTACCTGAACGTTGTCTTTTCTCTCATTGTCTGTTGTTGGCGCTGGAGTGACACTCTGGTTTTCTGCAGACTCTTCTTCTTCCTCTTCCTCCTCATCTTCACCTTCCTCGATGGCCAGAGCACCGCTGGGGCTTGAACACACTTTGTGGGCTTTGCTGCTGCTGCTGCGTCTCCTCTTCTTCCCGCTCTTCTTCCTCCTGTTGTCTCCCGGGAGTTTGGATAGAGGATGATGGATGTGATGGGAGGACTGGCGGTGATCTGGAGGTCATTATAATGTTTACCTTGGGCATTTTTAACTTTGTTGTTTTTTTTATCTTTAAAAATCTATAATATGGAATACAATTTAATTCAATGCAACTGAATGCAATAAAATGGAATATAAAAGGAATGCAATTCATTAAAATAAAATGCAACAGAATCCAGCGCAATGTAATATAATGAAATGTGAGGCAATAAAATAAATGCAATGCAGCAAATGTAATAAAATGAAATGCAAACAAATGCAATGCAATAGCATATAAAGCAATATAAATGTAATGCAATGCAAAAAATACAATAGAATACCATGCAATAAAATACAATGCAATAAAATTCAATGCAGCAAACAATGCAAGCAAAAAAAATACAAAAAAAGTGCAATGGAATATAAATCCAATGCAACACAATCCAGTGCAATGCAATAAAAAAATGCAAACAAAATGCAATACAAAAGAATACAAATGAAAAATTAAAAAAAAGTAAAATGCAACGCAATAAAATGAAGTGCAACAACAAAAAATATTCGACAGAATGAAATGAATTCCTTTGCAAATGCATTCCATTGCAATGCAACACAATGCAATGCAATATTATGTAATAAAACACAATGCAGCAAAAGTCGTGCAATGTGATAAAATACAAAAAAATGCAAGAGAATCCAACATAATAAAATGCAATGCAGCAAAAGTAATGCAATCAAATTAAATCCAAACTAATGCAATGCAACAGAATCCAATGCAACAGAATCCAGTGCAATGCAATCAAATTAAACAAAAAGCAATGCAACAGAACGCAATGCCATAAGATTAAATGTAAGAGAATGCAATGCATTAGAAAGCAATGCAGCAAAAGTAATGCCATCAAATGAAATGCAAACAAATGTGATGCAATAGAATACAATGCAACTGAATCCATTACAACGCAAAAAAAATTAACAAAAAGAAATGCAACAATGCAATGCCATAAAATTAAATGTAACAGAATGCAATGCAATAAAATGCAATGCTGCAAAAGTAACGCAATCAAATAAAATGCAAAGAAATGTAATGCGATAGAATCCAATGCAACAGAATCCAGTGCAATGCAATCAAATTAAGTGAAGTTTTACAAACTCAATTACAAGAGGAGCACGCGATACAATTGATCACGGCTGGTCTCTCTATAATTAGCAAAAATTCAATCAGATTGATCCAAGCCTACAATAAATAGACCGATTTCACCCTACTGCTTTATCTTCGTTTTGGAAGAATCCCCCCTTCCACCTCATGTCCACCTTTTCCTCTTTTTACCAGGGGGAGCTCTCGAGACCTGCCTGATCTCGGACCCCATTACATGCTAATTGGCCAGGCGGTAGCCCTGAGAACAATTATCTCTGAGCTCAGGGTTCTCTCCTGGGACAGCAAGCCAAACCTGCTAATAGCATCAAGCAATATCTGTAAACTGTAACTGAATGTAATGCAAGCAAAAATGAAGTGCAACAAAAGTATAATTTGATAGAATGAAATGCATTGGAATGCAATTGCAACAGATTTCAATACAATGCAACAAAATGCAATGCGATAGAATGTAATAAAATACTATAAAATGCAATGCAGCAAAAGCTATGCAATCAAATTAAATGCAAACAAATGCAACGCAATAGAATTCAACGCAACTGAATCTAGTTCAATTCAATAAAATTAAACAAAAAGCAATGCAACAGAATGCAGTGCCATAAAATAAATGCAATAGAATGCAATGCAATAAAACACAATGCAGCAAAAGTAATGCAATCAAATGAAATGCAAACAAATGCAATGCAAAAAATGCAACGCAATAAAAAATGAACTGCAACAAAACCAATCAGACAGAATGAAATGGAGTGCAGCAAAATGTAATAAAGTAAAGTAATATAAATTATGGGCTGTGAACCTACACTCAAAGTCTTCTTCATTGTAGGATCGGTGCTGATCGCCTGGAACTCTGGCAGTGGGACTGAGGATCTGCTGAAAGCGCTGAACCCCTAATGATTTGTTCAGGTCATCTTCCTCCTCTTCCTCCCTCTGTGGCACTCGGACAGGTGAGGATGAGGACTCGGGCTGAAGGAGGACACACAAGATACATTAAAGCAAGACTCAAAACAACATATTTTGATTGCATATATGTGGAGCAATGCTTACAAATGTTTTTATACATTTTATTGTCTAGTGTGTGTGGATACTTGGTTAAGGATCACTTGCAAGATGATCTTAAGATAATATGAATTATAGATAATATGAATAATTATTTTTAACACAATATTATAGAAAAATAAAGGTTAATGAAAACAAAATATTAAACTAATATATTATTATGAGTAATAATAATAATAATAATAATAATAATAATAATAATAATAATAATA